>JBBPBR010000229.1:8863-92460 GCA_037974775.1 Cicer pinnatifidum
CCTCCCTAGGCATATTATTGTCCAATTAGGGTTTTTAACCAATCTTGTGCATCCAATAAGTTCATTTGTGTCATTGGATGAACATTTAGGTCATTTTCGTCCTCCCTAGGCTTATTCTTGTCCAATTAGGGTTTTTAACCAATCTTGTGCATCCAATAAGTTCATTTGTGTCATTGGATGAACATTTAGGTCATTTTCGTCCTCCCTAGTCTTATTCTTGTCCAATTAGGGTTTTAAGCAATCTTGTGCATCCAATATGTGCGTTTGTGTCATTGGATGAACATTTAGGTCATTTTCGTCCTCCCTATGCTTATTCTTGTCCAATTAGGGTTTTTAACCAATCTTGTGCATCCAATAAGTTCATTTGTGTCATTGGATGAACATTTAGGTCATTTTCGTCCTCCCTAGTCTTATTCTTGTCCAATTAGGGTTTTTATGCAATCTTGTGCATCCAATAGGTGTGTTTGTGTCATTGGACGAACATTTAGGTCATTTTCGTCCTCCCTAGGCTTATTCTTGGCCAGTTAGGGTTTTTAACCAATCTTGTGCATCCAATAAGTTCATTTGTGTCATTGGATGAACATTTAGGTCATTTTCGTCCTCCCTAGGCTTATTCTTGTCTTATTAGGGTTTTTAACCAATCTTGTGCATCCAATAAGTTCATTTGTGTCATTGGATGAACATTTAGGTCATTTTCGTCCTCACTATGCTTATTCTTGTCCAATTAGGGTTTTTAACCAATCTTGTGCATCCAATAAGTTCATTTGTGTCATTGGATGAACATTTAGGTCATTTTCGTCCTCCCTAGTCTTATTCTTGTCCAATTAGGGTTTTTATGCAATCTTGTGCATCCAATAGGTGTGTTTGTGTCATTGGACGATCATTTAGGTCATTTTCGTCCTCCCTAGGCTTATTCTTGTCCAATTAGGGTTTTTAACCAAACTTATGCATCCAATAAGTTCATTTGTGTCATTGGATGAACATTTAGGTCATTTTCGTCATCCCTAGTCTTATTCTTGTCCAATTAGGGTTTTAAGCAATCTTGTGCATCCAATATGTGTGTTTGTGTCATTGGATGAACATTTAGGTCATTTTCGTCCTCCCTATGCTTATTCTAGTCCAATTAGGGTTTTTAACCAATCTTGTGCATCCAATAAGTTCATTTGTGTCATTGGATGAACATTTAGGTCATTTATGTCCTCCCAAGGCTTATTCTTGTCCAATTAGGGTTTTTAACCAATCTTGTGCATCCAATAAGTTCATTTGTGTCATTGGATGAACATTTAGGTCATTTTCGTCCTCCCTAGGCTTGTTCTTGTCCAATTAGGGTTTTTATGCAATCTTGTGCATCCTATAGGTGTGTTTGTGTCATTGGACGAACATTTAGGTCATTTTCGTCCTCCCTAGACTAATTCCTGTCAAATTAGGGTTTTTATGCAATCCTGTGCATCCAATAGGTGTGTTTGTGTCATTGGACGAACAATTTGGTTATTTTCGTCCTCCCTAGGCTTATTCTTGTCCAATTAGGGTTTTTAACCAACCTTGTGCATCCAATAAGTTCATTTGTGTCATTGGTTGAACATTTAGGTCATTTTCGTCCTCCCTAGGCTTATTCTTGTCCAATTAGGGTTTTTAACCAATCTTGTACATCCAATAAGTTCATTTGTGTCATTGGATGAACATTTAGGTCATTTTCGTCCTCCCTAGTCTTATTCTTGTCCAATTAGGGTTTCAAGCAATCTTGTGCATCCAATATGTGTGTTTGTGTCATTGGATGAACATTTAGGTCATTTTCGTCCTCCCTAGGCTTATTCTTGTCCAATTAGGGTTTTTAACCAATCTTGTGCATCCAATAAGTTCATTTGTGTCATTGGATGAACATTTAGGTCATTTTCGT
This sequence comes from Cicer pinnatifidum, assembly GCA_037974775.1. Lineage (NCBI taxonomy): Eukaryota > Viridiplantae > Streptophyta > Magnoliopsida > Fabales > Fabaceae > Cicer > Cicer pinnatifidum. The sequence goes on from JBBPBR010000229.1 coordinate 10,761, forward strand.
CCTCCTTAGTCTTATTCTTGTCCAATTAGGGTTTTTAACCAATCTTGGGCATCCCATAAGTTCATTTGTGTCATTGGATGAATAGTTAGGTCATTTTCGTCCTCCCTAGGCTTATTCTTGTCAAATTAGGGTTTCTAACAAATCGTGTGCATCCAATAGGTGTGTTTGTGTCATTGGATGAACATTTAGGTAATTTTCGTCCTCCCTAGGCATATTCTTGTCCAATTAGGGTTTCTAACCAATCTTGTGCATCCAATAGGTGTGTTTGTGTCATTTGATGAACATTTAGGTCATTTTCGTCCTCCCTAGGCTTATTCTTGTCCAATTAGGGTTTTTAACCAATCTTGTGCATCCAATAAGTTCATTTGAGTCATTGGATGAACATTTAGGTCATTTTCGTCCTCCCTAGGCTTATTCTTGTCCAATTAGGGTTTTTAACCAATCTTGTGCATCCAATAAGTTCATTTGTGTCATTGGATGAACATTTAGGTCATTTTCGTCCTCCCGAGTCTTATTCTTGTCCAATTAGGGTTTTTATGCAATCTTGTGCATCCAATAGGTGTGTTTGTGTCATTGGAGGAACATTTAGGTCATTTTCGTCCTCCCTAGTCTTATTCTTGTCCAATTAGGGTTTTTATGCAATCTTGTGCATCCAATAGGTGTGTTTGTGTCATTGGACGAACATTTAGGGCATTTTCGTCCTCCCTAGGCTTATTCTTGTCCAAGTAGGGTTTTTAACCAATCTTGTGCATCCAATAAGTTCATTTGTGTCATTGGACGAACATTTAGGTCATTTTCGTCCTCCCTAGGCTTATTCTTGTCCAATTAGGGTTTTTAACCAACCTTGTGCATCCAATAATGTTCATTTGTGTCATTGGTTGAACATTTAGGTCATTTTTGTCCTCCCTAGGCTTATTCTTGTCCAATTAGGGTTTTTAACCAACCTTGTGTATCCAATAAGTTCATTTGTGTCATTGGTGGAACATTTAGGTCATTTACGTCCTCCCTAGTCTTATTCTTGTCCAATTAGGGTTTTTATGCAATCTTGTGCATCCAATAGGTGTGTTTGTGTCATTGGAGGAACATTTAGGTCATTTTCGTCCTCCCTAGTCTTATTCTTGTCCAATTAGGGTTTTTATGCAATCTTGTGCATCCAATAGGTGTGTTTGTGTCATTGGACGAACATTTAGGTCATTTTCGTCCTCCCTAGGCTTATTCTTGTCCAATTAGGGTTTTTAACCAATCTTGTGCATCCAATAAGTTCATTTGTGTCATTGGATATACATTTAGGTCATTTTCGTCATCCCTAGTCTTATTCTTGTCCAATTAGGGTTTTAAGCAATCTTGTGCATCCAATATGTGTGTTTGTGTCATTGGATGAACATTTAGGTCATTTTCGTCCTCCCTATGCTTATTCTTGTCCAATTAGGGTTTTTAACCAATCTTGTGCATCCAATAAGTTCATTTGTGTCATTGGATGAACATTTAGGTCATTTTCGTCCTCCCTAGGCTTGTTCTTGTCCAATTAGGGTTTTTATGCAATCTTGTGCATCCAATAGGTGTGTTTGTGTCATTGGACGAACATTTAGGTCATTTTCGGCCTCCCTAGGCTTATTCTTGTCCAATTAGGGTTTTTATGCAATCCTTTGCATCCAATAGGTCATTTTGGTTGAACATTTAGGTGATTTTCGTCCTCTCTATGCTTATTCTTGTCCAATTAGGGTTTTTAACCAACCTTGTGTATCCAATAAGTTCATTTGTGTCATTGGTGGAACATTTAGGTCATTTACGTCCTCCCTAGTCTTATTCTTGTCCAATTAGGGTTTTTATGCAATCTTGTGCATCCAATAGGTGTGTTTGTGTCATTGGAGGAACATTTAGGTCATTTTCGTCCTCCCTAGTCTTATTCTTGTCGAATTAGGGTTTTTATGCAATCTTGTGCATCCAATAGGTGTGTTTGTGTCATTGGAGGAACATTTAGGTCATTTTCGTCCTCCCTAGTCTTATTCTTGTCCAATTAGGGTTTTTATGCAATCTTGTGCATCCAATAGGTGTGTTTGTGTCATTGGACGAACATTTGGGTCATTTTCGTCCTCCCTAGGCTTATTCGTGTCCAATTAGGGTTTTTAACCAATCTTGTGCATCCAATAAGTTCATTTGTGTCATTGGATGAACATTTAGGTCATTTTCGTCCTCCCTAGGCTTATTCTTGTCCAATTAGGGTTTTTAACCAATCTTGTGCATCCAATAAGTTCATTTGTGTCATTGGATGAACATTTAGGTCATTTTCGTCCTCCCTAGGCTTATTCTTGTCCAATTAGGGTTTTTAACCAATCTTGTGCATCCAATAAGTTCATTTGTGTCATTGGATGAACATTTAGGTCATTTTCGTCATCCCTAGGCTTATTCTTATCCAATTAGGGTTTTTAGCCAATCTTGTGCATCCAATAAGTTCATTTGTGTCATTGGAGGAACATTTAGGTCATTTTCGTCCTCCCTAGTCTTATTTTTGTCCAATTAGGGTTTTTATGCAATCTTGTGCATCCAATAGGTGTGTTAGTGTCATTGGATGAACATTTAGGTCATTTTCGTCCTCCCTAGTCTTATTCTTGTCCAATTAGGGTTTTTAACCAATCTTGTGCATCCAATAGGTGTGTTTGTGTCATTGGACGAACATTTAGGTCATTTTCGTCCTCCCTAGGCTTATTCTTGTCCAATTAGGGTTTTTAACCAATCTGGTGCATCCAATAAGTTCATTTGTGTCATTGGATGAACATTTAGGTCATTTTCGTCCTCCCTAGTCTTATTCTTGTCCAATTAGCGTTTTTAACCAATCTTGTGCATCCAATAAGTTCATTTGTGTCATTGCACGAACATTTAGGTCATTTTCGTCCTCCCTAGGCTTATTCTTGTCCAATTAGGGTTTTTATGCAATCTTGTGCATCCAATAAGTTCATTTGTGTCATTGGACGAACATTTAGGTCATTTTCGTCCTCCCTAGGCTTATTCTTGTCCAATTAGGGTTTTTAACCAATCTTGTGCATCCAATAAGTTCATTTGTGTCATTGGATGAACATTTAGGTCATTTTCGTCCTCCCTAGGCTTATTCTTGTCCAATTAGGGTTTTTATGCAATCTTGTGCATCCAATAGGTGTGTTTGTGTTATTGGAGGAACATTTAGGTCATTTTCGTCCTCCCTAGTCTTATTCTTGTCGAATTAGGGTTTTTATGCAATCTTGTGCATCCAATAAGTTCATTTGTGTCATTGGAAGAACATTTAGGTCATTTTCGTCCTCCCTAGGCTTATTCTTGTCCAATTAGGGTTTTTAACCAATCTTATGCATTCAATAAATTCATTTGTGTCATTGGATGAACATTTAGGTCATTTTCGTCCTCCCTAGGCTTATTCTTGTCCAATTAGGGTTTTTAACCAATCTTGTGCATCCAATAGGTTCATTTGTGTCATTGGTGGAACATTTAGGTCATTTACGTCCTCCCTAGTCTTATTCTTGTCCAATTAGGATTTTTAACCAATCTTGTGCATCCAATAAGTTCATTTGTGTCATTGGATGAACATTTAGGTCATTTTCGTCATCCCTAGTCTTATTCTTGTCCAATTAGGGTTTTAAGCAATCTTGTGCATCCAATATGTGTGTTTGTGTCATTGGCTGAACATTTAGGTCATTTACGTCTTCCCTAGGCTTATTCTTGTCCAATTAGGGTTTTTAACCAATCTTGTGCATCCAATAAGTTCATTTGTGTCATTGGATGAACATTTAGCTCATTTTCGTCCTCCCTAGGCTTGTTCTTGTCCAATTAGGGTTTTTATGCAATCTTGTGCATCCAATAGGTGTGTTTGTGTCATTGGACGAACATTTAGGTCATTTTCGGCCTCCCTAGGCTTATTCTTGTCCAATTAGGGTTTTTATGCAATCCTTTGCATCCAATAGGTGTGTTTGTGTCATTGGACGAACATTTAGGTCATTTTCGTCCTCCCTAGGCTTATTCTTGTCCAATTAGGGTTTTTAACCAACCTTGTGCATCCAATAAGTTCATTTGTGTCATTGGTTGAACATTTAGGTCATTTTCGTCCTCCCTAGGCTTATTCTTGTCCAATTAGGGTTTTTAACCAACCTTGTGTATCCAATAAGTTCATTTGTGTCATTGGTGGAACATTTAGGTCATTTACGTCTTCCCTAGTCTTATTCTTGTCCAATTAGGGTTTTTATGCAATCTTGTGCATCCAATAGGTGTGTTTGTGTCATTAGAGGAACATTTAGGTCATTTTCGTCCTCGCTAGTCTTATTCTTGTCGAATTAGGGTTTTTATGCAATCTTGTGCATCCAATAGGTGTGTTTGTGTCATTGAACGAACATTTAGGTCATTTACGTCCTCCCTAGTCTTATTCTTGTCCAATTAGGGTTTTTATGCAATCTTGTGCATCCAATAGGTGTGTTTGTGTCATTGGAGGAACATTTAGGTCATTTTCGTCCTCCCTAGTCTTATTCTTGTCCAATTAGGGTTTTTATGCAATCTTGTGCATCCAATAGGTGTGTTTGTGTCATTGGACGAACATTTAGGTCATTTTCGTCCTCCCTAGGCTTATTCTTGTCCAATTAGGGTTTTTAACCAATCTTGTGCATCCAATAAGTTCATTTGTGTCATTGGATGAACATTTAGGTCATTTTCGTCATCCCTAGTCTTATTCTTGTCCAATTCGGGTTTTAAGCAATCTAGTGCATCCAATATGTGTGTTTGTGTCATTGGATGAACATTTAGGTCATTTTCGTCCTCCCTATGCTTATTCTTGTCCAATTAGGGTTTTTAACCAATCTTGTGCATCCAATAAGTTCATTTGTGTCATTGGATGAACATTTAGGTCATTTTCGTCCTCCCTAGGCTTGTTCTTGTCCAATTAGGGTTTTTAACCAACCTTGTGCATCCAATAAGTTCATTTGTGTCATTGGTGGAACATTTAAGTCATTTATGTCCTCCCTAGTCTTATTCTTGTCCAATTAGGGTTTTTATGCAATCTTGTGCATCCAATAGGTGTGTTTGTGTCATTGGAGGAACATTTAGGTCATTTTCGTCCTCCCTACTCTTATTCTTGTCCAATTAGGGTTTTTATACAATCTTGTGCATCCAATAGGTGTGTTTGTGTCATTGGACGAACATTTAGGTCATTTTCGTCCTCCCTAGGCTTATTCTTGTCCAATTAGGGTTTTTAACCAATCTTGTGCATCCAATAAGTTCATTTGTGTCATTGGATGAACATTTAGGTCATTTTCGTCCTCCCTAGGCTTATTCTTGTCCAATTAGGGTTTTCAACCAATCTTGTGCATCCAATAAGTTCTTTTGTGTCATTGGACGAACATTTAGGTCATTTTCGTCCTCCCTAGGCTTATTCTTGTCCAATTAGGGTTTTTAACCAATCTTGTGCATCCAATAAGTTCATTTATGTCATTGGACGAACATTTAGGTCGTTTTCGTCCTCCCTAGGCTTATTCTTGTCCAATTAGGGTTTTTAACCAATCTTGTGCATCCAATAAGTTCATTTGTGTCATTGGATGAACATTTAGGTCATTTTCGTCATCCCTAGTCTTATTCTTGTCCAATTAGGGTTTTAAGCAATCTTGTGCATCCAATATGTGTGTTTGTGTCATTGGATGAACATTTAGGTCATTTTCGTCCTCCCTATTCTTATTCTTGTCCAATTAGGGTTTTTAACCAATCTTGTGCATCCAATAAGTTCATTTGTGTCATTGGATGAACATTTAGGTCATTTACGTCCTCCCTAGGCTTATTCTTGTCGAATTAGGGTTTTTAACCTATCTTGTGCATCCAATAAGTTCATTTGTGTCATTGGATGAACATTTAGGTCATTTTCGTCCTCCCTAGGCTTATTCTTGTCCAATTAGGGTTTTTAACCAATCTTGTGCATCCAATAAGTTCATTTGTGTCATTGGATGAACATTTAGGTCATTTTCGTCATCCCTAGTCTTATTCTTGTCCAATTAGGGTTTTAAGCAATCTTGTGCATCCAATATGTGTGTTTGTGTCATTGGACGAACATTTATGTCATTTACGTCCTCCCTAGGCTTATTCTTGTCCAATTAGGGTTTTTAACCAATCTTGTGCATCCAATAAGTTCATTTGTGTCATTGGATGAACATTTAGGTCATTTTCGTCCTCCCTAGGCTTATTCTTGTCCAATTAGGGTTTTTAACCAATCTTGTGTATCCAATAAGTTCAATTGTGTCATTGGATGAACATTTAGGTCATTTTCGTCCTCCCTAGGCCTATTCTTGTCCAATTAGGGTTTTTATGCAATCTTGTGCATCCAATAGGTGTGTTTGTGTCATTGGACGAACATTTAGGTCATTTTCGTCCTCCCTAGGCTTATTCTTGTCCAATTAGGGTTTTTATGCAATCTTGTGCATCCAATAGGTGTGTTTGTGTCATTGGACGAACATTTAGGTCATTTTCGTCCTCCTTAGTCTTATTCTTGTCCAATTAGGGTTTTTATGCAATCTTGTGCATCCAATTGGTGTGTTTGTGTCATTGGACGAACATTTAGGTCATTTTCGTCCTCCCTAGGCTTATTCTTGTCCAATTAGGGTTTTTATGCAATCTTGTGCATCCAATAGGTGTGTTTGTGTCATTGGACGAACATTTAGGTCATTTTCGTCCTCCCTAGGCTTATTCTTGTCCAATTAGGGTTTTTAACCAACCTTGTGCATCCAATAAGTTCATTTGTGTCATTGGTTGAACATTTAGGTCATTTTCGTCCTCCCTAGGCTTATTCTTGTCCAATTAGGGTTTTTATGCAATCTTGTGCATCCAATAGGTTCATTTGTGTCATTGGTTGAACATTTAGGTCATTTTCGTCCTCCCTAGGCTTATTCTTGTCCAATTAGGGTTTTTATGCAATCTTGTGCATCCAATAGGTGTGTTTGTGTCATTGGACGAACATTTAGGTCATTTTCGTCCTCCCTAGGCTTATTCTTGTCCAATTAGGGTTTTTTTGCAATCTTGTGCATCCAATAAGTGTGTTTGTGTCATTGGACGAACATTTAGGTCATTTTCGTCCTCCCTAGGCTTATTCTTGTCCAATTAGGGTTTTTAACCAATCTTGTGCATCCAATAAGTTCATTTGTGTCATTGGATGAACATTTAGGTCATGTTTTTCCTCCCTAGGCTTATTCTTGTCCAATTAGGGTTTTTAACCAATCTTGTGCATCCAATAAGTTCATTTGTGTCATTGGATGAACATTTAGGTCATTTTCGTCCTCCCTAGGCTTATTCTTGTCCAATTAGGGTTTTTAACCAATCTTGTGCATCCAATAAGTTCATTTGTGTTATTGGATGAACATTTAGGTCATTTTCGTCCTCCATAGGCTTATTCTTGTCCAATTAGGGTTTTCAACCAATCTTGTGCATCCAATAAGTTCATTTGTGTCATTGGATGAACATTTAGGTCATTTTCGTCCTCCCTAGTCTTATTCTTGTCCAATTAGGGTTTTAAGCAATCTTGTGCATCCAATATGTGTGTTTGTGTCATTGGCTGAACATTTAGGTCATTTTCGTCCTCCCTATGCTTATTCTTGTCCAATTAGGGTTTTTAACCAATCTTGTGCATACAATAAGTTCATTTGTGTCATTGGATGAACATTTAGGTCATTTTCGTCCTCCCTAGTCTTATTCTTGTCGAATTAGGGTTTTTATGCAATCTTGTGCATCCAATAGGTGTGTTTGTGTCATTGGACGAACATTTAGGTCATTTTCTTCCTCCCTAGTCTTATTCTTGTCCAATTAGGGTGTTTATGTAATTTTGTGCATCCAATAGGTGTGTTTGTGTCATTGGACGAACATTTAGGTCATTTTCGTCCTCCCTAGGCTTATTCTTGTCCAATTAGGGTTTTTAACCAATCTTGTGCATCCAATAAGTTCATTTGTGTCATTGGATGAACATTTAGGTCATTTTCTTCCTCCCTAGTCTTATTCTTGTCCAATTAGGGTTTTTATGCAATCTTGTGCATCCAATAGGTGTGTTTGTGTCATTTGAGGAACATTTAGGTCATTTTCGTCCTCCCTAGTCTTATTCTTGTCCAATTAGGGTTTTTATGCAATGTTGTGCATCCAATAGGTGTGTTTGTATCATTGGACGAACATTTAGGTCATTTTCCTCCTCCCTAGGCTTATTCTTGTCCAATTAGGGTTTTTAACCAATCTTGTGCATCCAATAAGTTCATTTGTGTCATTGGATGAACATTTAGGTCATTTTCGTCATCCCTAGTCTTATTCTTGTCCAATTAGGGTTTTAAGCAATCTTGCGCATCCAATATGTGTGTTTGTGTCATTGGATGAACATTTAGGTCATTTTCGTCCTCCCTATGCTTATTCTTGTCCAATTAGGGTTTTTAACCAATCATGTGCATCCAATAAGTTCATTTGTGTCATTGGATGAACATTTAGGTCATTTACGTCCTCCCTAGGCTTATTCTTGTCCAATTAGGGTTTTTAACCAATCTTGTGCATCCAATAAGTTCATTTGTGTCATTGGATGAACATTTAGGTCATTTTCGTCCTCCCTAGGCTTATTCTTGTCCAATTAGGGTTTTTATGCAATCTTGTGCATCCAATAGGTGTGTTTGTATCATTGGACGAACATTTAGGTCATTTTCGTCCTCCCTAGGCTTATTCTTGTCCAATTAGGGTTTTTATGCAATCTTGTGCATCCAATTGGTGTGTTTGTGTCATTGGATGAACATTTAGGTCATTTTCGTCCTCCCTAGGCTTATTCTTGTTCAATTAGGGTTTTTAACTAACCTTGTGCATCCAATAAGTTCATTTGTGTCATTGGTTGAACATTTATGTCATTTTCGTCCTCCCTAGGCTTATTCTTGTCCAATTAGGGTTTTTAACCAACCTTGTGCATCCAATAAGTTCATTTGTGTCATTGGTGGATCATTTAGGTCATTTACGTCCTCCCTAGGCTTATTCTTGTCCAATTAGGGTTTTTAACCAATCTTGTGCATCCAATAAGTATATTTGTGTCATTGGATGAACATTTAGGTCATTTTCGTCCTCCCTAGGCTTATTCTTGTCCAATTAGGGTTTTTAACCAATCTTGTGCATCCAATAAGTTCATTTGTGTCATTGGATGAACATTTAGGTCATTTTCGTCCTCCCTAGGCTTATTCTTGTCCAATTAGGGTTTTTAACCAATCTTGTGCATCCAATAAGTTCATTTGTGTCATTGGATGAACATTTAGGTCATTTTCGTCCTCCCTAGGCTTATTCTTGTCCAATTAGGGTTTTTAACCAACCTTGTGCATTCAATAAGTTCATTTGTGTCATTGGTTGAACATTTAGGTCATTTTCGTCCTCCCTAGGCTTATTCTTGTCCAATTAGGGTTTTTAACCAACCTTGTGCATCAAATAAGTTCATTTGTGTCATTGGTGGAACATTTAGGTCATTTACGTCCTCCCTAGTCTTATTCTTGTCCACTTAGGGTTTTTATGCAATCTTGTGCATCCAATAGGTGTGTTTGTGTCATTGGACGAACATTTAGGTCATTTTCGTCCTCCCTAGGCTTATTCTTGTCCAATTAGGGTTTTTAACCAATCTTGTGCATCCAATAAGTTCATTTGTGTCATTGGATGAACATTTAGGTCATTTTCGTCATCCCTAGTCTTATTCTTGTCCAATTAGGGTTTTAAGCAATCTTGTGCATCCAATATGTGTGTTTGTGTCATTGGATGACCATTTAGGTCATTTACGTCCTCCCTAGGTTTATTCTTGTCCAATTAGGGTTTTTAACCAATCTTGTGCATCCAATAAGTTCATTTGTGTCATTGGATGAACATTTAGGTCATTTTCGTCCTCCCTAGGCTTATTCTTGTCCAATTAGGGTTTTTATGCAATCTTGTGCATCCAATAGGGGTGTTTGTGTCATTGGACGAACATTTAGCTCATTTTCGTCCTCCCTAGGCTTATTCTTGTCCAATTAGGGTTTTTAACCAATCTTGTGCATCCAATAAGTTCATTTGTGTCATTGGATGAACATTTAGGTCATTTTCGTCATCCCTAGTCTTATTTTTGTCCAATTAGGGTTTTAAGCAATCTTGTGCATCCAATATGTGTGTTTGTGTCATTTGATGAACATTTAGGTCATTTACGTCCTCCCTAGGCTTATTCTTGTCCAATTAGGGTTTTTAACCAATCTTGTGCATCCAATAAGTTCATTTGTGTCATTGGATGAACATTTAGGTCATTTTCGTCCTCCCTAGGCTTGTTCTTGTCCAATTAGGGTTTTTATGCAATCTTGTGCATCCAATAGGTGTGTTTGTGTCATTGGACGAACATTTACGTCATTTTCGGCCTCCCTAGGCTTATTCTTGTCCAATTAGGGTTTTTATGCAATCCTTTGCATCCAATAGGTGTGTTTGTGTCATTGGACGAACATTTAGGTCATTTCCGTCCTCCCTAGGCTTATTCTTGTCCAATTAGGGTTTTTAACCAACCTTGTGCATCCAATAAGTTCATTTGTGTCATTGGTTGAACATTTAGGTCATTTTCGTCCTCCCTAGGCTTTTTCTTGTCCAATTAGGGTTTTTAACCAACCTTGTGTATCCAATAAGTTCATTTGTGTCATTGGTGGAACATTTAGGTCATTTACGTCCTCCCTAGTCTTATTCTTGTCCAATTAGGGTTTTTATGCAATCTTGTGCATCCAATAGGTGTGTTTGTGTTATTGGAGGAACATTTAGGTCATTTTCGTCCTCCCTAGTCTTATTCTTGTCGAATTAGGGTTTTTATGCAATCTTGTGCATCCAATAGGTGTGTTTGTGTCATTGGAAGAACATTTAGGTCATTTTCGTCCTCCCTAGGCTTATTCTTGTCCGATTAGGGTTTTTAACCAATCTAGTGCATTCAATAAGTTCATTTGTGTCATTGGATGAACATTTAGGTCATTTTCGTCCTCCCTAGGCTTATTCTTGTCCAATTAGGGTTTTTAACCAATCTTGTGCATCCAATAAGTTCATTTGTGTCATTGGATGAACATTTAGGTCATTTTCGTCCTCCCTAGGCTTATTCTTGTCCAATTAGGGTTTTTATGCAATCTTGTGCATCCAATAGGTGTGTTTTTGTCATTGGACGAACATTTAGGTCATTTTCGTCCTCCCTAGTCTTATTCTTGTCCAATTAGGATTTTTATGCAATCTAGTGCATCCAATAGGTGTGTTTGTGTCATTGGACGAACATTTAGGTCATTTTCGTCCTCCCTAGGCTTATTCTTGTCCAATTAGGGTTTTTAACCAATCTTGTGCATCCAATAAGTTCATTTGTGTCATTGGATGAACATTTAGGTCATTTTCGTCCTCCCTGAGCTTTTTCTTGTCCAATTAGGGTTTTTAACCAATCTTGTGCATCCAATAAGTTCATTTGTGTCATTGGATGAACATTTAGGTCATTTTCGTCTTCCCTAGGCTTATTCTTTTACAATTAGGGTTTTTAACCAATCTTGTGCATCCAATAAGTTCATTTGTGTCATTGGATGAACATTTCGGTCATTTTCGTCCTCACTAGGCTTATTCTTGTCCAATTAGGGTTTTTATGCAATCTTGTGCATCCAATAGGTGTGTTTGTGTCATTGGACGAACATTTAGGTCATTTTCGTCCTCCCTAGGCTTATTCTTGTCCAATTAGCGTTTTTAACCAATCTTGTGCATCCAATAAGTTCATTTGTGTCATTGGATGAACATTTAGGTCATTTTCGTCCTCCCTAGTCTTATTCTTGTCGAATTAGGGTTTTTATGCAATCTTGTGCATCCAATAGGTGAGTTTGTGTCATTGGAGGAACATTTAGGTCATTTTCGTCCTCCCTAGTCTTATTCTTGTCCAATTAGGGTTTTTAACCAATCTTGTGCATCTAATAAGTTCATTTGTGTCATTGGACGAACATTTAGGTCATTTAAGTCCTCCCTAGGCTTATTCTTGTCCAATTAGGGTTTTTAACCAATCTTGTGCATCCAATAAGTTCATTTGTGTCATTGGATGAACATTTAGGTCATTTTCGTCCTCCCTAGGCTTGTTCTTGTCCAATTAGGGTTTTTATGCAATCTTGTGCATCCAATAGGTGTGTTTGTGTCATTGGACGAACATTTAGGTCATTTTCGTCATCCCTAGGCTTATTCTTGTCCAATTAGGGTTTTTATGCAATCTTGTGCATCCAATAGGAGTGTTAGTGTCATTGGATGAACATTTAGGTCATTTTCGTCCTCCCTAGGCTTGTTCTTGTCCAATTAGGGTTTTTATGCAATCTTGTGCATCCAATAGGTCTGTTTGTGTCATTGGACGAACATTTAGGTCATTTTCGTCCTCCCTAGGCTTATTCTTGTCCAGTTAGGGTTTTTATGAAATCCTTTGCATCCAATAGGTGTGTTTGTGTCATTGGACGAACATTTAGGTCATTTTCGTCCTCCCTAGGCTTATTCTTGTCCGATTAGGGTTTTTAACCAACCTTGTGTATCCAATAAGTTCATTTGTGTCATTGGTGGAACATTTAGGTCATTTACGTCCTCCCTAGTCTTATTCTTGTCCAATTAGGGTTTTTATGCAATCTTGTGCATCCAATAGGTGTGTTTGTGTCATTGGAGAAACATTTAGGTCATTTTCGTCCTCCCTAGTCTTATTCTTGTCGAATTAGGGTTTTTATGCAATCTTGTGCATCCAATAGGTGTGTTTGTGTCATTGGAGGAACATTTAGGTCATTTTCGTCCTCCCTAGTCTTATTCTTGTCCAATTAGGGTTTTTATGCAATATTGTGCATCCAATAGGTGTGTTTGTGTCATTGGACGAACATTTAGGTCATTTTCGTCCTCCCTAGGCTTATTCTTGGCCAATTAGGGTTTTTAACCAATCTTGTGCATCCAATAAGTTCGTTTGTGTCATTGGATGAACATTTAGGTCATTTTCGTCCTCCCAAGTCTTATTCTTGTCCAATTAGGGTTTTTATGCAATCTTGTGCATCCAATAGGTGTGTTTGTGTCATTGGAGGAACATTTAGGTCATTTTCGTCCTCCCTAGTCTTATTCTTGTCCAATTAGGGATTTTATGCAATCTTGTGCATCCAATAGGTGTGTATGTGTCATTGGAAGAACATTTAGGTCATTTTCGTCCTCCCTAGGCTTATTCTTGTCCAATTAGGGTTTTTATGCAATCTTGTGCATCCAATAGGTGTGTTTGTGTCATTGGACGAACATTTAGGTCATTTTCGTCCTCCCTAGGCTTATTCTTGTCCAATTAGGGTTTTTAACCAATCTTGTGCATCCAATAAGTTCATTTGTGTCATTGGATGATTATTTAGGTCATTTTCGTCCTCCCTAGGCTTATTCTTGTCCAATTAGGGTTTTTATGCAATCTTGTGCATCCAATAGGTGTGTTTGTGTCATTGGACGAACATTTAGGTCATTTTCGTCCTCCCTAGGCTTATTCTTGTCCAATTAGGGTTTTTAACCAATCTTGTGCATCCAATAAGTTCATTCGTGTCATTGGATGAACAATTTGGTCATTTTCGTCCTCCCTAGTCTTATTCTTGTCCAATTAGGGTTTTAAGCAGTCTTGTGCATCCAATATGTGTGTTTGTGTCATTGGATGAACAATTAGGTCATTTTCGTCCTCGCTATGCTTATTCTTGTCCAATTAAGGTTTTTAACCAATCTAGTGCATACAATAAGTTCATTTGTGTCATTGGATGAACATTTAGGTAATTTTCGTCCTCCCTAGTCTTATTCTTGTCCAATTAGGGATTTTATGCAATCTTGTGCATCCAATAGGTGTGTTTGTGTCATTGGACGAACATTTAGGTCATTTTCGTCCTCCCTAGGCTTATTCTTGTCCAATTAGGGTTTTTAACCAATCTTGTGCATCCAATAGGTGTGTTTCTGTCATTGGAGGAACATTTAGGTCATTTTCGTCCTCCCTATGCTTATTCTTGTCCAATTAGGGTTTTTAACCAACCTTGTGCATCCAACAAGTTCATTTGTGTAATTGGATGAACATTTAGGTCATCTTCGTCCTCCCTATGCTTATTCTTGTCCAATTAGGGTTTTTAACCAATCTTGTGCATCCAATAAGTTCATTTGTGTCATTGGATGAACATTTAGGTCATTTTCGTCCTCCCTAGTCTTATTCTTGTCCAATTAGGGTTTTTATGCAATCTTGTGCATCCAATAGGTGTGTTGGTGTCATTGGAGGAACATTTAGGTCATTTTCGTCCTCCCTAGTCTTATTCTTGTCGAATTAGGGTTTTTATGCAATCTTGTGCATCCAATAGGTGTGTTTGTGTCATTGGAGGAACATTTAGGTCATTTTCGTCCTCCCTAGTCTTATTCTTGTCCAATTAGGGTTTTTATGCAATCTTGTGCATCCAATAGGCGTGTTTGTGTCATTGGACGAACATTTAGGTCATTTTCGTCCTACCTAGACTTATTCATGTTTGATTAGGGTTTTTATGCAATCTTGTGCATCCAATAGGTGTGTTTGTGTCATTGGACGAACATTTAGGTCATTTTCGTCCTCCCTAGGCTTATTCTTGTCCAATTAGGGTTTTTAACCAATCTTGTGCATCCAATAAGTTCATTTGTGTCATTGGATGAACATTTAGGTCATTTTCGTCCTCCCTAGTCTTATTCTTGTCGAATTAGGGTTTTTATGCAATCTTGTGCATCCAATAGGTGTGTTTGTGTCATTGGAGGATTATTTAGGTCATTTTCGTCCTCCCTAGGCTTATTCTTGGCCAATTAGGGTTTTTAACCAATCTTGTGCATCCAATAAGTTCATTTGTGTCATTGGATGAACATTTAGGTCATTTTCGTCCTGCCAAGTCTTATTCTTGTCCTATTAGGGTTTTTATGCAATCTTGTGCATCCAATAGGTGTGTTTGTGTCATTGGAGGAACATTTAGGTCATTTTCGTCCTCCCTAGTCTTATTCTTGTCCAATTAGGGTTTTTATGCAATCTTGTGCATCCAATAGGCGTGTTTGTGTCATTGGACGAACATTTAGGTCATTTTCGTCCTCCCTAGCCTTATTCTGGTCCGATTAGGGTTTTTATGCAATCTTGTGCATCCAATAGGTGTGTTTGTGTCATTGGACGAACATTTAGGTCATTTTCGTCCTCCCTAGGCTTATTCTTGTCCAATTAGGGTTTTTAACCAATCTTGTGCATCCAATAAGTTCATTTGTGTCATTGGATGAACATTTAGGTCATTTTCGTCCTCCCAAGTCTTATTCTTGTCCTATTAGGGTTTTTATGCAATCTTGTGCATCCAATAGGTGTGTTTGTGTCATTGGAGGAACATTTAGGTCATTTTCATCCTACCTAGTCTTATTCTTGTCCAATTAGGGTTTTTATGCAATCTTGTGCATCCAATAGGTGTGTTTGTGTCATTGGACGAACATTTAGGTCATTTTCGTCCTCCCTAGGCTTATTCTTGTCCAATTAGGGTTTTTAACCAATCTTGTGCATCCAATAAGTTCATTTGTGTCATTGGATGAATATTTAGGTCATTTTCGTCCTCCCTAGGCTTATTCTTGTCCAATTAGGGTTTTTAACCAATCTTGTGCTTCCAATAAGTTCATTTGTGTCATTGGATGAACATTTAGGTCATTTTCGTCCTCCCTAGGCTTATTCTTGTCCAATTAGGCTTTTTATGCAATCTTGTGCATCCAATAGGCGTGTTTGTGTCATTGGACGAACATTTAGCTCATTTTCGTCCTCCCTAGGCTTATTCTTGTCCAATTAGGATTTTTAACCAATCTTGTGCATCCAATAAGTTCATTTGTGTCATTGGATGAACATTTAGGTCATTTTCGTCATCCCTAGTCTTATTCTTGTCCCATTAGGGTTTTAAGCAATCTTGTGCATCCAATATGTGTGTTTGTGTCATTGGATGAACATTTAGGTCATTTACGTCTTCCCTAGGCTTATTCTTGTCCAATTAGGGTTTTTAACCAATCTTGTGCATCCAATAAGTTCATTTGTGTCATTGGATGAACATTTAGGTCATTTTCGTACTCCCTAGGCTTGTTCTTGTCCAATTAGGGTTTTTATGCAATCTTGTGCATCCAATAGGTGTGTTTGTGTCATTGGACGAACCTTTAGGTCATTTTCGGCCTCCCTAGGCTTATTCTTGTCCAATTAGGGTTTTTATGCAATCCTTTTCATCCAATAGGTGTGTTTGTGTCATTGGACGAACATTTAGGTCATTTTCGTCCTCCCTAGGCTTATTCTTGTCCAATTAGGGTTTTTAACCAATCTTGTGCATCCAATAAGTTCATTTGTGTCATTGGTTGAACATTTAGGTCATTTTCGTCCTCCCTAGGCTTATTCTTGTCCAATTAGGGTTTTTAACCAACCTTGTGTATCCAATAAGTTCATTTGTGTCATTGGTGGAACATTTAGGTCATTTACGTCCTCCCTAGTCTTATTCTTGTCCAATTAGGGTTTTTATGCAATCTTGTGCATCCAATAGGTGTGTTTGTGTCATTGGACGAACATTTAGGTCATTTTCGTCCTCCCTAGGCTTATTCTTGTCCAATTAGGGTTTTTAACCAATCTTGTGCATCCAATAAGTTCATTTGTGTCATTGGATGATCATTTAGGTCATTTTCGTCCTCCTTAGTCTTATTCTTGTCGTATTAGGGTTTTTATGCAATCTTGTGCATCCAATAGGTGTGTTTGTGTAATTGGAGGAACATTTAGGTCATTTTCGTCCTCCCTAGTCTTATTCTTGTCTAATTAGGGTTTTTATGCAATCTTGTGCATCCAATAGGTGTGTTTGTGTCATTGGACGAACATTTAGGTCATTTTCGTCCTCCCTAGTCTTATTCTTGTCCAATTAGGGTTTTTATGCAATCTTGTGCATCCAATAGGTGTGTTTGAATCATTGGACGAACATTTAGGTCATTTTCGTCCTCCCTAGGCTTATTCTTGTCCAATTTGGGTTTTTAACCGATCTTGTGCATCCAATAAGTTCATTTATGTCATTGGATGAACATTTAGGTTATTTTCGTCCTCCCTAGGCTTATTCTTGTCCAATTAGGGTTTTTAACCAACCTTGTGCATCCAATAAGTTCATTTGTGTCATTGGTTGAACATTTAGGTCATTTTCGTCCTCCCTAGGCTTATTCTTGTCCAATTAGGGTTTTTAACCAATCTTGTGCATCCAATAAGTTCATTTGTGTCATTGGATGAACATTTAGGTCATTTTCGTCCTCCCTAGGCTTATTCTTGTCCAATTAGGGTTTTCAACCAATCTTGTGCATCCAATAAGTTCATTTGTGTCATTGGATGAACATTTAGGTCATTTTCGTCCTCCCTAGGCTTATTCTTGTCGAATTAGGATTTTTAACCAATCTTGCGCATCCAATAACTTCATTTGTGTCATTGGATGAACATTTAGGTCATTTTCGTCCTCCTTAGTCTTATTCTTGTCCAATTAGGGTTTTTATGCAATCTTGTGCATCCAATAGGCGTGTTTGTGTCATTGGAGGAACATTTAGGTCATTTTCGTCCTCCCTAGGCTTGTTCTTGTCCAATTAGGGTTTTTAACCAACCTTGTGCATCCAATAAGTTCATTTGTGTCATTGGTTGAACATTTAGGTCATTTTCGTCCTCCCTAGGCTTATTCTTGTCCAATTAGGGTTTTTAACCAACCTTTTGCATCCAATAAGTTCATTTGTGTCATTGGTGGAACATTTAGGTCATTTACATCCTCCCTAGTCTTATTCTTGTCCAATTAGGGTTTTTATGCAATCTTGTGCATCCAATAGGTGTGTTTGTGTCATTGGACGAACATTTATGTCATTTTCGTCATCCCTAGGCTTATTCTTGTCCAGTTAGGGTTTTTAACCAATCTTGTGCATCCAATAAGTTCATTTGTGTCATTGGATGAACATTTAGGTCATTTTTTCCTCCCTAGGCTTATTCTTGTCCAATTAGGGTTTTTAACCAATCTTGTGCATCCAATAAGTTCATTTGTGTCATTGGATGAACATTTAGGTCATTTTCGTCCTCCCTAGGCTTATTCTTGTCCAATTAGGGTTTTCAACCAGTCTTGTGCATCCAATAAGTTCATTTGTGTCATTGGATGAACATTTAGGTCATTTTCATCCTCCCTAGGCTTATTCTTGTCCAATTAGGGTTTTTAACCAATCTTGTGCATCCAATAAGTTCATTTGTGTCATTGGATGAACATTTAGGTCATTTTCGTCCTCCCTAGGCTTATTCTTGTCCAATTAGGGTTTTTAACCAATCTTGTGCATCCAATAAGTTCATTTGTGTCATTGGATGAACATTTAGGTCATTTTCTTCCTCCCTAGGTTTATTCTTGTCCAATTAGGGTTTTTAACCAATCTTGTGCATCCAATAAGTTCATTTGTGTCATTGGATAAACATTTAGGTCATTTTCGTCCTCCCTAGGCTTATTCTTGTCCAATTAGGGTTTTTATGCAATCTTGTGCATCCAATAGGTGTGTTTGTGTCATTGGACGAACATTTAGGTCATTTTCGTCCTCCCTAGGCTTATTCTTGTCCAATTAGGGTTTTTAACCAACCTTGTCCATCCAATAAGTTCATTTGTGTCATTGGTTGAACATTTAGGTCATTTTCGTCCTCCCTAGGCTTATTCTTGTCCAATTAGGGTTTTTAACCAACCTTGTGTATCCAATAAGTTCATTTGTGTCATTGGTGGAACATTTAGGTCATTTACGTCCTCCCTAGTCTTATTCTTGTCCAATTAGGGTTTTTGTGCAATCTTGTGCATCCAATAGGTGTGTTTGTGTCATTGGAGGAACATTTAGGTCATTTTCGTCCTCCCTAGTCTTATTCTTGTCGAATTAGGGTTTTTATGCAATCTTGTGCATCCAATAGGTGTGTTTGTGTCATTGGAAGAACATTTAGGTTATTTTTGTCCTCCCTAGTCTTATTCTTGTCCAATTAGGGTTTTTATGCAATCTTGTGCATCCAATAGGTGTGTTTGTGTCATTGGACGAACATTTAGGTCATTTTCGTCCTCCCTAGGCTTATTCTTGTCCAATTAGGGTTTTTAACCAATCTTGTGCATCCAATAAGTTCATTTGTGTCATTGGATGAACATTTAGGTCATTTTCGTCCTCCCTAGGCTTATTCTTGTCCAATTAGTGTTTTTAACCAATCTTGTGCATCCAATAAGTTCATTTGTGTCACTGGATGAACATTTAGGTCATTTTCGTCCTCCCTAGTCTTATTCTTGTCCAATTAGGGTTTTTATGCAATCTTGTGCATCCAATAGGTGTGTTTGTGTCATTGGACGAACATTTAGGTCATTTTCGTCCTCCCTAGGCTTATTCTTGTCCAATTAGGGTTTTTAACCAATCTTGTGCATCCAATAAGTTCATTTGTGTCATTGGATGAATATTTAGGTTATTTTCGTCCTCCCTAGTCTTATTCTTGTCCAATTAGGGTTTTTATGCAATCTTGTGCATCCAATTGGTGTGTTTGTGTCATTGGACGAACATTTAGGTCATTTTCGTCCTCCCTAGGCTTATTCTTGTCCGATTAGGGTTTTTAACCAATCTTGTGCATCCAATAAGTTCATTTGTGTCATTGGATGATCATTTAGGTCATTTTCGTCCTCCCTAGGCTTATTCTTGTCCAATTAGGGTTTTTAACCAATCTTGTGCATCCAATAAGTTCATTTGTGTCATTGGATGAACATTTAGGTCATTTTCTTCCTGCCTAGGCTTATTCTTGTCCAATTAGGGTTTTTAACCAATCTTGTGCATCCAATAGGTGTGTTTGTGTCATTGGACGAACATTTAGGTCATTTTCGTCCTCCCTAGGCTTATTCTTGTCCAATTAGGGTTTTTATGCAATCTTGTGCATACAATAGGTGTGTTTGTGTCATTGGACGAACATTTAGGTCATTTTCGTCCTCCTAAGGCTTATTCTTGTTTCATTAGGGTTTTTAACCAATCTTGTGCATCCAATAAGTTCATTTGTGTCATTGGATGAACATTTCGGTCATTTTCGTCCTCCCTAGGCTTATTCTTGTCCAATTAGGGTTTTTAACCAATCTTGTGCATCCAATAAGTTCATTTGTGTCATTGGATGAACATTTAGGTCATTTTCGTCCTCCCTAGGCTTATTCTTGTCCAATTAGGGTTTTTAACCAATCTTGTGCATCCAATAAGTTCATTTGTGTCATTGGACGAACATTTAGGTCATTTTTGTCCTCCCTAGGCTTATTCTTGTCCAATTAGGGTTTTTATGCAATCTTGTGCATCCAATAGGTGTGTTTGTGTCATTGGACGAACATTTAGGTCATTTTCGTCCTCCCTAGGCTTATTCTTGTCCAATTAGGGTTTTTAACCAATCTTGTGCATCCAATAAGTTCATTTGTGTCATTGGATGAACATTTAGGTCATTTTCGTCCTCCCTAGTCTTATTCTTGTCCAATTAGGGTTTTAAGCAATCTTGTGCATCCAATATGTGGGTTTGTGTCATTGGATGAACGTTTAGGTCATTTTCGTCCTCCCTATGCTTATTCTTGTCCAATTAGGGTTTTTAACCAATCTTTTGGATCCAATAAGTTCATTTGTGTTATTGGATGAACATTAAGGTCATTTTCGTCCTCCCTAGTCTTATTCTTGTCGAATTAGGGTTTTTATGCAATCTTGTGCATCCAATAGGTGTGTTTGTGTCATTGGAGGAACATTTAGGTCATTTTCTTCCTCCCTAGTCTTATTCTTGTCTAATTAGGGTTTTTATGCAATCTTGTGCATCCAATAGGTGTGTTTGTGTCATTGGACGAACATTTAGGTCATTTTCGTCCTCCCTAGGCTTATTCTTGTCCAATTAGGGTTTTTAACCAATCTTGTGCATCCAATAAGTTCATTTGTGTCATTGGATGAACATTTAGGTCATTTTCGTCCTCCCTAGTCTTATTCTTGTCCATATAGGGTTTTTATGCAATCTTGTGCATCCAATAGGTGTGTTTGTGTCATTGGACGAACATTTAGGTCATTTTCGTCCTCCCTAGGCTTATTCTTGTCCGATTAGGGTTTTTAACCAATCTTGTGCATTCAATAAGTTCATTTGTGTCATTGGATGAACATTTAGGTCATTTTCGTCCTCCCTAGTCTTATTCTTGTCCAATTAGGGTTTTAAGCAATCTTGTGCATCCAATATGTGGGTTTGTGTCATTGGATGAACGTTTAGGTCATTTTCGTCCTCCCTATGCTTATTCTTGTCAAATTAGGGTTTTTAACCAACCTTGCGCATCCAATAAAGTTCATTTGTGTCATTGGTTGAACATTTAGGTCATTTTCGTCCTCCCTAGTCTTATTCTTGTCCAATTAGGGTTTTTATGCAATCTTCGCATCCAATAGGTGTGTTTGTGTCATTGGACGAACATTTAGGTCATTTTCGTCCTCCCTAGGCTTATTCTTATCCAATTAGGGTTTTTAACCAATCTTGTGCATCCAATAAGTTCATTTGTGTCATTGGATGAACATTTAGGTCATTTTCGTCCTCCCTAGTCTTATTCTTGTCTAATTAGGGTTTTTATGCAATCTTGTGGATCTAATAGGTGTGTTTGTCTCATTGGAGGAACATTTAGGTCATTTTCGTCCTCCCTAGTCTTATTATTGTCCAATTAGGGTTTTTATGCAATCTTGTGCATCCAATAGGTGTGTTTGTGTCATTGGACGAACATTTAGGTCATTTTCGTCCTCCCTAGGCTTATTCTTGTCCAATTAGGGTTTTTAACCAATCTTGTGCATCCAATAAGTTCATTTGTGTCATTGGATGAACATTTAGGTCATTTTCGTCATCCCTAGTCTTATTCTTGTCCAATTAGGGTTTTAAGCAATCTTGTGCATCCAATATGTGTGTTTGTGTCATTGGATGAACATTTAGGTCATTTACGTCCTCCCTAGGCTTATTCTTGTCCAATTAGGGTTTTTAACCAATCTTGTGCATCCAATAAGTTCATTTGTGTCATTGGATGAACATTTAGGTCATTTTCGACCTCCGTAGGCTTGTTCTTGTCCAATTAGGGTTTTTATGCAATCTTGTGCATCCAATAGGTGTGTTTGTGTCATTGGACGAACATTTAGGTCATTTTCGGCCTCCCTAGGCTTGTTCTTGTCCAATTAGGGTTTTTATGCAATCCGTTGCATCCAATAGGTGTGTTTGTGTCATTGGACGAACATTTAGGTCATTTTCGTCCTCCCTAGGCTTATTCTTGTCCAATTAGGGTTTTTAACCAACCTTGTGCATCCAATAAGTTCATTTGTGTCATTGGTTGAACATTTAGGTCATTTTCGTCCTCCCTAGGCTTATTCTTGTCCAATTTGGGTTTTTAACCAACCTTGTGTATCCAATAAGTTCATTTGTGTCATTGGTGAAACATTTAGGTCATTTACGTCCTCCCTAGTCTTATTCTTGTCCAATTAGGGTTTTTATGCAATCTTGTGCATCCAATAGGTGTGTTTGTGTCATTGGACGAACATTTAGCTCATTTTCGTCCTCCCTAGTCTTATTCTTGTCGAATTAGGGTTTTTATGCAATCTTGTGCATCCAATAGGTGTGTTTGTGTCATTGGAGGAACATTTAGGTCATTTTCGTCCTCCCTAGGTCTTATTCTTGTCCAATTAGGGTTTTTATGCAATCTTGTGCATCCAATAGGTGTGTTTGTGTCATTGGACGAACATTTAGGTCATTTTCGTCCTCCCTAGGCTTATTCTTGTCCAATTAGGGTTTTTAACCAATCTTGTGCATCCAATAAGTTCATTTGTGTCATTGGATGAACATTTAGGTCATTTTCGTCCTCTCTAGGCTTATTCTTGTCCAATTAGGGTTTTTAACCAATCTTGTGCATCCAATAAGTTCATTTGTGTCATTTGATGAACATTTAGGTCATTTTCGTCCTCCCAAGGCTTATTCTTGTCCAATTAGGGTTTTATGCAATCTTGTGCATCCAATAGGTGTGTTTGTGTCATTGGACGAACATTTAGGTCATTTTCGTCCTCCCTAGGCTTATTCTTGTCCAATTAGGGTTTTTAACCAATCTTGTGCATCCAATAAGTTCATTTGTGTCATTGGATGAACATTTAGGTCATTTTCGTCCTCCCTAGGCTTATTCTTGTCCAATTAGGGTTTTTAACCAATCTTGTGCATCCAATAAGTTCATTTGTGTCATTGGATGAACATTTAGGTCATTTTCGTCCTCCCTAGGCTTATTCTTGTCCAATTAGGGTTTTTATGCAATCTTGTGCATCCAATAGGTGTGTTTGTGTCATTGGACGAACATTTAGGTCATTTTCGTCATCCCAAAGCTTATTCTTGTCCAATTAGGGTTTTTATGCAATCTTGTGCATCCAATTGGTGTGTTTGTGTCATTGGACGAACATTTAGGTCATTTTCGTCCTCCCTAGGCTTATTCTTGTTCAATTAGGGTTTTTAACTAACCTTGTGCATCCAATAAGTTCATTTGTGTCATTGGTTGACCATTTAGGTCATTTTCGTCCTCCCTAGGCTTATTCTTGTCCAATTAGAGTTTTTAACCAACCTTGTGCATCCAATAAGTTCATTTGTGTCATTGGTGGATAATTTAGGTCATTTACGTCCTCCCTAGGCTTATTCTTGTCCAATTAGGGTTTTTAATCAATGTTGTGCGTCCAATAAGTTCATTTGTGTCATTGGATGAACATTTAGGTCATTTTCGTCCTCCCTAGGCTTATTCTTGTCCAATTAGGGTTTTTAACCAATCTTGTGCATCCAATAAGTTCATTTGTGTCATTGGATGAACATTTAGGTCATTTTCGTCCTCCCTAGGCTTATTCTTGTCCAATTTGGGTTTTTAACCAATCTTGTCCATCCAATAAGTTCATTTGTGTCATTGGATGAACATTTAGGTCATTTTCGTCCTCCCTAGGCTTATTCTTGTACAATTAAGGTTTTTAACCAATCTTTTGCATCCAATAAGGTCATTTGTGTCAATGGATGAACATTTAGGTCATTTTCGTCCTCCCTAGGCTTATTCTTGTCCAATTAGGGTTTTTAACCAATCTTGTGCATCCAATAAGTTCATTTGTGTCATTGGATGAACATTTAGGTCATTTTCGTCCTCCCTAGGCTTATTCTTGTCCAATTAGGGTTTTTATGCAATCTTGTGCATCCAATAGGTGTGTTTGTGTCATTGGACGCACATTTAGGTCATTTTCGTCCTCCCTAGGCTTATTCTTGTCCAATTAGGGTTTTTAACCAATCTTGTGCATCCAATAAGTTCATTTGTGTCATTGGATGAACATTTAGGTCATTTTCGTCCTCCCTATCTTATACTTGTCCAATTAGAGTTTTTATGCAATCTAGTGCATCCAATAGGTGTGTTTGTGTCATTGGAGGAACATTTAGGTCATTTTCGTCTTCCCTAGTCTTATTCTTGTCCAATTAGGGTTTTTATGCAATCTTGTGCATCCAATAGGTGTGTTTGTGTCATTGGACGAACATTTAGGTCATTTTCGTCCTCCCTAGGCTTATTCTTGTCCGATTAGGGTTTTTAACCAATCTTGTGCATCCAATAAGTTCATTTGCGTCTTTGGATGAACATTTAGGTCATTTTCGTCCTCCCTAGGCTTATTCTTGTCCAATTAGGGTTTTTAACCAATCTTGTGCATCCAATAAGTTCATTTGTGTCATTGGATGAACATTTAGGTCATTTTCGTCCTCCGAAGTCTTATTCTTGTCCAATTAGGGTTTTTATGCAATCTTGTGCATCCAATAGGTGTGTTTGTGTCATTGGAGGAACATTTAGGTCATTTTCGTCCTCCTTAGTCTTATTCTTGTCCAATTAGGGTTTTTATGCAATCTTGTGCATCCAATAGGTGTGTTTGTGTCATTGGACGAATATTTAGGTCATTTTCGTCCTCCCTAGGCTTATTCTTGTCCGATTAGGGTTTTTAACCAATCTTGTGTATCCAATAAGTTCATTTGTGTATTTGGATGAACATTTAGGTCATTTTCGTCCTCCCTAGGCTTATTCTTGTCCAATTAGGGTTTTTATGCAATCTTGTGCATCCAATAGGTGTGTTTGTGTCATTGGACGAACATTTAGGTCATTTTCGTCCTCCCTAGGCTTATTCTTGTCCAATTAGGGTTTTTATGCAATCTTGTGCATCCAATTGGTGTGTTTGTTTCATTGGATGAACATTTAGGTCATTTTCGTCCTCCCTAGGCTTATTCTTGTTCAATTTGGGTTTTTAACTAACCTTGTGCATCCAATAAGTTCATTTGTGTCATTGGTTGAACATTTAGGTCATTTTCGTCCTCCCTAGGCTTATTCTTGTCCAATTAGGGTTTTTAACCAACCTTGTGCATCCAATAAGTTCATTTGTGTCATTGGTGGAACATTTAGGTCATTTACGTCCTCCCTATGCTTATTCTTGTCCAATTAGGGTTTTCAACCAATCTTGTGCATCCAATAAGTTCATTTGTGTCATTGGATGAACATTTAGGTCATTTTCGTCCTCCCTAGGCTTATTCTTGTCCAATTATGGTTTTTAACCAATCTTGTGCATCCAATAAGTTCATTTGTGTCATTGGATGAACATTTAGGTCATTTTCGTCCTCCCTAGGCTTATTCTTGTCCAATTAGGGTTTTTAACCAATCTTGTGCATCCAATAAGTTCATTTGTGTCATTGGATGAACATTTAGGTCATTTTCGTCCTCCCTAGGCTTATTCTTGTCCAATTAGGGTTTTTCACCAATCTTGTGCATCCAATAAGTTTATTTGTGTCATTGGACGAACATTTAGGTCATTTTCGTCCTCCCTAGGCTTATTCTTGTCCAATTAGGGTTTTTATGCAATCTTGTGCATCCAATAGGTGTGTTTGTGTCATTGGACGAACATTTAGGTCATTTTCGTCCTCCCTAGGCTTATTCTTGTCCAATTAAGGTTTTTATGCAATCTTGTGCATCCAATAGGTGTGTTTGTGTCATTGGACAAACATTTAGGTCATTTTCGTCCTCCCTAGGCTTATTCTTGTCCAATTAGGGTTTTTAACCAATCTTGTGCATCCAATAAGTTCATTTGTGTCATCAGACGAACATTTAGGTCATTTTCGTCCTCCCTAGGCTTATTCTTGTCCAATTAGGGTTTTTATGCAATCTTGTGCATCCAATAAGTTCATTTGTGTCATTGGAGGAACATTTAGGTCATTTACGTCCTCCCTAGTCTTATTCTTGCCAAAATAGGGTTTTTATGCAATCTTGTGCATCCAATAGGTGTGTTTGTGTCATTGGACGAACATTTAGGTCATTTTCGTCCTCCCTAGGCTTATTCTTGTCCAATTAGGGTTTTTAACCAATCTTGTGCATCCAATAAGTTCATTTGTGTCATTGGATGAACATTCAGGTCATTTTCGTCCTCCCTAGGCTTATTCTTGTCCAATTAGGGTTTTTAACCAATCTTGTGCATCCAATAAGTTCATTTGTGTCATTGGATGAACATTTAGGTCATTTTCGTCCTCCCTAGGCTTATTCTTGTCCAATTAGGGTTTTTATGCAATCTTGTGTATCCAATAGGTGTGTTTGTGTCGTTGGACGAACATTTAGGTCATTTTCGTCCTCCCTAGGCTTATTCTTGTCTAATTAGGGTTTTTAACCAATCTTGTGCATCCAATAAGTTCATTTGTGTCATTGGATGAACATTTAGGTCATTTTCGTCCTCCCTAGGCTTATTCTTGTCCAATTAGGGTTTTTAACCAATCTTGTGCATCCAATAAGTTCATTTGTGTCATTGGATGAACATTTAGGTCATTTTCGTCCTCCCTAGGCTTATTCTTGTCCAATTAGGGTTTTTAATCAATCTTGTACATCCAATAAGTTCTTTTGTGTCATTGGAGGAACATTTAGGTCATTTTCGTCCTCCCTAGTCTTATTCTTGCCCAATTAGGGTTTTTATGCAATCTTGTGCATCCAATAGGTGTGTTGTTGTCATTGGACGAACATTTAGGTCATTTTCGTCCTCCCTAGGCTTATTCTTTTCCAATTAGGGTTTTTAACCAATCTTGTGCATCCAATAAGTTCATTTGTGTCATTGGACGAACATTTAGGTCATTTTCGTTCTCCCTAGGCTTATTCTTGTCCAATTAGGGTTTTTAACCAACCTTGTGCATCCAATAAGTTCATTTGTGTCATTGGTTGAACATTTAGGTCATTTTCGTCCTCCCTAGGCTTATTCTTGTCCAATTAGGGTTTTTAACCAACCTTGTGCATCCAATAAGTTCATTTGTGTCATTGGTTGAACATTTAGGTCATTTTCGTCCTCCCTAGGCTTATTCTTGTCCAATTAGGGTTTTTAACCAACCTTGTGCATCCAATAAGTTCATTTGTGTCATTGGATGAACATTTAGGTCATTTTCGTCCTCCCTAGTCTTATTTTTGTCCAATTAGGGTTTTTATGCAATCTTGTGCATCCAATAGGTGTGTTTGTGTCATTGGAGGAACATTTAGGTCATTTTCGTCCTCCCTAGTCTTATTCTTGTCCAATTAGGGTTTTTATGCAATCTTGTGCATCCAATAGGTGTGTTTGTGTCATTGGACGAACATTTAGGTCATTTTCGTCCTCCCTAGGCTTATTCTTGTCTGATTAGGGTTTTTAACCAATCTCGTGCATTCAATAAGTTCATTTGTGTCATTGGATGAACATTTAGGTCATTTTCGTCCTCCCTAGTCTTATTCTTGTCCAATTAGGGTTTTTATGCAATCTTGTGCATCCAATAGGTGTGTTTGTGTCATTGGAGGAACATTTAGGTCATTTTCGTCCTCCATATGCTTATTCTTGTCCAATTAGGGTTTTTATGCAATCTTGTGCATCCAATAGGTGTGTTTGTGTCATTGGAGGAACATTTAGGTCATTTTCGTCCTCCCTAGTCTTATTCTTGTCCAATTAGGGTTTTTATGCAATCTTGTGCATCCAATAGGTGTGTTTGTGTCATTGGAAGAACATTTAGGTCATTTTCATCCTCCCTAGGCTTATTCTTGTCCGATTAGGGTTTTTAACCAATCTTGTGCATTCAATAAGTTCATTTGTGTCATTGGACGAACATTTAGGTCATTTTCGTCCTCCCTAGGCTTATTCTTGTCCAATTAGGGTTTTTATGCAATCCTTTGCATCCAATAGGTGTGTTTGTGTCATTGGACGAACATTTAGGTTATTTTCGTCCTCCCTAGGCTTATTCTTGTCCAATTAGGGTTCTTAACAAACCTTGTGCATCCAATAAAGTTCATTTGTGTCATTGGTTGAACATTTAGGTCATTTTCGTCCTCCCTAGGCTTATTCTTGTCCAATTAGGGTTTTTAACCAACCTTGTGTATCCAATAAGTTCATTTGTGTCATTGGTGGAACATTTAGGTCATTTACGTCCTCCCTAGTCTTATTCTTGTCCAATTAGGGTTTTTATGCAATCTTGTGCATCCAATAGGTGTGTTTGTGTCATTGGACAAACATTTAGGTCATTTTCGTCCTCCCTAGGCTTATTCTTGGCCAATTAGGGTTTTTATGCAATCTTGTGCATCCAATAGGTGTGTTTGTGTCATTGGACGAACATTTAGGTCATTTTCGTCCTCCCTAGGCTTATTCTTGTCCAATTAGGGTTTTTATGCAATCCTTTGCATCCAATAGGTGTGTTTGTGTCATTGGACGAACATTTAGGTCATTTTCGTCCTCCCTAGGCTTATTCTTGTCCAATTAGGGTTTTTAACCAACCTTGTGCATCCAATAAGTTCATTTGTGTCATTGGTTGAACATTTAGGTCATTTTCGTCCTCCCTACGCTTATTCTTGTCCAATTAGGGTTTTTAACCAACCTTGTGTATCCAATAAGTTCATTTGTGTCATTGGTGGAACATTTAGTTCATTTACGTCCTCCCTAGTCTTATTCTTGTCCAATTAGGGTTTTTATGCAATCTTGTGCATCCAATAGGTGTGTTTGTGTCATTGGAGGAACATTTAGGTCATTTTCGTCCTCCCTAGTCTTATTCTTGTCCAATTAGGGTTTTAAGCAATCTTGTGCATCCAATATGTGAGTTTGTGTCATTGGATGAACGTTTAGGTCATTTTCGTCCTCCCTATGCTTATTCTTGTCCAATTAGGGTTTTTAACCAATCTTGTGGATCCAATAAGTTCATTTGTGTCATTGGATGAACATTTAGGTCATTTTCGTCCTCCCTAGTCTTATTCTTGTCGAATTAGGGTTTTTATGCAATCTTGTGCATCCAATAGGTGTGTTTGTGTCATTGGAGGAACATTTAGGTCATTTTCGTCCTCCCTAGTCTTATTCTTGTCTAATTAGGGTTTTTATGCAATCTTGTGCATCCAATAGGTGTGTTTGTGTCATTGGACGAACATTTAGGTCATTTTCGTCCTCCCTAGGCTTATTCTTGTCCGATTAGGGTTTTTAACCAATCTTGTGCTTCCAATAAGTTCATTTGTGTCATTGGATGAACATTTAGGTCATTTTCGTCCTCCCTAGTCTTATTCTTGTCCAATTAGGGTTTTAATCAATCTTGTGCATCCAATATGTGGGTTTGTGTCATTGGACGAACATTTAGGTCATTTTCGTACTCCCTATGCTTATTCTTGTCCAATTAGTGTTTTTAACCAATCTTGTGCATCCAATAAGTTCATTTGTGTCATTGGATGAACATTTAGGTCATTTTCGTCCTCCCTAGTCTTATTCTTGTCCAATTAGGGTTTTTATGCAATCTTGTGCATCCAATAGGTGTGTTGGTGTCATTGGAGGAACATTTAGGTCATTTTCGTCCTCCCTAGTCTTATTCTTGTCGAATTAGGGTTTTTATGCAATCTTGTGCATCCAATAGGTGTGTTTGTGTCATTGGAGGAACATTTAGGTCATTTTCGTCCTCCCTAGTCTTATTCTTGTCCAATTAGGGTTTTTATGCAATCTTGTGCATCCAATAGGCGTGTTTGTGTCATTGGACGAACATTTAGGTCATTTTCGTCCTACCTAGACTTATTCATGTTTGATTAGGGTTTTTATGCAATCTTGTGCATCCAATAGGTGTGTTTGTGTCATTGGACGAACATTTAGGTCATTTTCGTCCTCCCTAGGCTTATTCTTGTCCAATTAGGGTTTTTAACCAATCTTGTGCATCCAATAAGTTCATTTGTGTCATTGGATGAACATTTAGGTCATTTTCGTCCTCCCTAGTCTTATTCTTGTCGAATTAGGGTTTTTATGCAATCTTGTGCATCCAATAGGTGTGTTTGTGTCATTAGAGGAACATTTAGGTCATTTTCGTCCTCCCTAGGCTTATTCTTGTCCAATTAGGGTTTTTAACCAATCTTGTGCATCCAATAAGTTCATTTGTGTCATTGGATGAACATTTAGGTCATTTTCGTCCTCCCTAGGCTTATTCTTGTCCAATTAGGGTTTTTATGCAATCTTGTGCATCCAATAGGTGTGTTTGTGTCATTGGACGAACATTTAGCTCATTTTCGTCCTCCCTAGGCTTATTCTTGTCCAATTAGAGTTTTTAACCAATCTTGTGCATCCAATAAGTTCATTTGTGTCATTGGATGAACATTTAGGTCATTTTCGTCATCCCTAGTCTTATACTTGTCCAATTAGGGTTTTAAGCAATCTTGTGCATCCAATATGTGTGTTTGTGTCATTGGATGAACATTTAGGTCATTTACGTCCTCCCTAGGCTTATTCTTGTCCAATTAGGGTTTTTAACCAATCTTGTGCATCCAATAAGTTCATTTGTGTCATTGGATGAACATTTAGGTCATTTTCGACCTCCCTAGTCTTATTCTTGTCCAATTAGGGTTTTTATGCAATCTTGTGCATCCAATAGGTGTGTTTGTGTCATTGGACGTACATTTAGGTCATTTTCGGCCTCCCTAGGCTTGTTCTTGTCCAATTAGGGTGTTATGCAATCCTTTGCATCCAATAGGTGTGTTTGTGTCATTGGACGAACATTTAGGTCATTTTCGTCCTCCCTAGGCTTATTCTTGTCCAATTAGGGTTTTTAACCAACCTTGTGCATCCAATAAGTTCATTTGTGTCATTGGTTGAACATTTAGGTCATTTTCGTCCTCCCTAGGATTATTCTTGTCCAATTAGGGTTTTTAACCAACCTTGTGTATCCAATAAGTTCATTTGTGTCATTGGTGGAACATTTAGGTCATTTACGTCCTCCCTAGTCTTATTCTTGTCCAATTAGGGTTTTTATGCAATCTTGTGCATCCAATAGGTGTGTTTGTGTCATTGGAGGAACATTTAGGTCATTTTCGTCCTCCCTAGTCTTATTCTTGTCGAATTAGGGTTTTTATGCAATCTTGTGCATCCAATAGGTGTGTTTGTGTCATTGGAGGAACATTTAGGTCATTTTCGTCCTCCCTAGGTCTTATTCTTGTCCAATTAGGGTTTTTATGCAATCTTGTGCATCCAATAGGTGTGTTTGTGTCATTGGACGAACATTTAGGTCATTTTCGTCCTCCCTAGGCTTATTCTTGTCCAATTAGGGTTTTTAACCAATCTTGTGCATCCAATATGTTCATTTTTGTCATTGGATGAACATTTAGGTCATTTTCGTCCTCCCTAGTCTTATTCTTGTCCAATTAGGGTTTTTATGCAATCTTGTGCATCCAATAGGTGTGTTTGTGTCATTGGAGGAACATTTAGGTCATTTTCGTCCTCCCTAGTCTTATTCTTGTCCAATTAGGGTTTTTATGCAATCTTGTGCATCCAATAGGTGTGTTTGTGTCATTGGACGAACATTTAGGTCATTTTCGTCCTCCCTAGGCTTATTCTTGTCGGATTAGGGTTTTTAACCAATCTTGTGCATTCAATAAGTTCATTTGTGTCATTGGATGAACATTTAGGTCATTTTCGTCCTCCCTAGTCTTATTCTTGTCCAATTAGGGTTTTTATGCAAACTTGTGCATCCAATAGTTGTGTTTGTGTCATTGGAGGAACATTTAGGTCATTTTCGTCCTCCCTAGTCTTATTCTTGTCCAATTAGGGTTTTTATGCAATCTTGTGCATCCAATAGGTGTGTTTGTGTCATTGGACGAACATTTAGGTCATTTTCGTCCTCCCTAGGCTTATTCTTGTCCAATTAGGGTTTTTAACCAATCTTGTGCATCCAATAAGTTCATTTGTGTCATTGGATGAACTTATAGGTCATTTTCGTCCTCCCTAGTCTTATTCTTGTCGAATTAGGGTTTTTATGCAATCTTGTGCATCCAATAGGTGTGTTTGTATCATTGGAGGAACATTTAGGTCATTTTCGTCCTCCCTAGTCTTATTCTTGTCCAATTAGGGTTTTTATGCAATCTTGTGCATCCAATAGATGTCTTTGTGTAATTGGACGAACATTTAGGTCATTTTCGTCCTCCCTAGGCTTATTCTTGTCCAATTAGGGTTTTTAACCAATCTTGTGCATCCAATAAGTTCATTTGTGTCATTGGATGAACATTTAGGTCATTTTCGTCCTCCCTAGGCTTATTCTTGTCTAATTAGGGTTTTTATGCAATCTTGTGCATCCAATAGGTGTGTTTGAGTCATTGGACGAACATTTAGGTCATTTTCGTCCTCCCTAGGCTTATTCTTGTCCAATTACGGTTTTTAACCAACCTTGTGCGTCCAATAAGTTCATTTGTGTCATTGATTTAACATTTAGGTCATTTTCGTCCTCCCTAGGCTTATTCATGTCCAATTAGGGTTTTTAACCAATCTTGTGCATCTAATAAGTTCATTTGTGTCATTGGATGAACATTTAGGTCATTTTCGTCCTCCCTAGTCTTATTCTTGTCCAATTAGGGTTTTTATGCAATCTTGTGTATCCAATAGGTGTGTTTGTGTCATTGGACGAACATTTAGGTCATTTTCGTCCTCCCTAGGCTTATTCTTGTCCAATTAGGGTTTTTAACCAATCTTGTGCATCCAATAAGTTCATTTGTGTCATTGGATGAACATTTTGGTCATTTTCGTCCTCCCTAGTCTTATTCTTGTCCAATGAGGGTTTTTATGCAATCTGGTGCATCCAATAGGTGTGTTTGTGTCATTGGAGGAACATTTAGGTCATTTTCGTCCTCCCTAGGCTTATTCTTGTCTAATTAGGGTTTTTAACCAATCTTGTGCATCCAATAAGTTCATTTGTGTCATTGGATGAACATTTAGGTCATTTTCGTCCTCCCTAGTCTTATTCTTGTCGAATTAGGGTTTTTATGCAATCTTGTGCATCCAATAGAAGTGTTTGTGTCATTGGAGGAACATTTAGGTCATTTTCGTCCTCCCTAGTCTTATTCTTGTCCAATTAGGGTTTTTATGCAATCTTGTGCATCCAATAGGTGTGTTTGTGTCATTGGACGAACATTTAGGTCATTTTCGTCCTCCCTAGGCTTATTCTTGTCCAATTAGGGTTTTTAACCAATCTTGTGCATCCAATAAGTTCATTTGTGTCATTGGATGAACATTTAGGTCATTTTCGTCCTCCCTAGGCTTATTCTTGTCCAATTAGGGTTTTTAACCAATCTTGTGCTTCCAATAAGTTCATTTGGGTCATTGGATGAACATTTAAGTTATTTTCGTCCTCCCTAGGCTTATTCTTGTCCAATTAGGGTTTTTATGCAATCCTTTGCATCCAATAGGTGTGTTTGTGTCATTGGACGAACATTTAGGTCATTTTCGTCCTCCCTAGGCTTATTCTTGTCCAATTAGGGTTTTTAACCAATCTTGTGCATCCAATAAGTTCGTTTGTGTCATTGGATGAACATTTAGGTCATTTTTGTCCTCCCTAGGCTTATTCTTGTCCAATTAGGGTTTTTAACCAATCTTGTGCATCCAATAAGTTCATTTGTGTCATTGGATGAACATTTAGGTCATTTTCGTCCTCCCTAGGCTTATTCTTGTCCAATTAGGGTTTTTATGCAATCTTGTGCATCCAATAGGTGTGTTTGTGTCATTGGACGAACATTTAGGTCATTTTCGTCCTCCCTATGCTTATTCTTGTCCAATTATCGTTTTTAACCAACCTTGTGCATCCAATAAGTTCATTTGTGTCATTGGTTGAACATTTAAGTCATTTTCGTCCTCCCTAGGCTTATTCTTCTCCAATTAGGGTTTTTAACAAATCTTGTGCATCCAATAAGTTCATTTGTGTCATTGGTTGAACATTTAGGTCATTTTCGTCCTCCATAGGCTTATTCTTTTCCAATTAGGGTTTTTAACCAATCTTGTGCATCCAATAAGTTCATTTGTGTCATTGGATGAACATTTAGGTCATTTTCGTCCTCCCTAGGCTTATTCTTGTCCAATTAGGGTTTTTATGCAATCTTGTGCATCCAATAGGTGTGTTTGTGTCATTGGACGAACATTTAGGTCATTTTCGTCCTCCCTAGGCTTATTCTTGTCCAGTTAGGTTTTTTAACCAATCTTGTGCATCCAATAAGTTCATTTGTGTCATTGGATGAACATTTAGGTCATTTTCGTCCTCCCTAGGCTTATTCTTGTCCAATTAGGGTTTTTATGCAATCTTGTGCATCCAATAGGTGTGTTTGTGTCATTGGACGAACATTTAGGTCATTTTCGTCCTCCCTAGGCTTATTCTTGTCCAATTAGGGTTTTTATGCAATCTTGTGCATCAAATAGGTGTGTTAACCAATCTTGTGCATCCAATAAGTTCATTTGTGTCATTGGATGAACATTTAGGTCATTTTCGTCCTCCCTAGGCTTATTCTTGTCTAATTAGGGTTTTTAACCAATCTTGTGCATCCAATAAGTTCATTTGTGTCATTGGATGAACATTTAGGTCATTTTCGTCCTTCCTAGGCTTATTCTTGTCCATTTAGGGTTTTTAACCAATCTTGTGCATCCAATAAGTTCATTTGTGTCATTGGATGAACATTTAGGTCATTTACGTCCTCCCTAGGCTTATTCTTGTCCAATTAGGGTTTTTACCCAATCTTGTGCATCCAATAAGTTCATTTGTGTTATTGGATGAACATTTAGGTCATTTTCGTCCTCCCTAGGCTTATTCTTGTCTAATTAGGGTTTTTATGCAATCTTGTGCATCCAATAGGTGTGTTTGTGTCATTGGACGAACATTTAGGTCATTTTCGTCCTTCCTAGGCTTATTCTTTTCCAATTAGGGTTTTTATGCAATCTTGTGCATCCAATTGGTGTGTTTGTGTCATTGGACGATAATTTAGGTCATTTTCGTCCTCCCTAGGATTATTCTTGTTCAATTAGGGTTTTTAACCAATCTTGTGCATCCAATAAGTTCATTTGTGTCATTGGATGAACATTTAGGTCATTTTCGTCCTCCCTAGTCTTATTCTTGTCCAATTAGGGTTTTTAACCAATCTTGTGCATCCAATAAGTTCATTTGTGTAATTGGACGAACATTTAGGTCATTTTCGTCCTCCCTAGGCTTATTCTTGTCCAATTAGGGTTTTTAACCAATCTTGTGCATCCAATAAGTTCATTTGTGTCATTGGATGAACATTTAGGTCATTTTCGTCCTCCCTAGGCTTATTCTTGTCCAATTAGGGTTTTCAACCAATCTTGTGCATCCAATAAGTTTATTTGTGTCATTGGATGAACATTTAGGTCATTTTCGTCCTCCCTAGGCTTATTCTTGTCCAATTATGGTTTTTAACCAATCTTGTGCATCCAATAAGTTCATTTGTGTCATTGGATGAACATTTAGGTTATTTTTGTCCTCCCTAGGCTTATTCTTGTCCAATTAGGGTTTTTATGCAATCTTGTGCATCCAATAGGTGTGTTTGTGTCATTGGACGAACATTTAGGTCATTTTCGTCCTCCCTAGGCTTATTCTTGTCCAATTAGGGTTTTTAACCAATCTTGTGCATCCAATAAGTTCATTTGTGTCATTGGAGGAACGTTTAGGTCATTTTCGTCCTCCCTAGTCTTATTCTTGTCCAATTAGGGTTTTTATGCAATCTTGTGCATCCAATAGGTGTGTTTGTGTCATTGGACGAACATTTAGGTCATTTTCGTCCTCCCTAGGCTTATTCTTGTCCAATTTGGGTTTTTAACCATTCTTGTGCATCCAATAAGTTCATTTGTGTCATTGGTTGAACATTTAGGTCATTTTCGTCCTCCCTAGGCTTATTCTTGTCCAATTAGGGTTTTTAACCAACCTTGTGCATCCAATAAGTTCATTTGTGTCATTGGTGGATCATTTAGGTCATTTACGTCCTCCGTAGGCTTATTCTTGTCCAATTTGGGTTTTTAACCAACCTTGTGCATCCAATAAGTTCATTTGTGTCATTGGATGAACATTTTGGTCATTTTCGTCCTCCCTAGGCTTATTCTTGTCCAATTAGGGTTTTTAACCATTCTTGTGCATCCAATAAGTTCATTTGTGTCATTGGATGAATATTTAGGTCATTTTCGTCCTCCCTAGTCTTATTCTTGTCCAATTAGGGTTTTTATGCAATCTTGTGCATCCAATAAGTTTATTTGTGTCATTGGATGAACATTTAGGTCATTTTCGTCCTCCCTATGCTTATTCTTGTCCAATTAGGGTTTTTAACTAATCTTGTGCATCCAATAAGTTCATTTGTGTCATTGGATGAACATTTAGGTCATTTTCGTCCTCCCTAGGCTTATTCTTGTCCAATTAGGGTTTTTATGCAATCTTGTGCATCCAATAGGTGTGTTTGTGTCATTGGACGAACATTTAGGTCATTTTCGTCCTCCCTAGGCTTATTCTTGTCCAATTAGGGTTTTTAACCAATCTTGTGCATCCAATAAGTTCATTTGTGTCATTGGATGAACATTTAGGTCATTTTCGCCCTCCCTAGTCTTATTCTTGTCCAATTAGGGTTTTTATGCAATCTTGTGCATCTAATAGGTGTGTTTGTGTTATTGGAGGAACATTTAGGTCATTTTCGTCCTCCCTAGTCTTATTATTGTCCAATTAGGGTTTTTATGCAATCTTGTGCATCCAATAGGTGTGTTTGTGTCATTGGACGAACATTTAGGTCATTTTCGTCCTCCCTAGGCTTATTCTTGGCCAATTAGGGTTTTTAACCAATCTTGTGCATCCAATAAGTTCATTTGTGTCATTGGATGAACATTTAGGTCATTTTCGTCCTCCCAAGTCTTATTATTGTCCAATTAGGGTTTTTATGCAATCTTGTGCATCCAATAGGTGTGTTTGTGTCATTGGAGGAACATTTAGGTCATTTTCGTCCTCCCTAGTCTTATTCTTGTCGAATTAGGGTTTTTATGCAATCTTGTGCATCCAATAGGTGTGTTTGTGTCGTTGGAGGAACATTTAGGTCATTTTCGTCCTCCCTAGTCTTATTCTTGTCCAATTAGGGTTTTTATGCAATCTTGTGCATCCAATAGGTGTGTTTGTGTCATTGGAGGAACATTTAGGTCATTTTCGTCCTCCCTAGTCTTATTCTTGTCCAATTAGGGTTTTTATGCAATCTTGTGCATCCAATAGGTGTGTTTGTGTCATTGGACGAACATTTAGGTCATTTTCGTCCTCCCTGGGCTTATTCTTGTCCAATTAGGGTTTTTAACCAATCTTGTGCATCCAATAAGTTCATTTGTGTCATTGGATGAACATTTAGGTTATTTACGTCCTCCCAAGGCTTATTCTTGTCCAATTAGGGTTTTAAACCAATCTTGTGCATCCAATAAGTTCATTTGTGTCATTGGATGAACATTTAGGTCATTTTCGTCCTCCCTAGGCTTGTTCTTGTCCAATTAGGGTTTTTATGCAATCTTGTGCATCCTATAGGTGTGTTTGTGTCATTGGACGAACATTTATGTCATTTTCGTCCTCCCTAGGCTTATTCTTGTCCAATTAGGGTTTTAAGCAATCTTGTGCATCCAATATGTGTGTTTGTGTCATTGGATGAACATTTAGGTAATTTTCGTCCTCCCTATGCTTATTCTTGTCCAATTAGGGTTTTTATCCAATCTTGTGCATACAATAAGTTCATTTGTGTCATTGGATGAACATTTAGGTCATTTTCGTCCTCCCTAGTCTTATTCTTGTCCAATTAGGTTTTTTATGCAATCTTGTGCATCCAATAGGTGTGTTTGTGTCATTGGAGGAACATTTAGGTCATTTTCGTCCTCCCTAGTCTTATTCTTGTCCAATTAGGGTTTTTATGCAATCTTGTGCATCCAATAGGCGTGTTTGTCTCATTGGACGAACATTTAGGTCATTTTCGTCCTCCCTAGGCTTATTCTTGGCCAATTAGGGTTTTCAACCAATCTTGTGCATCCAATAAGTTCATTTGTGTCATTGGTGGAACATTTAAGTCATTTACGTCCTCCCTAGTCTTATTCTTGTCCAATTAGGGTTTTTATGCAATCTTTTGCATCCAATAGGTGTGTTTGTGTCATTGGATGAACATTTAGCTCCTTTTCGTCCTCCCTAGTCTTATTCTTGTCCAATTAGGGTTTTTATGCAATCTTGTGCATCCAATAGGTGTGTTTGTGTCATTGGACGAACATTTAGGTCATTTTCGTCCTCCCTAGGCTTATTCTTGTCCAATTAGGGTTTTTAACCAATCTTGTGCATCCAATAAGTTCATTTGTGTCATTAGACAAACATTTAGGTCATTTTCGTCCCCCCTAGGCTTATTCTTGTCCAATTAGGGTTTTTAGCCAATCTTGTGCATCCAATAAGTTCATTTGTGTCATTAGAGGAACATTTAGGTCATTTTCATCCTCCCTAGTCTTATTCTTGTCCTATTTGGGTTTTTATGCAATCTTGTGCATCCAATAGGTGTGTTTGTGTCATTGGAGGAACATTTAGGTCATTTTCGTCCTCCCTAGTCTTATTCTTGTCCAATTAGGGTGTTTATTAAATCTTGTGCATCCAATAGGTGTGTTTGTGTCATTGGACGAACATTTAGGTCATTTTCGTCCTCCCTAGGCTTATTCTTGTCCAATTAGGGTTTTTAACCAATCTTGTGCATCCAATAAGTTCATTTGTGTCATTGGATTAACATTTAGGTCATTTTTGTCCTCCCTAGGCTTTTTCTTGTCCAATTAGGGTTTTTAACCAATCTTGTGCATCCAATAAGTTCATTTGTGTCATTGGATGAACATTTAGGTCATTTTCGTCCTCCCTAGGCTTATTCTTGTCCAATTAGGGTTTTTATGCAATCTTGTGCATCCAATAGGTGTGTTTGTGTCATTGGACGAACATTTAGGTCATTTTCGTCCTCCCTAGGCTTATTCTTGTCCAATTAGGGTTTTTAACCAATCTTGTGCATCCAATAAATTCATTTGTGTTATTGGATGAACATTTAGGTCATTTTCGTCCTCCCTAGTCTTATTCTTGTCCAATTAGGGTTTTTATGCAATCTTGTGCATCCAATAGGTGTGTTTGTGTCATTGGAGGAACATTTAGGTCATTTTCGTCCTCCCTAGTCTTATTCTAGTCGAATTAGGGTTTTTATGCAATCTTGTGCATCCAATAGGTGTGTTTGTGTCATTGGAGGAACATTTAGGTCATTTTCGTCCTCCCTAGTCTTATTCTTGTCCAATTAGGGTTTTTATGCAATCTTGTGCATCCAATAGGTGTGTTTGTGTCATTGAAGGAACATTTAGGTCATTTTCGTCCTCCCTAGTCTTATTCTTGTCCAATTAGGGTTTTTATGCAATCTTGTGCATCCAATAGGTGTGTTTGTGTCATAGGACGAACATTTAGGTCATTTTCATCCTCCCTAGACTTATTCTTGTCCAATTAGGGTTTTTAACCAATCTTGTGCATCCAATAAGTTCATTTGTCTCATTGGATGAACATTTAGGTCATTTTCGTCCTCCCTAGGCTTATTCTTATCCAATTAGGGTTTTCAACCAATCTTGTGCAATTAATAA
This sequence comes from Cicer pinnatifidum, assembly GCA_037974775.1. Lineage (NCBI taxonomy): Eukaryota > Viridiplantae > Streptophyta > Magnoliopsida > Fabales > Fabaceae > Cicer > Cicer pinnatifidum. Next base: position 50,724 of record JBBPBR010000229.1, read on the forward strand.
GTTCATTTGTGTCATTGGATGAACATTTAGGTCATTTTCGTCCTCCCTAGGCTTATTCTTGTCCAATTAGGGTTTTTAACCAATCTTGTGCATCCAATAAGTTCATTTGTGTCATTGGATGAACATTTAGGTCATTTTCGTCCTCCCTAGGCTTATTCTTGTCCAATTAGGGTTTTTAACCAACCTTGTGCATCCAATAAGTTCATTTGTGTCATTGGTGGAACATTTAGGTCATTTACGTCCTCCCTAGTCTTATTCTTGTCCAATTAGGGTTTTTATGCAATCTTGTGCATCCAATAGGTGTGTTTGTGTCATTGGAGGAACATTTAGGTCATTTTCGTCCTCCCTAGTCTTAGTCTTGTCGAATTAGGGTTTTTATACAATCTTGTGCATCCAATAGGTGATTTTGTGTCATTGGAGGAACATTTAGGTTATTTTCGTCCTCCCTAGTCTTATTCTTGTCCAATTAGGGTTTTTATGCAATCTTGTGCATCCAATAGGTGTGTTTGTGTCGTTGGACGAACATTTAGGTCATTTTCGTCCTCCCTAGGCTTATTCTTGTCCAATTAGGGTTTTTAACCAACCTTGTGCATCCAATAAGTTCATTTGTGTCATTGGTGGAACATTTAGGTCATTTACGTCCTCCCTAGGCTTATTCTTGTCCAATTAGGGTTTTTAACCAATCTTGTGCATCCAATAGGTGTGTTTGTGTCATTGGAGGAACATTTAGGTCATTTTCGTCCTCCCTAGTCTTATTCTTGTTGAATTAGGGTTTTTATGCAATCTTGTGCATCCAATAGGTGTGTTTGTGTCATTGGAGGAACATTTAGGTCATTTTCGTCCTCCCTAGTCTTATTCTTGTCCAATTAGGGTTTTTATGCAATCTTGTGCATCCAATAGGTGTGTTTGTGTCATTGGACGAACATTTAGGTCATTTTCGTCCTCCCTGGGCTTATTCTTGTCCAATTAGGGTTTTTATCCAATCTTGTGCATCCAATAAGTTCATTTGTGTCATTGGATGAACATTTAGGTCATTTTCGTCCTCCCTAGCCTTGTTCTTGTCCAATTAGGGTTTTTATGCAATCTTGTGCATCCTATAGGTGTGTTTGTGTCATTGGACGAACATTTATGTCATTTTCGTCCTGCCTAGGCTTATTCTTGTCCAATTAGGGTTTTAAGCAATCTTGTGCATCCAATATGTGTGTTTGTGTCATTGGATGAACATTTAGGTAATTTTCATCCTCCCTATGCTTATTCTTGTCCAATTAGGGTTTTTAACCAATCTTGTGCATCCAATAAGTTCATTTGTGTCATTGGATGAACATTTAGGTCATTTTCGTCCTCCCTAGTCTTATTCTTGTCCAATTAGGGTTTTTATGCAATCTTGTGCATCCAATAGGTGTGTTTGTGTCATTGGAGGAACATTTAGGTCATTTTCGTCCTCCCTAGTCTTATTCTTGTCCAATTAGGGTTTTTATGCAATCTTGTGCATCCAATAGGTGTGTTTGTGTCATTGGAAGAACATTTAGGTCATTTTCATCCTCCCTAGGCTTATTCTTGTCCGATTAGGGTTTTTAACCAATCTTGTGCATTCAATAAGTTCATTTGTGTCATTGGATGAACATTTAGGTAATTTTCGTCCTCCCTAGCCTTATTCTTGTCCAATTAGGGTTTTAAGCAATCTTGTGCATCCAATATGTGGGTTTGTGTCATTGGATGAACGTTTAGGTCATTTTCGTCCTCCCTATGCTTATTCTTGTCCAATTAGGGTTTTTATGCAATCTTGTGCATCCAATAGGTGTGTTTGTGTCATTGGAGGAACATTTAGGTCATTTTCGTCCTCCCTAGTCTTATTCTTGTCCAATTAGGGTTTTTATGCAATCTTGTGCATCCAATAGGTGTGTTTGTGTCATTGGACGAACATTTAGGGCATTTTCGTCCTCCCTAGGCTTATTCTTGTCCAAGTAGGGTTTTTAACCAATCTTGTGCATCCAATAAGTTCATTTGTGTCATTGGACGAACATTTAGGTCATTTTCGTCCTCCCTAGGCTTATTCTTGTCCAATTAGGGTTTTTAACCAACCTTGTGCATCCAATAATGTTCATTTGTGTCATTGGTTGAACATTTAGGTCATTTTTGTCCTCCCTAGGCTTATTCTTGTCCAATTAGGGTTTTTAACCAACCTTGTGTATCCAATAAGTTCATTTGTGTCATTGGTGGAACATTTAGGTCATTTACGTCCTCCCTAGTCTTATTCTTGTCCAATTAGGGTTTTTATGCAATCTTGTGCATCCAATAGGTGTGTTTGTGTCATTGGAGGAACATTTAGGTCATTTTCGTCCTCCCTAGTCTTATTCTTGTCCAATTAGGGTTTTTATGCAATCTTGTGCATCCAATAGGTGTGTTTGTGTCATTGGACGAACATTTAGGTCATTTACGTCCTCCCTAGGCTTATTCTTGTCCAATTAGGGTTTTAAACCAATCTTGTGCATCCAATAAGTTCATTTGTGTCATTGGATGATCATTTAGGTCATTTTCGTCCTCCCTAGGCTTGTTCTTGTCCAATTAGGGTTTTTATGCAATCTTGTGCATCCTATAGGTGTGTTTGTGTCATTGGACGAACATTTATGTCATTTTCGTCCTCCCTAGGCTTATTCTTTTCCAATTAGTGTTTTAAGCAATCTTGTGCATCCAATATGTGTGTTTGTGTCATTGGATGAACATTTAGGTAATTTTCGTCCTCCCTATGCTTATTCTTGTCCAATTAGGGTTTTTATCCAATCTTGTGCATACAATAAGTTCATTTGTGTCATTGGATGAACATTTAGGTCATTTTCGTCCTCCCTAGTCTTATTCTTGTCCAATTAGGGTTTTTATGCAATCTTGTGCATCCAATAGGTGTGTTTGTGTCATTGGACGAACATTTAGGTCATTTTCGGCCTCCCTAGGCTTATTCTTGTCCAATTAGGGTTTTTATGCAATCCTTTGCATCCAATAGGTGTGTTTGTGTCATTGGACGAACATTTAGGTCATTTTCGTCCTCCCTAGGCTTATTCTTGTCCAATTAGGGTTTTTAACCAACCTTGTGCATCCAATAAGGTCATTTGTGTTATTGGTTGAACATTTAGGTCATTTTCGTCCTCCCGAGGCTTATTCTTGTCCAATTAGGATTTTTAACCAACCTTGTGTATCCAATAAGTTCATTTGTGTCATTGGTGGAACATTTAGGTCATTTACGTCCTACCTAGTCTTATTCTTGTCGAATTAGGGTTTTTATGCAATCTTGTGCATCCAATAGGTGTGTTTGTGTCATTGGAGGAACATTTAGGTCATTTTCGTCCTCCCTAGTCTTATTCTTGTCCAATTAGGGTTTTTATGCAATCTTGTGCATCCAATAGGTGTGTTTGTGTCATTGGACGAACATTTAGGTCATTTTCGTCCTCCCTAGGCTTATTCTTGTCCAATTAGGGTTTTTAACCAATCTTGTGCATCCAATAAGTTCATTTGTGTCATTGGATGAACATTTAGGTCATTTTCGTCCGCCCTAGTCTTATTCTTGTCCAATTAGGGTTTTTATGCAATCTTGTGCATCCAATAGGTGTGTTTGTGTCATTGGAGGAACATTTAGGTCATTTTCGTCCTCCCTAGTCTTATTCTTGTCCAATTAGGGTTTTTATGCAATCTTGTGCATCCAATAGGTGTGTTTGTGTCATTGGACGAACATTTAGGTCATTTTCGTCCTCCCTAGGCTTATTCTTGTCCGATTAGGGTTTTTAACCAATCTTGTGCATTCAATAAGTTCATTTGTGTCATTGGATGAACAATTAGGTCATTTTCGTCCTCCCTAGGCTTATTCTTGTCAAATTAGGGTTTAGGGTTTATGGTTTTTATGCAATCTTGTGCATCCAATAGGTGTGTTTGTGTCATTGGACGAACATTTAGGTCATTTTCGTCCTCCCTAGGCTTATTCTTGTCCAATTAGGGTTTTTAACCAATCTTGTGCATCCAATAAGTTCATTTGTGTCATTGGATGAACATTTAGGTCATTTTCGTCCTCCCTAGTCTTATTCTTGTCCAATTAGGGTTTTTAACCAACATTGTGCATCCAATAAGTTCATTTGTGTCATTGGTGGAACGTTTAGGTCATTTACGTCCTCCCTAGTCTTATTCTTGTCCAATTAGGGTTTTTATGCAATCTTGTGCATCCAATAGGTGTGTTTGTGTCATTGGAGGAACATTTAGGTCATTTTCGTCCTCCCTAGTCTTATTCTTGTCCAATTAGGGTTTTTATGCAATCTTGTGCATCCAATAGGTGTGTTTGTGTCATTGGACGAACATTTAGGTCATTTTCGTCCTCCCTAGGCTTATTCTTGTCCAATTAGGGTTTTTAACCAATCTTGTGCATCCAATAAGTTCATTTGTGTCATTGGATGAACATTTAGGCCATTTACGTCCTCCCTAGGCTTATTCTTGTCCAATTAGAGTTTTTAACCAATCTTGTGCATCCAATAAGTTCATTTGTGTCATTGGATGAACATTTAGGTCATTTTCGTCCTCCCTAGTCTTATTCTTGTCCAATTAGGGTTTTTATGCAATCTTGTGCATCCAATAGGTGTGTTTGTGTCATTGGAGGAACATTTAGGTCATTTTCGTCCTCCCTAGTCTTATTCTTGTCCAATTAGGGTTTTTATGCAATCTTGTGCATCCAATAGGTGTGTTTGTGTCATTGGAAGAACATTTAGGTCATTTTCATCCTCCCTAGGCTTATTCTTGTCCGATTAGGGTTTTTAACCAATCTTGTGCATTCAATAAGTTCATTTGTGTCATTGGATGAACATTTAGGTAATTTTCGTCCTCCCTAGCCTTATTCTTGTCCAATTAGGGTTTTAAGCAATCTTGTGCATCCAATATGTGGGTTTGTGTCATTGGATGAACGTTTAGGTCATTTTCGTCCTCCCTATGCTTATTCTTGTCCAATTAGGGTTTTTATGCAATCTTGTGCATCCAATAGGTGTGTTTGTGTCATTGGAGGAACATTTAGGTCATTTTCGTCCTCCCTAGTCTTATTCTTGTCCAATTAGGGTTTTTATGCAATCTTGTGCATCCAATAGGTGTGTTTGTGTCATTGGACGAACATTTAGGGCATTTTCGTCCTCCCTAGGCTTATTCTTGTCCAAGTAGGGTTTTTAACCAATCTTGTGCATCCAATAAGTTCATTTGTGTCATTGGACGAACATTTAGGTCATTTTCGTCCTCCCTAGGCTTATTCTTGTCCAATTAGGGTTTTTAACCAACCTTGTGCATCCAATAATGTTCATTTGTGTCATTGGTTGAACATTTAGGTCATTTTTGTCCTCCCTAGGCTTATTCTTGTCCAATTAGGGTTTTTAACCAACCTTGTGTATCCAATAAGTTCATTTGTGTCATTGGTGGAACATTTAGGTCATTTACGTCCTCCCTAGTCTTATTCTTGTCCAATTAGGGTTTTTATGCAATCTTGTGCATCCAATAGGTGTGTTTGTGTCATTGGAGGAACATTTAGGTCATTTTCGTCCTCCCTAGTCTTATTCTTGTCCAATTAGGGTTTTTATGCAATCTTGTGCATCCAATAGGTGTGTTTGTGTCATTGGACGAACATTTAGGTCATTTTCGTCCTCCCTAGGCTTATTCTTGTCCAATTAGGGTTTTTAACCAATCTTGTGCATACAATAAGTTCATTTGTGTCATTGGATGAACATTTAGGTCATTTTCGTCCTCCCTAGTCTTATTCTTGTCCAATTAGTGCTTTTATGCAATCTTGTGCATCCAATAGGTGTGTTTGTGTCATTGGAGGAACATTTAGGTCATTTTCGTCCTCCCTAGTCTTATTCTTGTCGAATTAGGGTTTTTATGCAATCTTGTGCATCCAATAGGTGTGTTTGTGTCATTGGAAGAACATTTAGGTTATTTTTGTCCTCCCTAGTCTTATTCTTGTCCAATTAGGGTTTTTATGCAATCTTGTGCATCCAATAGGTGTGTTTGTGTCATTGGACGAACATTTAGGTCATTTTCGTCCTCCCTAGGCTTATTCTTGTCCAATTAGGGTTTTTAACCAATCTTGTGCATCCAATAAGTTCATTGGTGTCATTGGATGAACATTTAGGTCATTTTCGTCATCCCTAGTCTTATTCTTGTCCAATTAGGGTTTTTATGCAATCTTGTGCATCCAATAGGTGTGTTTGTGTCATTGGAGGAACATTTAGGTCATTTTCGTCCTCCCTAGTCTTATTCTTGTCCAATTAGTGTTTTTATGCAATCTTGTGCATCCAATAGGTGTGTTTGTGTCATTGGAAGAACATTTAGGTCATTTTCGTCCTCCCTAGGCTTATTCTTGTCCGATTCGGGTTTTTAACCAATCTTGTGCATTCAATAAGTTCATTTGTGTCGTTGGATGAACATTTAGGTCATTTTCGTCCTCCCTAGTCTTATTCTTGTCCAATTAGGGTTTTAAGCAATCTTGTGCATCCAATATGTGGGTTTGTGTCATCGGATGAACGTTTAGGTCATTTTCGTCCTCCCTATGCTTATTCTTGTCCAATTATGGTTTTTAACCAATCTAGTGCATCCAATAAGTTCATTTGTGTCATTGGATGAACATTTAGGTCATTTTCGTCCTCCCTAGTCTTATTCTTGTCCAATTAGGGTTTTTATGCAATCTTGTGCATCCAATAGATGTGTTTGTGTCATTGGACAAACATTTAGGTCATTTTGGTCCTCCCTAGGCTTATTCTTGTCCAATTAGGGTTTTTAACCAATCTTGTGCATCCAATAAGTTCATTTGTGTCATTGGATGAACATTTAGGTCATTTTCGTCCTCCCTAGTCTTATTCTTGTCCAATTAGGGTTTTTTTGCAATTATGTGCATCCAATAGGTGTGTTTGTGTCATTGGAGGAACATTTAGGTCATTTTCGTCCTCCCTAGTCTTATTCTTGTCCAATTAGGGTTTTTATGCAATCTTGTGCATCCAATAGGTGTGTTTGTGTCATTGGACGAACATTTAAGCCATTTTCAACCTCCCTAGGCTTATTCTTGTCCGATTATGGTTTTTAACCAATCTTGTGCATTCAATAAGTTCATTTGTGTCATTGGATGAACATTTAGGTCATTTTCGTCCTCCCTAGTCTTATTCTTGTCCAATTAGGGTTTTTATGCAATCTTGTGCATCCAATAGGTGTGTTTGTGTCATTGGACGAACATTTAGGTCATTTTCGTCCTCCCTAGGCTTATTCTTGTCCAATTAGGGTTTTTAACCAATCTTGTGCATCCAATAAGTTCATTTGTGTCATTGGATGAACATTTAGGTCATTTTTGTCCTCCCGAGTCTTATTCTTGTCCAATTAGGGTTTTTATGCAATCTTGTGCATCCAATAGGTGTGTTTGTGTCATTGGAGGAACATTTAGGTCATTTTCGTCCTCCCTAGTCTTATTCTTGTCCAATTAGGGTTTTTATGCTATCTTGTGCATCCAATAGGTGTGTTTGTGTCATTGGAAGAACATTTAGGTCATTTTCGTCCTCCCTAGGCTTATTCTTGTCCGATTAGGGTTTTTAACCAATCTTGTGCATTCAATAAGTTCATTTGTGTCATTGGATGAACATTTAGGTCATTTTCGTCCTCCCTAGTCTTATTCTTGTCCAATAAGGGTTTTAAGCAATCTTGTGCATCCAATATGTGGGTTTGTGTCATTGGATAAACGTTTAGGTCATTTTTGTCTTCCCTATGCTTATTCTTGTCCAATTAGGGTTATTAACCAACCTTGTGGATCCAATAAGTTCATTTGTGTCATTGGATGAACATTTAGGTCATTTTCGTCCTCCCTAGTCTTATTCTTGTCGAATTAGGGTTTTTATGCAATCTTGTGCATCCAATAGGTGTGTTTGTGTCATTGGAGGAACATTTAGGTCATTTTCGTCCTCCCTAGTCTTATTCTTGTCTAATTAGGGTTTTTATGCAATCTTGTGCATCCAATAGGTGTGTTTGTGTCATTGGACGAACATTTAGGTCATTTTCGTCCTCCCTAGGCTTATTCTTGTCCAATTTGGGTTTTTAACCAATCTTGTGCATCCAATAAGTTCATTTGTGTCATTGGATGAACATTTAGGTCATTTACGTCCTCCCTAGTCTTATTCTTGTCCAATTAGGGTTTTTATGCAATCTTGTGCATCCAATAGGTGTGTTTGTGTCATTGGACGAACATTTATGTCATTTTCGTCCTCCTTAGTCTTATTCTTGTCCAATTAGGGTTTTTATGCAATCTTGTGCATCCAATAGGTGTGTTTGTGTCATTGGACGAACATTTAGGTCAATTTCGTTCTCCCTATGCTTATTCTTGTCCAATTAGGGTTTTTAACCAATCTTGTGCATCCAATAAGTTCATTTGTGTCATTGGATGAACATTTAGGTCATTTTCGTCCTCCCTTGTCTTATTCTTGTCCAATTAGGGTTTTTATGCAATCTTGTGCATCCAATAGGTGTGTTTGTGTCATTGGACGAACATTTAGGTCATTTTCGTCCTCCCTAGGCTTATTCTTGTCCAATTAGGGTTTTTAACCAATCTTGTGCATCCAATAAGTTCATTTGTGTCATTGGATGGACATTTAGGTCATTTTCGTCATCCCTAGTCTTATTCTTGTCCAATTAGGGTTTTTATGCAATCTTGTGCATCCAATAGGTGTGTTTGTGTCATTGGACGAACATTTAGGTCATTTTCGTCCTCCCTAGGCTTATTCTTGTCCAATTAGGGTTTTTAACCAATCTTGTGCATCCAATAAGTTCATTTGTGTCATTGGATGAACATTTAGGTCATTTTCGTCCTCCCTAGTCTTATTCTTGTCCAATTAGGGTTTTAAGCAATCTTGTGCATCCAATATGTGGGTTTGTGTCATTGGATGAACGTTTAGGTCATTTTCGTCCTCTCTATGCTTATTCTTGTCCAATTAGGGTTTTTAACCAATCTTGTGCATCCAATAAGTTCATTTGTGTCATTGGACGAACATTTAGGTCATTTTCGTCCTTCCTAGTCTTATTCTTGTCCAATTAGGGTTTTTATGCAATCTTGTGCATCCAATAGGTGTGTTTGTGTCATTGGACGAACATTTAGGTCATTTTCGTCCTCCCTAGGCTTATTCTTGTCCAATTAGGGTTTTTAACCAATCTTGTGCATCCAATAAGTTCATTTGTGTCATTGGATGAACATTTAGGTCATTTTCGTCCTCCCTAGTCTTATTCTTGTCCAATTAGGGTTTTAAGCAATCTTGTGGATCCAATAAGTTCATTTGTGTTATTGGATGAACATTTAGGTCATTTTCGTCCTCCCTAGTCTTATTCTTGTCGAATTAGGGTTTTTATGCAATCTTGTGCATCCAATAGGTGTGTTTGTGTCATTGGAGGAACATTTAGGTCATTTTCGTCCTCCCTAGTCTTATTCTTGTCTAATTAGGGTTTTTATGCAATCTTGTGCATCCAATAGGTGTGTTTGTGTCATTGGACGAACATTTAGGTCATTTTCGTCCTCCCTAGGCTTATTCTTGTCCAATTAGGGTTTTTAACCAATCTTGTGCATCCAATAAGTTCATTTGTGTCATTGGATGAACATTTAGGTCATTTTCGTCCTCCTAAGTCTTATTCTTGTCCAATTAGGGTTTTTATGCAATCTTGTGCATCCAATAGGTGTGTTTGTGTCATTGGAGGAACATTTAGGTCATTTTCGTCCTCCCTAGTCTTATTCTTGTCCAATTAGGGTTTTTATGCAATCTTGTGCATCCAATAGGTGTATTTGTGTCATTGGACGAACATTTAGGTCATTTTCGTCCTCCCTAGGCTTATTCTTGTCCAATTAGGGTTTTTAACCAATCTTGTGTATCCAATAAGTTCATTTGTGTCATTGGATGAACATTTAGGTCATTTTCGTCCTCCCTAGGTTTATTCTTGTCCAATTAGGGTTTTTAACCAATCTTGTGCATCCAATAAGTTCATTTGTGTCATTGGATGAACATTTAGGTCATTTTCGTCCTCCTTAGTCTTATAATTGTCCAATTAGGGTTTTTATGCAATCTTGTGCATCCAATAGGCGTGTTTGTGTCATTGGAGGAACATTTAGGTCATTTTCGTCCTCCCTAGGCTTGTTCTTGTCCAATTAGGGTTTTTAACCAACCTTGTGCATCCAATAAGTTCATTTGTGTCATTGGTTGAACATTTAGGTCATTTTCGTCCTCCCTAGGCTTATTCTTGTCCAATTAGGGTTTTTAACCAACCTTGTGCATCCAATAAGTTCAGTTGTGTCATTGGATGAACATTTAGGTCATTTACGGCCTCCCTAGTCTTATTCTTGTCCAATTAGGGTTTTTATGCAATCTTGTGCATCCAATAGGTGTGTTTGTGTCATTGGAGGAACATTTAGGTCATTTTCGTCCTCCCTAGTCTTATTCTTGTCGAATTAGGGTTTTTATGCAATCTTGTGCATCCAATAGGTGTGTTTGTGTCATTGGAGGAACATTTAGGTCATTTTCGTCCTCCCTAGTCTTATTCTTGTCGAATTAGGGTTTTTATGCAATCTTGTGCATCCAATAGGTGTGTTTGTGTCATTGGAGGAATATTTAGGTCATTTTCGTCCTCCCTAGTCTTATTCTTGTCTAATTAGGGTTTTTATGCAATCTTGTGCATCCAATAGGTGTGTTTGTGTCATTGGACGAACATTTAGGTCATTTTCGTCCTCCCTAGGCTTATTCTTGTCCGATTAGGGTTTTTAACAAATCTTGTGCATTCAATAAGTTCATTTGTGTCATTGGATGAACATTTAGGTCATTTTCGTCCTCCCTAGTCTTATGCTTGTCCAATTAGGGTTTTTATGCAATCTTGTGCACCCAATAGGTGTGTTTGTGTCATTGGAGGAACATTTAGGTCATTTTCGTCCTCCCTAGTCTTATTCTTGTCCAATTAGGGTTTTTATGCAATCTTGTGCATCCAATAGGTGTGTTTGTGTCATTGGAAGAACATTTAGGTTATTTTCGTCCTCCCTAGGCTTATTCTTGTCCGATTAGGGTTTTTAACCAATCTTGTGCATTCAATAAGTTCATTTGTGTCATTGGATGAACATTTAGGTCATTTTCGTCCTCCCTAGTCTTATTCTTGTCCAATTAGGGTTTTAAGCAATCTTGTGCATCCAATATGTGGGTTTGTGTCATTGGATAAACGTTTAGGTCATTTTTGTCCTCCCTATGCTTATTCTTGTCCAATTATGGTTTTTAACCAATCTTGTGGATCCAATAAGTTCATTTGTGTCATTGGATGAACATTTAGGTCATTTTCGTCCTCCCTAGTCTTATTCTTGTCGAATTAGGGTTTTTATGCAATCTTGTGCATCCAATAGGTGTGTTTGTGTCATTGGGGAATATTTAGGTCATTTTCGTCCTCCCTAGTCTTATTCTTGTCTAATTAGGGTTTTTATGCAATCTTGTGCATCCAATAGGTGTGTTTGTGTCATTGGACGAACATTTAGGTCATTTTCGTCCTCCCTAGGCTTATTCTTGTCCAATTAGGATTTTTAACCAATCTTGTGCATCCAATAAGTTCATTTGTGTCATTGGATGAACATTTAGGTCATTTACGTCCTCCCTAGTCTTATTCTTGTCCAATTAGGGTTTTTATGCAATCTTGTGCATCCAATAGGTGTGTTTGTGTCATTGGAGGAACATTTAGGTCATTTTCGTCATCCCTAGTCTTATTCTTGTCCAATTAGGGTTTTTAACCAATCTTGTGCATCCAATAAGTTCATTTGTGTCATTGGATGAACATTTAGGTCATTTTCGTCCTCCCTAGTCTTATTCTTGTCCAGTTAGGGTTTTTTATGTAATCTTGTGCATCCAATAGGTGTGTTTGTGTCATTGGAGGAACATTTAGGTCATTTTCGTCCTCCCTAGTCTTATTCTTGTCCAATTAGGGTTTTTATGCAATCTTGTGCATCCAATAGGTGTGTTTGTGTCATTGGACGAACATTTAGGTCATTTTCGTCCTCCCTAGGCTTATTCTTGTCCAATTAGGGTTTTTAACCAATCTTGGGCTTCCAATAAGTTCATTTGTGTCATTGGACGAACATTTAGGTCATTTTCGTCCTCCCTAGGCTTATTCTTGTCCAATTAGGGTTTTTAACCAATCTTGGGCATCCAATAAGTTCATTTGTGTCATTGGATGAACAATTTGGTCATTTTCGTCCTCCCTAGTCTTATTCTTGTCCAATTAGGGTTTTAAGCACTCTTGTGCATCCAATATGTGTGTTTGTGTCATTGGATGAACATTTAGGTCATTTTCGTCCTCCCTATGCTTATTCTTGTCCAATTAGGGTTTTTAACCAATCTTGTGCATCCAATAAGTTCATTTATGTCATTGGATGAACATTTAGGTCATTTTCGTCCTCCCTAGTCTTATTCTTGTCCAATTAGGGTTTTTACGCAATCTTGTGCATCCAATAGGTGTGTTTGTGTCATTGGACGAACATTTAGGTCATTTTCGTCCTCCCTAGGCTTATTCTTGTCCAATTAGGGTTTTTAACCAATCTTGTGCATCCAATAAGTTCATTTGTGTCATTGGATGAACATTTAGGTCATTTTTTTCCTCCCTAGGCTTATTCTTGTCTAATTAGGGTTTTTAACCAATTTTGTGCATCCAATAAGTTCATTTGTGTCATTGGATGAACATTTAGGTCATTTTCGTCCTCCCTAGTCTTATTCTTGTCCAATTAAGGTTTTAAGCAATCTTGTGCATCCAATATGTGTGTTTGTGTCATTGGATGAACATTTAGGTCATTTTCGTCCTCCCTATGCTTATTCTTGTCCAATTAGGGTTTTTAACCAATCTTGTGCTTACAATAAGTTCATTTGTGTCATTGGATGAACATTTAGGACATTTTCGTCCTCCCTAGGCTTATTCTTGTCCAATTAGGGTTTTTATGCAATCTTGTGCATCCAATAGGTGTGTTTGTGTCATTGGACGAACATTTAGGTCATTTTCGTCCTCCCTAGGCTTATTCTTGTCCAATTAGGGTTTTTAACCAATCTTGTGCATCCAATAAGTTCATTTGTGTCATTGGATGAACATTTAGGTCATTTTCGTCCTCCCTAGGCTTATTCTTGTCCAAGTAGGGTTTTTAACCAATCTTTTGCATCCAATAAGTTCATTTGTGTCATTGGATGAACATTTAGGTCATTTTCGTCCTCCCTAGGCTTATTCTTGTCCAATTAGGGTTTTTAACCAATCTTCTGCATCCAATAAGTTCATTTGTGTCATTGGATGAACATTTAGGTCATTTTCGTCCTCCCTAGGCTTATTCTTGTCCAATTAGAGTTTTTAACCAATCTTGTGCATCCAATAAGTTCATTTGTGTCATTGGATGAACATTTAGGTCATTTTCGTCCTCCCTAGTCTTATTCTTGTTGAATTAGGGTTTTTATGCAATCTTGTGCATCCAATAGGTGTGTTTGTGTCATTGGAGGAACATTTAGGTCATTTTCGTCCTCCCTAGTCTTATTCTTGTCCAATTAGGGTTTTTATGCAATCTTGTGCATCCAATAGGTGTGTTTGTGTCATTGGAGGAACATTTAGGTCATTTTCGTCCTCCCTAGTCTTATTCTTGTCCAATTAGGGTTTTTATGCAATCTTGTGCATCCAATAGGTGTGTTTGTGTCATTGCACGAAATTTTAGGTCATTTTCGTCCTCCCTAGGCTTATTCTTGTCCAATTAGTGTTTTTAACCAATCTTGTGCATCCAATAAGTTCATTTGTGTCATTGGATGAACATTTAGGTCATTTTCGTCCTCCCTAGGCTTATTCTTGTCCAATTAGGGTTTTTATGCAATCTTGTGCATCCAATAGGTGCATTTGTGTCATTGGACGAACATTTAGGTCATTTTCGTCCTCCCTAGGCTTATTCTTGTCCAATTAGGGTTTTTAACCAATCTTGTGCATCCAATAAGTTCATTTGTGTCATTGGATGAACATTTAGGTCATTTTCGTCATCCCTAGTCTTATTCTGTCCAATTAGGGTTTTAAGCAATCTTGTGCATCCAATATGTGTGTTTGTGTAATTGGATGAACATTTAGGTCATTTTCGTCCTCCCTATGCTTATTCTTGTCCAATTAGGGTTTTTAACCAATCTTGTGCATCCAATAAGTTCATTTGTGTCATTGGACGAACATTTAGGTCATTTTCGTCCTCCCTAGGCATATTCTTGTCCAATTAGGGTTTTTAACCAATCTTGTGCATCCAATAGGTGTGTTTGTGTCATTGGACGAACATTTAGGTCATTTTCGTCCTCCCTAGGCTTATTCTTGTCCAATTAGGGTTTTTAACCAATCTTGTGCCTCCAAAAAGTTCATTTGTGTCATTGGATGAACATTTAGGTCATTTTCGTCCTCCCTAGGCTTATTCTTGTCCAATTAGGGTTATTATGCAATCTTATGCATCCAATAAATTTATTTGTGTCATTGGATGAACATTTAGGTCATTTTCGTCCTCCCTAGTCTTATTCTTGTCCAATTAGGGTTTTTATGCAATCTTGTGCATCCAATAGGTGTGTTTGTGTCATTGGACGAACATTTAGGTCATTTTCGTCCTCCCTAGGCTTATTCTTGTCCAATTAGGGTTTTTAACCAATCTTGTGCATCCAATAAGTTCATTTGTGTCATTGGATGAACATTTAGGTCTTTTTCGTCCTCCCAAGTCTTATTCTTGTCCAATTAGGGTTTTTATGCAATCTTGTGCATCCAATAGGTGTGTTTGTGTCATTGGAGGAACATTTAGGTCATTTTCGTCCTCCCTAGTCTTATTCTTGTCCAATTAGGGTTTTTATGCAATCTTGTGCATCCAATAGGTGTGTTTGTGTCATTGGACGTACATTTAGGTCATTTTCGTCCTCCCTAGGCTTATTCTTGTCCAATTAGGGTTTTTATGCAATCTTGTGCATCCAATAGGTGTGTTTGTGTCATTGGACGAACATTTAGGTCATTTTCGTCCTCCCTAGGCTTATTCTTGTCCAATTAGGGTTTTTAACCAATCTTGTGCATCCAATAAATTCATTTTTGTCATTGGATGAACATTTAGGTCATTTTCGTCCTCCCTAGGCTTATTCTTGTCCAATTAGGGTTTTTATGCAATCTTGTGCATCCAATAGGTGTGTTTGTGTCATTGGACGAACATTTAGGTCATTTTCGTCCTCCCTAGGCTTATTCTTGTCCAATTAGGGTTTTTAACCAATCTTTTGCATCCAATAAGTTCATTTGTGTCATTGGATGAACATTTAGGTCATTTTTGTCCTCCCTAGGCTTATTCTTGTCCAATTAGGGTTTTTATGCAATCTTGTGCATCCAATAGGTGTGTTTGTGTCATTGGACGAACATTTAGGTCATTTTCGTCCTCCCTAGGCTTATTCTTGTCCAATTAGGGTTTTTAACCAATCTTGTGCATCCAATAAGTTCATTTGTGTCATTGGATGAACATTTAGGTCATTTTCGTCCTCCCTAGTCTTATTCTTGTCCAATTAGGGTTTTAAGCAATCTTGTGCATCCAATATGTGGGTTTGTGTCATTGGATGAACGTTTAGGTCATTTTCGTCCTCCCTATGCTTATTCTTGTCCAATTAGGGTTTTTAACCAATCTTTTGGATCCAATAAGTTCATTTGTGTTATTGGATGAACATTAAGGTCATTTTCGTCCTCCCTAGTCTTATTCTTGTCGAATTAGGGTTTTTATGCAATCTTGTGCATCCAATAGGTGTGTTTGTGTCATTGGAGGAACATTTAGGTCATTTTCTTCCTCCCTAGTCTTATTCTTGTCTAATTAGGGTTTTTATGCAATCTTGTGCATCCAATAGGTGTGTTTGTGTCATTGGACGAACATTTAGGTCATTTTCGTCCTCCCTAGGCTTATTCTTGTCCAATTAGGGTTTTTAACCAATCTTGTGCATCCAATAAGTTCATTTGTGTCATTGGATGAACATTTTGGTCATTTTCGTCCTCCTTAGGCTTATTCTTGTCCAATTAGGGTTTTTAACCAATCTTGTGCATCCAATAAGTTCATTTGTGTCATTGGTTGAACATTTAGGTCATTTTCGTCCTCCCTAGGCTTATTCTTGTCCAATTAGGGTTTTTAACCAACCTTGTGCATCCAATAAGTTCATTTGTGTCATTGGAGGAACATTTAGGTCATTTTCGTCCTCCCTAATCTTATTCTTGTCAAATTAGGGTTTTTATGCAATCTTGTGGATCCAATAGGTGTGTTTGTGTCATTGGACGAACATTTAGGTCATTTTCGTCCTCCCTAGGCTTATTCTTGTCCAATTAGGGTTTTTAACCAATCTTGTGCATCCAATAAGTTCATTTGTGTCATTGGATGAACATTTAGGTCATTTTCGTCCTCCCTAGTCTTATTCTTGTCCAATTAGGGTTTTTATGCAATCTTGTGCATCCAATATGTGTGTTTGTGTCATTGGACAAACATTTAGGTCATTTTCGTCCTCCCTAGGCTTATTCTTGTCCAATTAGGGTTTTTAACCAATCTTGTGCATCCAATAGGTGTGTTTGTGTCATTGGAGGAACATTTAGGTCATTTTCGTCCCCTCTAGTCTTATTCTTTCCAATTAGGGTTTTTTTGCAATCTTGTGCATCCAATAGGTGTGTTTGTGTCATTGGACGAACATTTAGGTCATTTTCGTCCTCCCTAGGCTTATTCTTGTCCAATTAGGGTTTTTAACCAACCTTGTGCATCCAATAAGTTCATTTGTGTCGTTGGTTGAACATTTAGGTCATTTTCGTCCTCCCTAGGCTTATTCTTGTCCAATTAGGGTTTTTAATCAACCTTGTACATCCAATAAGTTCATTTGTGTCATTGGATGAACATTTAGGTCATTTTCGTCCTCCCTAGTCTTATTCTTGTCCAATTAGGGTTTTTATGCAATCTTGTGCATCCAATAGGTGTGTTTGTGTCATTGGACGAACATTTAGGTCATTTTCGTTCTCCCTATGCTTATTCTTGTCCAATTAGGGTTTTTAACCAATCTTGTGCATCCAATAAGTTCATTTGTGTCATTGGATGAACATTTAGGTCATTTTCGTCCTCCCTAGTCTTATTCTTGTCCAATTAGGGTTTTTAAGCAAACTTGTGCATCCAATAGGTGTGTTTGTGTCATTGGACGAACATTTAGGTCATTTTCGTCCTCCCTAGGCTTATTCTTGTCCAATTAGGGTTTTTAACCAATCTTGTGGATCCAATAAGTTCATTTGTGTCATTGGATGAACATTTAGGTCATTTTCGTCCTCCCTAGTCTTATTCTTGTCGAATTAGGGTTTTTATGCAATCTTGTGCATCCAATAGGTGTTTTTGTGTCATTGGAGGAACATTTAGGTCATTTTCGTCCTCCCTAGTCTTATTCTTGTCCAATTAGGGTTTTTATGCAATCTTGTGCATCCAATAGGTGTGTTTGTGTCATTGGACGAACATTTAGGTCATTTTCATCCTCCTTAGGCTTATTCTTGTCCAATTAGGGTTTTTAACCAATCTTGTGCATCCAATAAGTTCATTTGTGTCATTGGATGAACATTTAGGTCATTTTCGTCATCCATAGTCTTATTCTTGTCCAATTAGGGTTTTAAGCAATCTTGTGCATCCAATATGTGTGTTTGTGTCATTGGATGAACATTTAGGTAATTTTCGTCCTCCCTATGCTTATTCTTGTCCAATTAGGGTTTTTATCCAATCTTGTGCATACAATAAGTTCATTTGTGTCATTGGATGAACATTTAGGTCATTTCCGTCCTCCCTAGTCTTATTCTTGTCCAATTAGGGTTTTTATGCAATCTTGTGCATCCAATAGGTGTGTTTGTGTCATTGGAGGAACATTTAGGTCATTTTCGTCCTCCCTAGTCTTATTCTTGTCCAATTAGGGTTTTTATGCAATCTTGTGCATCCAATAGGTGTGTTTGTGTCATTGGAAGAACATTTAGGTCATTTACGTCCTCCCTAGGCTTATTCTTGTCCGATTAGGGTTTTAACCAATCTTGTGCATTCAATAAGTTCATTTGTGTCATTGGATGAACATTTAGGTCATTTTCGTCCTCCCTAGTCTTATTCTTGTCCAATTAGGGTTTTAAGCAATCTTGTGCATCCAATATGTGGGTTTGTGTCATTGGATAAACGTTTAGGTCATTTTTGTCCTCCCTATGCTTATTCTTGTCCAATTAGGGTTTTTAACCAATCTTGTGGATCCAATAAGTTCATTTGTGTCATTGGATGAACATTTAGGTCATTTTCGTCCTCCCTAGTCTTATTCTTGTCGAATTAGGGTTTTTATGCAATCTTGTGCATCCAATAGGTGTTTTTGTGTCATTGGAGGAACATTTAGGTCATTTTCGTCCTCCCTAGTCTTATTCTTGTCTAATTAGGGTTTTTATGCAGTCTTGTGCATCCAGTAGGTGTGTTTGTGTCATTGGACGAACATTTAGGTCATTTTCGTCCTCCCTAGTCTTATTCTTGTCCAATTAGGGTTTTTATGCAATCTTGTGCATCCAATAGGTGTGTTTGTGTCATTGGACGAACATTTAGGTCATTTTCGTCCTCCCTAGGCTTATTCTTGTCCAATTAGGGTTTTTAACCAATCTTGTGCATCCAATAAGTTCATTTGTGTCATTGGATGAACATTTAGGTCATTTTCGTCCTCCCTAGTCTTATTCTTGTCGAATTAGGGTTTTTATGCAATCTTGTGCATCCAATAGGTGTGTTTGTGTCATTGGAGGAACATTTAGGTCATTTTCGTCCTCCCTAGTCTTTCTCTTGTCGAATTAGGGTTTTTATGCAATCTTGTGCATCCAATAGGTGTGTTTGTGTCATTGGAGGGACATTTAGGTCATTTTCGTCCTCCCTAGTCTTATTCTTGTCCAATTAGAGTTTTTATGCAATCTTGTGCATCCAATAGGTGTGTTTGTGTCATTGGACGAACATTTAGGTCATTTTCGTCCTCCCTAGGCTTATTCTTGTCCAAGTAGGGTTTTTAACCAATCTTGTGCATCCAATAAGTTCATTTGTGTCATTGGACGAACATTTAGGTCATTTTCGTCCTCCCTAGTCTTATTCTTGTCGAATTAGGGTTTTTATGCAATCTTGTGCATCCAATAGGTGTGTTTGTGTCATTGGAGGAACATTTAGGTCATTTTCGTCCTCCCTAGTCTTATTCTTGTCCAATTAGGGTTTTTATGCAATCTTGTGCATCCAATAGGTGTGTTTGTGTCATTGGACGAACATTTAGGTCATTTTCGTCCTCCCTAGGCTTATCCTTGTCCAAGTAGGGTTTTTAACCAATCTTGTGGATCCAATAAGTTCATTTGTGTCATTCGATGAACATTTATGTCATTTTCGTCCTCCCTAGTCTTATTCTTGTCCAATTAGGGTTTTTATGCAATCTTGTG
Source organism: Cicer pinnatifidum (assembly GCA_037974775.1). Classification (NCBI taxonomy): domain Eukaryota; kingdom Viridiplantae; phylum Streptophyta; class Magnoliopsida; order Fabales; family Fabaceae; genus Cicer; species Cicer pinnatifidum. The sequence continues at coordinate 70,212 of JBBPBR010000229.1, forward strand.
CATCCAATAGGTGTGTTTGTGTCACTGGAGGAACATTTAGGTCATTTTCGTCCTCCCTAGTCTTATTCTTGTCCAATTAGGGTTTTTATGCAATCTTGTGCATCCAATAGGTGTGTTTGTGTCATTGGACAAACATTTAGGTCATTTTCGTCCTCCCTAGGCTTATCCTTGTCCAAGTAGGGTTTTTAACCAATCTTGTGCATCCAATAAGTTCATTTGTGTCATTGGATGAACATTTATGTCATTTTCGTCCTCCCTAGTCTTATTCTTGTCCAATTAGGGTTTTTATGCAATCTTGTGCATCCAATAGGAGTGTTTGTGTCACTGGAGGAACATTTAGGTCATTTTCGTCCTCCCTAGTCTTATTCTTGTCCAATTAGGGTTTTTATGCAATCTTGTGCATCCAATAGGTGTGTTTGTGTCATTGGACGAACATTTAGGTCATTTTCGTCCTCCCTAGGCTTATCCTTGTCCAAGTAGGGTTTTTAACCAATCTTGTGCATCCAATAAGTTCATTTGTGTCATTCGATGAACATTTATGTCATTTTCGTCCTCCCTAGTCTTATTCTTGTCCAATTAGGGTTTTTATGCAATCTTGTGCATCCAATAGGTGTGTTTGTGTCACTGGAGGAACATTTAGGTCATTTTCGTGCTCCCTAGTCTTATTCGTGTCCAATTAGGGTTTTTATGCAATCTTGTGCATCCAATAGGTGTGTTTGTGTCATTGGAGGAACATTTAGGTCATTTTCGTCCTCCCTAGTCTTATTCTTGTCCAATTAGGGTTTTTATGCAATCTTGTGCATCCAATAGGTGTGTTTGTGTCATTGGACGAACATTTAGGTCATTTTCGTCCTCCCTAGGCTTCTTCTTGTCCAATTGGGGTTTTCAACAAATCTTGTGCATCCAATAAGTTAATTTGTGTCATTGGATGAACATTTAGGTCATTTTCGTCCTCCCTAGGCTTATTCTTGTCGAATTAGGGTTTTTAACCAATCTTGTGCATCCAATAAGTTCATTTGTGTCAGTGGATGAACATTTAGGTCATTTTCGTCCTCCCTAGTCTTATTCTTGTCCAATTAGGATTTTAAGCAATCTTGTGCATCCAATATGTGGGTTTGTGCCATTGGATGAACATTTAGGTCATTTTCGTCCTCCCTATGCTTATTCTTGTCCAATTAGGGTTTTTAACCAATCTTGTGCATCCAATAAGTTCATTTGTGTCATTGGATGAACATTTAGGTCATTTTCATCCTCCCTAGTCTTATTCTTGTCCAATTAGGGTTTTTATGCAATCTTGTGCATCCAATAGGTGTGTTTGTGTCATTGGACGAACATTTAGGTCATTTTCGTCCTCCCTAGGCTTATTCTTGGCCAATTAGGGTTTTTAACCAATCTTGTGCATCCAATAAGTTCATTTGTGTCATTGGATGAATATTTAGGTCATTTTCGTCCTCCCAAGTCTTATTCTTGTCCAATTAGGGTTTTTATGCAATCTTGTGCATCCAATAGGTGTGTTTGTGTCATTGGAGGAACATTTAGGTCATTTTCGTCCTCCTTAGTCTTATTCTTGTCCAATTAGGGTTTTTATGCAATCTTGTGCATCCAATAGGTGTGTTTGTGTCATTGGACGAACATTTAGGTCATTTTCGTCCTCCCTAGGCTTATTCTTGTCCGATTAGGGTTTTTAACCAATCTTGTGTATCCAATAAGTTCATTTGTGTATTTGGATGAACATTTAAGTCATTTTCGTCCTCCCTATTCTTATTCTTGTCCAATTAGGGTTTTAAGCAATCTTGTGCATCCAATATGTGGGTTTGTGTCATTGGATGAACATTTAGGTCATTTTCGTCCTCCCTATGCTTATTCTTGTCCAATTAGGGTTTTTAACCAATCTTGTGCATCCAATAAGTTCATTTGGGTCATTGGATGAATATTTAGGTCATTTTCGTCCTCCCTAGTCTTATTCTTGTCCAATTAGGGTTTTTATGCAATCTTGTGCATCCAATAGGTGTGTTTGTGTCATTGGACGAACATTTAGGTCATTTTCGTCCTCCCTAGGCTTATTCTTGTCCAATAAAGGTTGTAACCAATCTTGTGCTTCAAATAAGTTCATTTGTGTCATTGGATGAACATTTAGGTCATTTTCGTCCTCCCTAGTCTTATTTTTGTCCAATTAGGGTTTTTATGCAATCTTGTGCATCCAATATGTGTGTTTGTGTCATTGGATGAACATTTAGGTCATTTTCGTCCTCCATATGCTTATTCTTGTCCAATTAGAGTTTTTAACCACTCTTGTGCATCCAATGAGTTCATTTGGGTCATTGGATGAATATTTAGGTCATTTTCGTCCTCCCTAGTCTTATTCTTGTCCAATTAGGGTTTTTATGCAATCTTGTGCATCCAATAGGTGTGTTTGTGTCATTGGACGAACATTTAGGTCATTTTCGTCCTCCCTAGGCTTATTCTTGTCCAATAAAGGTTTTTAACCAATCTTGTGCATCCAATAAGTTCATTTGTGTCATTGGATGAACATTTAGGTCATTTTCGTCCTCCCTATGCTTATTCTTGTCCAATTAGGGTTTTTAACCAATCTTGTGCATACAATAAGTTCATTTGTGTCATTGGAGGAACATTTAAGTCATTTTCGTCCTCCCTAGTCTTATTCTTGTCCAATTAGGGTTTTTATGCAATCTTGTGCATCCAACAGGTGTGCTTGTGTCATTGGAGGAACATTTAGGTCATTTTCGTCCTCCCTAGTCTTATTCTTGTCCAATTAGGGTTTTTATGCAATCTTGTGCATCCAATAGGTGTGTTTGTGTCATTGGACGAACATTTAGGTCATTTTCGTCCTCCCTAGGCTTATTCTTGTCCAATAAGGGTTTTTAACCAATCTTGTGCATCCAATAAGTTCATTTGTGTCATTGGATGAACATTTAGGTCATTTTCGTCCTCCCTAGGCTTATTCTTGTCCAATTAGGGTTTCTAACCAATCTTGTGCATCCAATAAATTCATCTGTGTCATTGGATGAACATTTAGGTCATTTTCGTCCTCCCTAGTCTTATTCTTGTCGAATTAGGGTTTTTATGCAATCTTGTGCATCCAATAGGTGTGTTTGTGTCATTGGAGGAACATTTAGGTCATTTTCGTCCTCCCTAGTCTTATTCTTGTCCAATTAGGGTTTTTATGTAATTTTGTGCATCCAATAGGTGTGTTTGTGTCATTGGACGAACATTTAGGTCATTTTCGTCCTCCCTAGGCTTATTCTTGTCCAATTAGGGTTTTTAACCAACCTTGTGCATCCAATAAGTTCATTTGTGTCATTGGTCGAACATTTAGGTCATTTACGTCCTCCCTAGTCTTATTCTTATCCAATTAGGGTTTTTATGCAATCTTGTGCATCCAATAGGTGTGTTTGTGTCATTGGAGGAACATTTAGGTCATTTTCGTCCTCCCTAGTCTTATTCTTGTCAAATTAGGGTTTTTATGCAATCTTGTGCATCCAATAGGTGTGTTTGTGTCATTGGAGGAACATTTAGGTCATTTTCGTCCTCCCTAGTCTTATTCTTGTCCAATTAGGGTTTTTATGCAATCTTGTGCATCCAATAGGTGTGTTTGTGTCATTGGACGAACATTTAGGTCATTTTCGTCCTCCCTAGGCTTATTCTTGTCCAATTAGGGTTTTTAACCAATCTTGTGCATCCAATAAGTTCATTTGTGTCATTGGATGAACATTTAGGTCATTTTCGTCCTCCGAAAGTCTTATTCTTGTCCAATTAGGGTTTTTATGCAATCTTGTGCATCCAATAGGTGTGTTTGTGTCATTGGAGGAACATTTAGGTCATTTTCGTCCTCCCTAGTCTTATTCTTGTCCAATTAGGGTTTTTATGCAATCTTGTGCATCCAATAGGTGTGTTTGTATCATTGGATGAACATTTAGGTCATTTTCGTCCTCCCTAGGCTTATTCTTGTCCAATTAGGGTTTTTAACCAATCTTGTGCATCCAATAAGTTCATTTGTGTCATTGGATGAACATTTAGGTCATTTTCGTCCTCCCTAGTCTTATTCTAGTCGAATTAGGGTTTTTATGCAATCTTGTGCATCCAATAGGTGTGTTTGTGTCATTGGAGGAACATTTAGGTCATTTTCGTCCTCCCTAGTCTTATTCTTGTCCAATTAGGGTTTTTATGCAATCTTGTGCATCCAATAGGTCTGTTTGTGTCATTGGATGAACATTTAGGTCATTTTCGTCCTCCCTAGTCTTATTCTTGTCCAATTAGGGTTTTTATGCAATCTTGTGCATCCAATAGGTGTGTTTGTGTCATTGGAGGAACATTTAGGTCATTTTCGTCCTCCCTAGTCTTATTCTTGTCCAATTAGGGTTTTTATGCAATCTTGTGCATCCAATAGGTGTGTTTGTGTCATTGGACGAACATTTAGGTCATTTTCGTCCTCCCTAGGCTTATTCGTGTCCAATTAGGGTTTTTAACCAATCTTGTGCATCCAATAAGTTCATTTGTGTCATTGGATGAACATTTAGGTCATTTTCGTCCTCCCTAATCTTATTCTTGTCCAATTAGGGTTTTAAGCAATCTTGTGCATCCAATATGTGTGTTTGTGTCATTGGACGAACATTTAGGTCATTTACGTCCTCCCTAGGCTTATTATTGCCCAATTAGGGTTTTTAACAAATCTTATGCGTCAAATAAGTTCATTTGTGTCATTGGATGAACATTTAGGTCAATTTCGTCCTCCCTAGGCTTATTCTTGTCAAATTAGGATTTTCAACCAATCTTGTGCATCCAATAAGTTCATTTGTGACATTGGATGAACATTTAGGTCATTTTCGTCCTCCGTAGGCTTATTCTTGTCCAATTATGGTTTTTAACCAATCTTGTGCATCCAATAAGTTCATTTGTGTCATTGGATGAACATTTAGGTCATTTTCGTCCTCCTTAGGCTTATTCTTGTCCAATTAGGGTTTTTATGCAATCTTGTGCATCCAATAAGTTCATTTGTGTCATTGGATGAACATTTAGGTCATTTTCGTCCTCCCTAGTCTTATTCTGGTCGAATTAGGGTTTTTATGCAATCTTGTGCATCCAATAGGTGTGTTTGTGTCATTGGAGGAACATTTAGGTCATTTTCGTCCTCCCTAGTCTTATTCTTGTCCAATTAGGGTTTTAAGCAATCTTGTGCATCCAATATGTGTGTTTGTGTCATTGGATGCACATTTAGGTCATTTTCGTCCTCCCTATGCTTATTCTTGTCCAATTAGGGTTTTTAACCAATCTTGTGCATACAATAAGTTCATTTGTGTCATTGGAGGAACATTTAGGTCATTTTCGTCCTTCCTAGTCTTATTCTGGTCGAATTAGGGTTTTTATGCAATCTTGTGCATCCAATAGGTGTGTTTGTGTCATTGGAGGAACATTTAGGTCATTTTCGTCCTCCCTAGTCTTATTCTTGTCCAATTAGGGTTTTTATGCAATCTTGTGCATCCAATAGGTGTGTTTATGTCATTGGACGAACATTTAGGTCATTTTCGTCCTCCCTAGGCTTATTCTTGTCCAATTAGGGTTTTTAACCAATCTTGTGCATCCAATAAGTTCATTTGTGTCATTGGACGAACATTTAGGTCATTTTCGTCCTCTCTAGGCTTATTCTTGTCCAATTAGGGTTTTTAACCAATCATGTGCATCCAATAAGTTCATTTGTGTCAGTGGATGAACATTTAGGTCATTTTCGTCCTCCCTAGTCTTATTCTTGTCCAATTAGGGTTTTTATGCAATCTTGTGCATCCAATAGGTGTGTTTGTGTCATTGGAGGAACATTTAGGTCATTTTCGTCCTCCCTAGTCTTATTCTTGTCCAATTAGGGTTTTTATGCAATCTTGTGCATCCAATAGGTGTGTTTGTATCATTGGACGAACATTTAGGTCATTTTCGTCCTCCCTAGTCTTATTCTTGTCCAATTAGGGTTTTTATGCAATCTAGTGCATCCAATAGGTGTGTTTGTGTCATTGGACGAACTTTTAGGTTATTTTTGTCATCCCTAGGCATATTCTTGTCCAATTAGCGTTTTTAACCGATCTTGTGCATCCAATAAGTTCATTTGTGTCATTGGATGAACATTTAGGTCATTTTTTCCTCCCTAGGCTTATTCTTATCCAATTAGGGTTTTTAACCAATCTTGTGCATCCAATAAGTTCATTTGTGTCATTGGATGAACATTTAGGTCATTTTCGTCCTCCCTAGTCTTATTCTTGTCCAATTTGGGTTTTTATGCAATCTTGTGCATCCAATAGGTGTGTTTGTGTCATTGGAGGAACATTTAGGTCATTTTCGTCCTCCCTAGTCTTATTCTTGTCCAATTAGGGTTTTTATGCAATCTTGTGCATCCAATAGGTGTGTTTGTGTCATTGGACGAACATTTAGGTCATTTTCGTCCTCCCTAGGCTTATTCTTGTCCAATTAGGGTTTTTAACCAATCTTGCGCATCCAATAAGTTCATTTGTGTCATTTGATGAACATTTAGGTTATTTTCGTCCTCCCTAGTCTTATTCTTGTCCAATTAGGGTTTTTATGCAATCTTGTGCATCCAATAGGTGTGTTTGTGTCATTGGACGAACATTTAGGTCATTTTCGTCCTCCCTAGGCTTATTCTTGTCCAATTAGGGTTTTTAACCAATCTTGTGCATCCAATAAGTTTATTTGTTTCATTGGATGAACATTTAGGTCATTTTCGTCCTCCCTAGTCTTATTCTTGTCCAATTAGGGTTTTTATGCAATCTTGTGCATCCAATAGGTGTGTTTGTGTCATTGTAGGAACATTTAGGTCATTTTCGTCCTCCCTAGGCTTATTCTTGTCCAATTAGGGTTTTTAACCAATCTTGTGCATCCAATAAGTTCATTTGTGTCATTGGATGAACATTTAGGTCATTTTCGTCCTCCCTAGGCTTATTCTTGTCCAATTAGGGTTTTCAACCAATCTTGTGAATCCAATAAGTTCATTTGTGTCATTGGATGAACGTTTAGGTCATTTTCGTCCTCCCTAGTCTTATTCTTGTCCAATTAGGGTTTTTAACCAATCTTGTGCATCCAATAAGTTCATTTGTGTCATTGGATGAACATTTAGGTCATTTTCGTCATCCCTAGTCTTATTCTTGTCCAATTAGGGTTTTAAGCAATCTTGTGCATCCAATATGTGTGTTTGTGTCATTGGATGAACATTTAGGTCATTTTCGTCCTCCCTATGCTTATTCTTGTCCAATTAGGGTTTTTATCCAATCTTGTGCATACAATAAGTTCATTTGTGTCATTGGATGAACATTTAGGTCATTTTCGTCCTCCCTAGTCTTATTCTTGTCCAATTAGGGTTTTTATGCAATCTTGTGCATCCAATAGGTGTGTTTGTGTCATTGGAGGAACATTTAGGTCATTTTCGTCCTCCCTAGTCTTATTCTTGTCCAATTAAGGTTTTTATGCAGTCTTGTGCATCCAATAGGTGTGTTTGTGTCATTGGACGAAATTTTAGGTCATTTTCGTCCTCCCTAGGCTTATTCTTGTCCAATTAGGGTTTTTAACCAATCTTGTGCATCCAATAAGTTCATTTGTGTCATTCGATGAACATTTAGGTCATTTTCGTCCTCCCTAGTCTTATTCTTGTCCAATTAGGGTTTTAAGCAATCTTGTGCATCCAATATGTGTGTTTGTGTCATTGGATGAACATTTAGGTAATTTTCGTCCTCCCTATGCTTATTCTTGTCCAATTAGGGTTTCTAACCAATCTTGTGCATACAATAAGTTCATTTGTGTCATTGGATGAACATTTAGGTCATTTTCGTCCTCCCTAGTCTTATTCTTGTCCAATTAGGGTTTTTATGCAATCTTGTGCATCCAATAGGTGTGTTTGTGTCATTGGAGGAACATTTAGGTCATTTTCGTCCTCCCTAGTCTTATTCTTGTCGAATTAGGGTTTTTATGCAATCTTCTGCATCCAATAGGTGTGTTTGTGTCATTGGAGGAACATTTAGGTCATTTTCGTCCTCCCTAGGCTTATTCTTGTCCAATTAGGGTTTTTAACCAATCTTGTGCATCCAATAAGTTCATTTGTGTCATTGGATTAACATTTAGGACATTTTCGTCCTCCCAAGTCTTATTCTTGTCCAATTAGGGTTTTTATGCAATCTTGTGCATCCAATAGGTGTGTTTGTGTCATTGGACGAACATTTAGGTCATTTTCGTCCTCCCTAGGCTTATTCTTGTCCGATTAGGGTTTTTAACCAATCTTGTGCATCCAATAAGTTCATTTGTGTCATTCGATGAACATTTAGGTCATTTTCGTCCTCCCTAGTCTTATTCTTGTCCAATTAGGGTTTTAAGCAATCTTGTGCATCCAATATGTGTGTTTGTGTCATTAGAAGAACATTTAGGTAATTTTCGTCCTCCCAATGCTTATTCTTGTCCAATTAGGGTTTTTAACAAATCTTGTGCATACAATAAGTTCATTTGTGTCATTGGATGAACATTTAGGTCATTTTCGTCCTCCCTAGTCTTATTCTTGTCCAATTAGGGTTTTTATGCAATCTTTTGCATCCAATAGGTGTGTTTGTGTCATTGGAGGAACATTTAGGTCATTTTCGTCCTCCCTAGTCTTATTCTTGTTGAATTAGGGTTTTTATGCAATCTTGTGCATCCAATAGGTGTGTTTGTGTCATTGGAGGAACATTTAGGTCATTTTCGTCCTCCCTAGTCTTATTCTTGTCCAATTAGGGTTTTTATGCAATCTTGTGCATCCAATAGGTGTGTTTGTGTCATTGGAGGAACATTTAGGTCATTTTCGTCCTCCCTAGTCTTATTCTTGTCCAATTACGGTTTTTATGCAATCTTGTGCATCCAATAGGTGTGTTTGTGTCATTGGACGAACATTTAGGTCATTTTCGTCCTCCCTAGGCTTATTCTTGTCCGATTAGGGTTTTTAACCAATCTTGTGCATTCAATAAGTTCATTTGTGTCATTGGATGAACATTTAGGTCATTTTCGTCCTCCCTAGTCTTATTCTTGTCCAATTAGGGTTTTTATGCAATCTTGTGCATCCAATAGGTGTGTTTGTGTCATTGGAGGAACATTTAGGTCATTTTCGTCCTCCCTAGTCTTATTCTTGTCCAATTAGGGTTTTTATGCAATCTTGTGCATCCAATAGGTGTGTTTGTGTCATTCGAAGAACATTTAGGTCATTTTTGTCCTCCCTAGGCTTATTCTTGTCCGATTAGGGTTTTTAACCAATCTTGTGCATTCAATAAGTTCATTTGTGTCATTGGATGAACATTTAGGTCATTTTCGTCCTCCCTAGTCTTATTCTTGTCCAATTAGGGTTTTTATGCAATCTTGTGCATCCAATAGGTGTGTTTGTGTCATTGGAGGAACATTTTGGTCATTTTGGTCCTCCCTAGTCTTAATCTTGTACAATTAGGGTTTTTATGCAATCTTGTGCATCCAATAGGTGTGTTTGTGTCATTGGAAGAACATTTAGGTCATTTTCGTCCTCCCTAGGCTTATTCTTGTCCGATTAGGGTTTTTAACCAATCTTGTGTATTCAATAAGTTCATTTGTGTCATTGGATGAACATTTAGGTCATTTTCGTCCTCCCTAGTCTTATTCTTGTCCAATTAGGGTTTTAAGCAATCTTGTGCATCCAATATGTGGGTTGATGTCATTGGATGAACGTTTAGGTCATTTTCGTCCTCCCTATGCTTATTCTTGTCCAATTAGGGTTATTAACCAATCTTGTGCATCCAATAAGTTCATTTGTGTCATTGGATGAACATTTAGGTCATTTTCGTCCTCCCTAGTCTTATTCTTGTCCAATTAGGGTTTTTATGCAATCTTGTGCATCCAATAGGTGTGTTTGTGTCATTGGACGAACATTTAGGTCATTTTCGTCCTCCCTAGGCTTATTCTTGTCCGATTAGGGTTTTTAACCAATCTTGTGCATTCAATAAGTTCATTTGTGTCATTGGATGAACATTTAGGTCATTTTCGTCCTCCCTAGTCTTATTCTTGTCCAATTAGGGTTTTTATGCAATCTTGTGCATCCAATAGGTATGATTGTGTCATTGGAGGAACATTTAGGTCATTTTCGTCCTCCCTAGTCTTATTCTTGTCCAATTAGGGTTTTTATGCAATCTTGTGCATCCAATAGGTGTGTTTGTGTCATTGGAAGAACATTTAGGTCATTTTCGTCCTCCCTAGTCTTATTCTTGTCCAATTAGGGTTTTTCTGCAATCTTGTGCATCCAATAGGTGTGTTTGTGTCATTGGAAGAACATTTCGGTCATTTTCGTCCTCCCTAGGCTTATTCTTGTCCGATTAGGGTTTTTAACCAATCTTGTGCATTCAATAAGTTCATTTGTGTCATTGGATGAACATTTAGGTCATTTTCGTCCTCCCTAGTGTTATTCTTGTCCAATTAGGGTTTTAAGCAATCTTGTGCATCCAATATGTTGGTTTGTGTCATTGGATAAACGTTTAGGTCATTTTTGTCCTCCCTATGCTTATTCTTGTCCAATTAGGGTTTTTAACCAATCTTGTGGATCCAATAAGTTCATTTGTGTCATTGGATGAACATTTAGGTCATTTTCGTCCTCCCTAGTCTTATTCTTGTCGAATTAGGGTTTTTATGAAATCTTGTGCATCCAATAGGTGTGTTTGTGTCATTGGAGGAACATTTAGGTCATTTTCGTCCTCCCTAGTCTTATTCTTGTCTAATTAGAGTTTTTATGCAATCTTGTGCATCCAATAGGTGTGTTTGTGTCATTGGACGAACATTTAGGTCATTTTCGTCCTCCCTAGGCTTATTCTTGTCCGATTAGGGTTTTTAACAAATCTTGTGCATTCAATAAGTTCATTTGTGTCATTGGATGAACATTTAGGTCATTTTCGTCCTCCCTAGTCTTATTCTTGTCCAATTAGGGTTTTTATGCAATCTTGTGCATCCAATAGGTGTGTTTGTGTCATTGGAGGAACATTTAGGTCATTTTCGTCCTCCCTAGTCTTATTCTTGTACAATTAGGGTTTTTATGCAATCTTGTGCATCCAATAGGTGTGTTTGTGTCATTGGAAGAACATTTAGGTCATTTTCGTCCTCCGTAGGCTTATTCTTGTCCGATTAGGGTTTTTAACCAATCTTGTGTATTCAATAAGTTCATTTGTGTCATTGGATGAACATTTAGGTCATTTTCGTCCTCCCTAGTCTTATTCTTGTCCAATTAGGGTTTTAAGCAATCTTGTGCATCCAATATGTGGGTTTGTGTCATTGGATGAACGTTTAGGTCATTTTCGTCCTCCCTATGCTTATTCTTGTCCAATTAGGGTTTTTAACCAATCTTGTGCATCCAATAAGTTCATTTGTGTCATTGGATGAACATTTAGGTCATTTTCGTCCTCCCTAGTCTTATTCTTGTCCAATTAGGGTTTTTATGCAATCTTGTGCATCCAATAGGTGTGTTTGTGTCATTGGACGAACATTTAGGTCATTTTCGTCCTCCCTAGGCTTATTCTTGTCCAATTAGGGTTTTTAACCAATCTTGTGCATCCAATAAGTTCATTTGTGTCATTGGATGAACATTTAGGTCATGTTCGTCCTCCTTAGTCTTATTGTTGTCCAATTAGGGTCTTTATGCAATCTTGTGCATCCAATTGGTGTGTTTGTGTCATTGGAGGAACAGTTAGGTCATTTTCGTCCTCCCTAGTCTTATTCTTGTCCAATTAGGATTTTTATGCAATCTTGTGCATCCAATAGGTGTGTTTGTGTCATTGGACGAACATTTAGGTCATTTTCGTCCTCCCTAGGCTTATTCTTGTCCGATTAGGGTTTTTAACCAATCTTGTGCATTCAATAAGTTCATTTGTGTCATTGGATGAACATTTAGGTCATTGTCGTCCTCCCTAGTCTTATTCTAGTCCAATTAGGGTTTTTATGCAATCTTGTGCATCCAAGAGGTGTGTTTGTGTCATTGGAGGAACATTTAGGTCATTTTCGTCCTCCCTAGTCTTATTCTTGTCCAATTAGGGTTTTTATGCAATCTTGTGCATCCAATAGGTGTGTTTGTGTCATTGGAAGAACATTTAGGTCATTTTCGTCCTCCCTAGGCTTATTCTTGTCCGATTAGGGTTTTTAACCAATCTTGTGCATTCAATAAGTTCATTTGTGTCATTGGACGAACATTTAGGTCATTTTTGTCCTCCTTAGTCTTATTCTTGTCCAATTAGGGTTTTAAGCAATCTTGTGCATCCAATATGTGGGTTTGTGTCATTGGATGAACGTTTAGGTCATTTTCGTCCTCCCTATGCTTATTCTTGTCCAATTAGGGTTTTTAACCAATCTTGTGCATCAAATAAGTTCATTTGTGTCCTTGGATGAACATTTAGGTCATTTTCGTCCCCCCTAGTCTTATTCTTGTCCAATTAGGGTTTTTATGCAATCTTGTGCATCCAATAGGTGTGTTTGTGTCATTGGAAGAACATTTAGGTCATTTTCGTCCTCCCTAGGCTTATTCTTGTCCGATTAGGGTTTTTAACCAATCTTGTGCATTCAATAAGTTCATTTGTGTCATTGGATGAACATTTAGGTCATTTTCGTCCTCCCTAGTCTTATTCTTGTCCAATTAGGGTTTTAAGCAATCTTGTGCATCCAATATGTGGGTTTGTGTCATTGGATGAACGTTTAGGTCATTTTCGTCCTCCATATGCTTATTCTTGTCCAATTAGGGTTTTTAACCAATCTTGTGCATCCAATACGTTCATTTGTGTCATTGGATGAACATTTAGGTCATTTTCGTCCTCCCTAGTCTTATTCTTGTCCAATTAGGGTTTTTATGCAATCTTGTGCATCCAATAGGTGTGTTTGTGTCATTGGAGGAACATTTAGGTCATTTTCGTCCTCCCTAGTCTTATTCTTGTCCAATTAGGGTTTTTATGCAATCTTGTGCATCCAATAGGTGTGTTTGTGTCATTCGAAGAACATTTAGGTCATTTTTGTCCTCCCTAGGCTTATTCTTGTCCGATTAGGGTTTTTAACCAATCTTGTGCATTCAATAAGTTCATTTGTGTCATTGGATGAACATTTAGGTCATTTTCGTCCTCCCTAGTCTTATTCTTGTCCAATTAGGGTTTTAAGCAATCTTTTGCATCCAATATGTGGGTTTGTGTCATTGGATGAACGTTTAGGTCATTTTTGTCCTCCCTATGCTTATTCTTGTCCAATTAGGGTTTTTAACCAATCTTGTGCATCCAATAAGTTCATTTGTGTCCTTGGTTGAACATTTAGGTCATTTTCGTCCCCCTAGTCTTATTCTTGTCCAATTAGGGTTTTTATGCAATCTTGTGCATCCAATAGGTGTGTTTGTGTCATTGGACGAACATTTAGGTCATTTTCGTCCTCCCTAGGCTTATTCTTGTCCAATTAGGGTTTTTAACCAATCTTGTGCATCCAATAAGTTCATTTGTGTCATTGGATGAACATTTAGGTCATTTTCGTCCTCCCTAGTCTTATTCTTGTCCAATTAGGGTTTTTATGCAATCTTGTGCATCCAATAGGTGTGTTTGTGTCATTGGAGGAACATTTACGTCATTTTCGTCCTCCCTAGGCTTATTCTTGTCCAATTAGGGTTTTTAACCAATCTTGTGCATCCAATAAGTTCATTTGTGTCATTGGATGAACATTTAGGTCATTTTCGTCTTCCCTAGTCTTATTCTTGTCCAATTAGGGTTTTAAGCAATCTTGTGCATCCAATATGTGGGTTTGTGTCATTGGATGAACGTTTAGGTCATTTTCGTCCTCCCTATGCTTATTCTTGTCCAATTAGGGTTTTTAACCAATCTTGTGGATCCAATAAGCTCATTTGTGTTATTGGATGAACTTTTAGGTCATTTTCGTCCTCCCTAGTCTTATTCTTGTCGAATTAGGGTTTTTATGCAATCTTGTGCATCCAATAGGTGTGTTTGTGTCATTGGAGGAACATTTAGGTCATTTTCGTCCTCCCTAGTCTTATTCTTGTCTAATTAGGGTTTTTATGCAATCTTGTGCATCCAATAGGTGTGTTTGTCTCATTGGACGAACATTTAGGTCATTTTCGTCCTCCCTAGGCTTATTCTTGTCCAATTAGGGTTTTTAACCAATCTTGTGCATCCAATAAGTTCATTTGTGTCATTGGATGAACATTTAGGTCATTTTCGTCCTCCCTAGTCTTATTCTTGTCCAATTAGGGTTTTTATGCAATCTTGTGCATCCAATAGGTGTGTTTGTGTCATTGGAGGAACATTTAGGTCATTTTCGTCCTCCCTAGGCTTATTCTTGTCCGATTCGGGTTTTTAACCAATCTTGTGCATTCAATAAGTTCATTTGTGTCATTGGATGAACATTTTGGTCATTTTCGTCCTCCCTAGTCTTATTCTTGTCCAATTAGGGTTTTAAGCAATCTTGTGCATCCAATATGTGGGTTTGTGTCATTGGATGAACGTTTAGGTCATTTTCGTCCTCCCTAGGCTAATTCTTGTCCGATTAGGGTTTTTAACCAATCTTGTGCATTCAATAAGTTCATTTGTGTCATTGGATGAACATTTAGGTCATTTCCGTCCTCCCTAGTCTTATTCTTGTCCAATTAGGGTTTTTATGCAATCTTGTGCATCCAATAGGTGTGTTTGTGTCATTGGAGGAACATTTAGGTCATTTTCGTCCTCCCTAGTCTTATTCTTGTCCAATTAGGGTTTTTATGCAATCTTGTGCATCCAATAGGTGTGTTTGTGTCATTGGAAGAACATTTAGGTCATTTTCATCCTCCCTAGGCTTATTCTTGTCCGATTAGGGTTTTTAACCAATCTTGTGCATTCAATAAGTTCATTTGTGTCATTGGATGAACATTTAGGTCATTTTCATCCTCCCTAGTCTTATTCTTGTCCAATTAGGGTTTTAAGCAATCTTGTGCATCCAATAAGTTCATTTGTATCATTGGATGAACATTTAGGTCATTTTCGTCCTTCCTAGTCTTATTCTTGTCCAATTAGGGTTTTTATGCAATCTTGTGCATCCAATAGGTGTGTTTGTGTCATTGGAGGAACATTTAGGTCATTTTCGTCCTCCCTAGTCTTATTCTTGTCGAATTAGGGTTTTTATGCAATCTTGTGCATCCAATAGGTGTGTTTGTGTCATTGGAGGCACATTTAGGTCATTTTCGTCCTCCCTAGTCTTATTCTTGTCCAATTAGGGTTTTTATGCAATCTTGTGCATCCAATAGGTGTGTTTGTGTCATTGGAGGAACATTTAGGTCATTTTCGTCCTCCCTAGTCTTATTCTTGTCCAATTACGGTTTTTATGCAATCTTGTGCATCCAATAGGTGTGTTTGTGTCATTGGACGAACATTTAGGTCATTTTCGTCCTCCCTAGGCTTATTCTTGTCCGATTAGGGTTTTTAACCAATCTTGTGCATTCAATAAGTTCATTTGTGTCATTGGATGAACATTTAGGTCATTTTCGTCCTCCCTAGTCTTATTCTTGTCCAATTAGGGTTTTTATGCAATCTTGTGCATCCAATAGGTGTGTTTGTGTCATTGGAGGAACATTTAGGTCATTTTCGTCCTCCCTAGTCTTATTCTTGTCCAATTAGGGTTTTTCTGCAATCTTGTGCATCCAATAGGTGTGTTTGTGTCATTGGAAGAACATTTCGGTCATTTTCGTCCTCCCTAGGCTTATTCTTGTCCGATTAGGGTTTTTAACCAATCTTGTGCATTCAATAAGTTCATTTGTGTCATTGGATGAACATTTAGGTCATTTTCGTCCTCCCTAGTGTTATTCTTGTCCAATTAGGGTTTTAAGCAATCTTGTGCATCCAATATGTGGGTTTGTGTCATTGGATAAACGTTTAGGTAATTTTTGTCCTCCCTATGCTTATTCTTGTCCAATTAGGGTTTTTAACCAATCTTGTGGATCCAATAAGTTCATTTGTGTCATTGGATGAACATTTAGGTCATTTTCGTCCTCCCTAGTCTTATTCTTGTCGAATTAGGGTTTTTATGCAATCTTGTGCATCCAATAGGTGTGTTTGTGTCATTGGAGGAACATTTAGGTCATTTTCGTCCTCCCTAGTCTTATTCTTGTCTAATTAGAGTTTTTATGCAATCTTGTGCATCCAATAGGTGTGTTTGTGTCATTGGACGAACATTTAGGTCATTTTCGTCCTCCCTAGGCTTATTCTTGTCCGATTAGGGTTTTTAACAAATCTTGTGCATTCAATAAGTTCATTTGTGTCATTGGATGAACATTTAGGTCATTTTCGTCCTCCCTAGTCTTATTCTTGTCCAATTAGGGTTTTTATGCAATCTTGTGCATCCAATAGGTGTGTTTGTGTCATTCGAGGAACATTTAGGTCATTTTCGTCCTCCCTAGTCTTATTCTTGTCGAATGAGGGTTTTTATGCAATCTTGTGCATCCAATAGGTGTGTTTGTGTCATTGGAGGAACATTTAGGTCATTTTCGTCCTCCCTAGTCTTATTCTTGTCCAATTAGGGTTTTTATGCAATCTTGTGCATCCAATAGGTGTGTTTGTGTCATTGGACGAACATTTAGGTCATTTTCGTCCTCCCTAGGCTTATTCTTGTCCGATTAGGGTTTTTAACCAATCTTGTGCATTCAATAAGTTCATTTGTGTCATTGGATGAACATTTAGTTCATTTTCGTCCTCCCTAGTGTTATTCTTGTCCAATTAGGGTTTTTATGCAATCTTGTGCATCCAAGAGGTGTTTTTGTGTCATTGGAGGAACATTTAGGTCATTTTCGTCCTCCCTAGTCTTATTCTTGTCCAATTAGGGTTTTTATGCAATCTTGTGCATCCAATAGGTGTGTTTGTGTCATTGGACGAACATTTAGGTCATTTTCGTCCTCCCTAGGCTTATTCTTGTCCGATTAGGGTTTTTAACCAATCTTGTGCATTCAATAAGTTCATTTGTGTCATTGGATGAACATTTAGGTCATTTTCGTCCTCCCTAGTCTTATTCTTGTCCAATTAGGTTTTTTATGCAATCTTGTGCATCCAATAGGTGTGTTTGTGTCATTGGAGGAACATTTAGGTCATTTTTGTCCTTCTAGTCTTATTCTTGTCGAATTAGGGTTTTTATGCAATCTTGTGCATCCAATAGGTGTGTTTGTGTCATTGGAGGAACATTTAGGTCATTTTCGTCCTCCCTAGTCTTATTCTTGTCCAATTAGGGTTTTTATGCAATCTTGTGCATCCAATAGGTGTGTTTGTGTCATTGGACGAACATTTAGGTCATTTTCGTCCTCCCTAGGCTTATTCTTGTCCGATTAGGGTTTTTAACCAATCTTGTGCATTCAATAAGTTCATTTGTGTCATTGGATGAACATTTAGGTCATTTTCGTCCTCCCTAGTCTAATTCTTGTCCAATTAGGGTTTTTATGCAATCTTGTGCATCCAATAGGTGTGTTTGTGTCATTGGAGGAACATTTAGGTCATTTTCGTCCTCCCTAGTCTTATTCTTGTCGAATTAGGGTTTTTATTAAATCTTGTGCATCCAATAGGTGTGTTTGTGTCATTGGAGGAACATTTAGGTCATTTTCGTCCTCCCTAGTCTTATTCTTATCCAATTAGGGTTTTTATGCAATCTTGTGCATCCAATAGGTGTGTTTGTGTCATTGGAAGAACATTTAGGTCATTTTCGTCCTCCCTAGGCTTATTCTTGTCCGATTAGGGTTTTTAACCAATCTTGTGCATTCAATAAGTTCATTTGTGTCATTGGATGAACATTTAGGTCATTTTCGTCCTCCCTAGTCTTATTCTTGTCCAATTAGGGTTTTTATGCCATCTAGTGCATCCAATAGGTGTGTTTGTGTCATTGGAAGAACATTTAGGTCATTTTCGTCCTCCCTAGGCTTATTCTTGTCCGATTAGGGTTTTTAACCAATCTTGTGCATTCAATAAGTTCATTTGTGTCATTGGATGAACATTTAGGTCATTTTCGTCCTCCCTAGTCTTATTCTTGTCCAATTAGGGTTTTAAGCAATCTTGTGCATCCAATATGTGGGTTTGTGTCATTGGATGAACGTTTAGGTCATTTTCGTCCTCCCTATGCTTATTCTTGTCCAATTAGGGTTTTTAACCAATCTTGTGCATCCAATAAGTTCATTTGTGTCCTTGGATGAACATTTAGGTCATTTTCGTCTCCCTAGTCTTATTCTTGTCCAATTAGGGTTTTTATGCAATCTTGTGCATCCAATAGGTGTGTTTGTGTCATTGGACGAACATTTAGGTCATTTTCGTCCTCCCTAGGCTTATTCTTGTCCGATTAGGGTTTTTAACCAATCTTGTGCATTCAA
This sequence comes from Cicer pinnatifidum, assembly GCA_037974775.1. Taxonomy (NCBI): domain Eukaryota; kingdom Viridiplantae; phylum Streptophyta; class Magnoliopsida; order Fabales; family Fabaceae; genus Cicer; species Cicer pinnatifidum. The sequence continues at coordinate 88,597 of JBBPBR010000229.1, forward strand.
TAAGTTCATTTGTGTCATTGGATGAACATTTAGGTCATTTTCGTCCTCCCTAGTCTTATTCTTGTCCAATTAGGGTTTTTATGCAATCTTCTGCATCCAATAGGTGTGTTTGTGTCATTGGACGAACATTTAGGTCATTTTCGTCCTCCCTAGGCTTATTCTTGTCCAATTAGGGTTTTTAACCAATCTTGTGCATCCAATAAGTTCATTTGTGTCATTGGATGAACATTTAGGTCATTTACGTCCTTTCTAGTCTTATTCTTGTCCAATTAGGGTTTTTATGCAATCTTGTGCATCAAATAGGTGTGTTTGTGTCATAGGAGGAACATTTAGGTCGTTTTCGTCCTCCCTAGTCTTATTCTTGTCGAATTAGGGTTTTTATGCAATCTTGTGCATCCAATAGGTGTGTTTGTGTCATTGGACGAACATTTATGTCATTTTCGTCCTCCCTAGTCTTATTCTTGTCCAATTAGGGTTTTTATGCAATCTTGTGCATCCAATAGGTGTGTTTGTGTCATTGGACGAAAATTTAGGTCATTTTCGTTCTCCCTATACTTATTCTTGTCCAATTAGGGTTTTTATGCAATCTTGTGCATCCAATAGGTGTGTTTGTGTCATTGGACGAACATTTAGGTCATTTTCGTCCTCCCTAGGCTTATTCTTGTCCAATTAGGGTTTTTAGGCAATCTTGTGCATCCAATAAGTTCATTTGTGTCATTGGATGAACATTTAGGTCATTTTCGTCCTCCCTAGGCTTATTCTTGTCCAATTAGGGTTTTTAACCAATCTTGTGCATCCAATAAGTTCATTTGTGTCATTGGATGAACATTTAGGTCATTTTCGTCCTCCCTAGGCTTATTCTTGTACAATTAGGGTTTTTAACCAATCTTGTGCATCCAATAAGTTCATTTGTGTCATCGGATGAACATTTAGGTCATTTTCGTCCTCCCTAGGCTTATTCTTGTCCAATTAGGGGTTTTAGCCAATCTTGTGCAACCAATTAGTTCATATGTCTCATTGGATGAACATTTAGGTCATTTTCGTCCTCCCTAGGCTTATTCTTGTCCAATTAGGGGTTTTAGACAATCTTGTGCAACCAATAAGTTCATTTGTGTCATTGGAGGAACATTTATGACACTTTCGTCCTCCCTAGGCTTATTCTTGTCCAATTAGGATTTTTAACCAATCTTGTGCATCCAATAGGTGTTTGTGTCATTGGAGGAACATTTAAGTCATTTTCGTCCTCCCTAGTCTTATTCTTGTCCAATTAGCGTTTTTATGCAATCTTTTGCATCCAATAGGTGTGTTTGTGTCATTGGACGAACATTTAGGACATTTTCGTCGTCCCTAGGCTTATTCTTGTCCAATTAGGGTTTTTAACCAATCTTGTGCATCCAATAAGTTCATTTGTGTCATTGGATGAACATTTAGGTCATTTTCGTCCTCCCTAGGCTTATTCTTGTCCAATTAGGGTTTTTAACCAATCTTGTGCATCCAATAAGTTCATTTGTGTCATTGGATGAACATTTAGGTCATTTTCGTCCTCCCTAGGCTTATTCTTGTCCAATTAGGGTTTTTAACCAATCTTGTGCATCCAATAAGTTCATTTGTGTCATTGGATGAACATTTAGGTCATTTTCGTCCTCCCTATGCTTATTCTTGTCCAATTAGGGTTTTTTTACCAATCTTGTGCATCCAATAAGTTCATTTGTGTCATTGGATGAACATTTAGGTCATTTTCGTCCTCCCTAGGCTTATTCTTGTCCAATTAGGGTTTTTAACCAATCTTGTGCATCCAATAAGTTCATTTGTGTCATTGGATGAACATTTAGGTCATTTTCGTCATCCCTAGGCTTATTCTTGTCCAATTAGCGTTTTCAACCAATCTTGTGCATCCAGTATGTGTGTTTGTGTCACTGGATGAACATTTAGGTCATTTTCGTCCTCCCTAGGCTTATTCTTGTCCAATTAGGGTTTTTAACCAATCTTGTGCATCCAATAAGTTCATTTGTGTCATTGGACGAACATTTAGGTCATTTTCGTCCTCCCTAGGCTTATTCTTGTCCAATTAGGGTTTTTAACCAACCTTGTGCATCCAATAAAGTTCATTTGTGTCATTGGTTAAACATTTAGGTCATTTTCGTCCTCCCTAGGCTTATTCTAGTCCGATTAGGGTTTTTAACCAACCTTGTGTATACAATAAGTTCATTTGTGTCATTGGTGGAACATTTAGGTCATTTACGTCCTCCCTAGTCTTATTCTTGTTCAATTAGGGTTTTTATGCAATCTTGTGCATCCAATAGGTGTGTTTGTGTCATTGGAGGAACATTTAGGTCATTTTCGTCCTCCCTAGTCTTATTCTTGTCCAATTAGGGTTTTTATGCAATCTTGTGCATCCAATAGGTGTGTTTGTGTCATTGGACGAACATTTAGGTCATTTTCGTCCTCCCTAGGCTTATTCTTGTCCAATTAGGGTTTTTAACCAATCTTGTGCATCCAATAAATTCATTTGTGTCATTGGAGGAACATTTAGGTCATTTTCGTCCTCCCTAGTCTTATTCTTGTCCAATTAGGATTTTAAGCAATCTTGTTCATCCAATATGTGGGTTTGTGTCATTGGATGAACTTTTAGGTCATTTTCGTCCTCCCTATGCTTATTCTTGTCCAATTAGGGTTTTTAACCAATCTTGTGCATGCAATAAGTTCATTTGTGTCATTGGATGAACATTTAGGTCATTTTCGTCCTCCCTAGTCTTATTCTTGTCCAATTAGGGTTTTTATGCAATCTTGTGCATCCAATAGGTGTGTTTGTGTCATTGGACGAACATTTAGGTCATTTTCGTCCTCCCTAGGCTTATTCTTGTCCAATTAGGGTTTTTAACCAATCTTGTGCATCCAATAAGTTCATTTGTGTCATTGGATGAACATTTAGGTCATTTTCGTCCTCCCTAGTCTTATTCTTGTCAATTAGGGTTTTTATGCAATCTTGTGCATCCAATAGGTGTGTTTGTGTCATTGGACGAACATTTAGGTCATTTTCGTCCTCCCTAGGCTTATTCTTGTCCGATTAGGGTTTTTAACCAATCTTGTGCATTCAATAAGTTCATTTGTGTCATTGGATGAACATTTAGGTCATTTTCGTCCTCCCTAGTCTTATTCTTGTCCAATTAGGGTTTTTATGCAATCTTGTGCATCCAATAGGTGTGTTTGTGTCATTGGAGGAACATTTAGGTCATTTTCGTCCTCCTTAGTCTTATTCTTGTCCAACTAGGGTTTTTCTGCAATCTTGTGCATCCAATAGGTGTGTTTGTGTCATTGGAAGAACATTTCGGTCATTTTCGTCCTCCCTAGGCTTATTCTTGTCCGATTAAGGTTTTTAACCAATCTTGTGCATTCAATAAGTTCATTTGTGTCATTGGATGAACATTTAGGTCATTTTCGTCCTCCCTAGTGTTATTCTTGTCCAATTAGGGTTTTATGCAATCTTGTGCATCCAATATGTGGGTTTGTGTCATTGGATAAACGTTTAGGTCATTTTTGTCCTCCCTATGCTTATTCTTGTCCAATTAGGGTTTTTAACCAATCTTGTGGATCCAATAAGTTCATTTGTGTCATTGGATGAACATTTAGGTCATTTTCGTCCTTCCTAGTCTTATTCTTGTCGAATTAGGGTTTTTATGCAATCTTGTGCATCCAATAGGTGTGTTTGTGTCATTGGAGGAACATTTAGGTCATTTTCGTCCTCCCTAGTCTTATTCTTGTCTAATTAGGGTTTTTATGCAATCTTGTGCATCCAATAGGTGTGTTTGTGTCATTGGACGAACATTTAGGTCATTTTCGTCCTCCCTAGGCTTATTCTTGTCC
>JBBPBR010000230.1:0-34971 GCA_037974775.1 Cicer pinnatifidum
TCCAATGACACAAACACACCTATTGGATGCACAAGATTGCATAAAAACCCTAATTGGACAAGAATAAGACTAGGGAGGACGAAAACGACCTAAATGTTCATCCAATGACACAAATGAACTTATTGTATGCACAAGATTGGTTAAAAACCCTAATTGGACAAGAATAAGCATAGGGAGAACGAAAATGACCTAAATGTTCATCCAATGACACAAACACACATATTGGTTGCACAAGATTGCTTAAAACCCTAATTGGACAAGAATAAGACTAGGGAGGACGAAAATGACCTAAATGTTCATCCAATGACACAAATGAACTTATTGGATGCACAAGATTGGTTGAAAACCATAATTGGACAAGAATAAGCCTAGGGAGGACGAAAATGACCTAAATGTTCGTCCAATGACACAAACACACCTATTGGATGCACAAGATTGCATAAAATCCCTAATTGGACAAGAATAAGACTAGGCAGGACGAAAATGACCTAAATGTTCCTCCAATGACACAAATGAACTTATTGGATGCACAAGGTTGTTTAAAAACCCTAATTTGACAAGAATAAGCCTAGGGAGGACGAAAATGACCTAAATGTTCATCCAATGACACAAATGAACTTATTGGATGCACAAGTTTGGTTAAAAACCCTAATTGGACAAGAATAAGCCTAGGGAGGACGAAAATGACCTAAATGTTCATCCCATGACACAAATGAACTTATTGGATGCACTAGATTGGTTGAAAACCCTAATTGGACAAGAATAAGCCTAGGGAGGACGAAAATGACCTAAATGTTCATCCAATGACACAAACACACATATTGGATGCACAAGATTGCTTAAAACCTCAATTGGACAAGAATAAGACTAGGGAGGACGAAAATGACCTAAATGTTCATCCAATGACACAAATGAACTTATTGGATGCACATGAATGGTTGAAAACCATAATTGGACAAGAATAAGCCTAGGGAGGAAGAAAATGACCTAAATGTTCATCCAATGACACAATTGAACTTATTGGATGCACAAGATTGGTTGAAAACCCTAATTGGACAAGAATTAGCCTAGGGAGCACGAAAATGACCTAAATGTTCCTCCAATGACACAAACACACCAATTAGAAGCACAAGATTGCATAAAAACCTTAATTGGACAAGAATAAGACTAGGGAGGACAAAAATGACCTAAATGTTCATCCAATGAAGCAAATGAACTTATTGGATGCACAAGATTGGTTAAAAACCCTAATTGGACCAGAATAAGCATAGGGAGGACGAAAATGACCTAAATGTTCATCCAATGACACAAACACACCTATTGGATGCACAAGATTGCATAAAAACCCTAATTGGACAAGAATAAGACTAGGAAGGACGAAAATGACCTAAATGTCCCTCCAATGACACAAATGAACTTATTGGATGCACAAGGTTGATTAAACACCCTAATTGGACAAGAATAAGCCTAAGGAGGACGAAAATGACCTAAATGTTCATCCAATGACACAAATGAACTTATTGGATGCACAAGATTGGTTAAAAACCCTAATTGGACAAGAATAAGCCTAAGGAGGACGAAAATGACCTAAATGTTCATCCAATGACACAAATGAACTTATTGGATGCACAAGATTGGTTAAAAACCCTAATTGGACAAGAATAAGCCTAGGGAGGACGAAAATGACCTAAATGTTCGTCCAATAACACAAACACACCTATTGGATGCACAAGATTGCATAAAAACCCTAATTAGACAAGAATAAGACTAGGGAGGACGAAAATGACCTAAATGTTCATCCAATGACACAAATGAACTTATTGTATGCACAAGATTGGTTAAAAACCCTAATTGGACAAGAATAAGCATAGGGAGAACGAAAATGACCTAAATGTTCATCCAATGACACAAACACACATATTGGATGCACAAGATTGCTTAAAACCCTAATTGGACAAGAATAAGACTAGGGAGGACGAAAATGAGCTAAATGTTCATCCAATGACACAAATGAACTTATTGGATGCACAAGGTTGGTTAAAAACCCTAATTGGACAAGAATAAGCCTAGGGAGGACGAAAATGACCTAAATGTTCAACCAATGACACAAATGAACTTATTGGATGCACAAGATTGGTTAAAAACCCTAATTGGACAATAATAAGCCTAGGGAGGACGTAAATGACCTAAATGTTTAACCAATGACACAAATGAACTTCTTGGATGCACAAGGTTGTTTAAAAACCCTATTTGGACAAGAATAAGCCTAGGGAGGACAAAAATGACCTAAATTTTCGTCCAATGACACAAACACACCTATTGGATGCACAAGATTGCATAAAAACCCTAATTGGACAAGAATAAGCCTAGGGAGGACGAAAATGACTTAAATGTTCATCCAATGAAACAAATGAACCTATTGGAGGCACAAGATTGGTTAAAAACCCTAATTTGACAAGAATAAGCCTAGGGAGGAGGAAAATGACCTAAATGTTCATCCAATGACACAAATGAACTTATTGGTTGCACAAGATTGGCTAAAACCCCTAATTGGACAAGATTTAGCCTATGGAGGACGAAAATGACGTAAATGTTCATCCAATGACACAAATGAACTTATTGGATGCACAAGATTGGTTAAAACTCCTAATTGGACAAGAATAAGCCTAGGGAGGACGAAAATGACCTAAATGTTCGTCCAATGACACAAACACACCTATTGGATGCACAAGATTGCATAAAAACCCTAATTGGACAAGAATAAGACTAGGGAGGACGAAAATGACCTAAATGTTCCTCCAATGACACAAATGAACTTATTGGATGCACAAGATTGGCTAAAAACCCTAATTGGACAAGAATAAGCCTAGGGAGAACGAAAATGACCTAAATTTTCATCCAATGACACAAATGAACTTATTGGATGCACATGATTGGTTAAAAACCCTAATTGGACAAGAATAAGCCTAGGGAGGACGAAAATGACCTAAATGTTCCTCCAATGACACAAATGAACTTATTGGATGCACAAGATTGGCTAAAAACCCTAATTGGACAAGAATAAGCCTAGGGAGGACGAAAATGACCTAAATGTTCATCCAATGACACAAACACACCTATTGGATGCACAAGATTGGTTAAAAACCATAATTGGACAAGAATAAGCCTAGGGAGAACATAAATGACCTAAATGTTCATCCAATGACACAAATGAACTTATTGGATGCACAAGATTGCTTAAAAACCCTAATTAGACAAGCATAAGCCTAGGGAGGACGAAAATGACCTAAATGTTCATCCAATGACACAAATGAACTTATTGGATGCACAAGATTGGTTAAAAACCCTAATTGGACAAGAATAAGCCTAGGGAGGACGAAAATGACCTAAATGTTCATCCAATGACACAAATGAACTTATTGGATGCACAATATTTGTTGAAAACCCTAATTTGACAAGAATAAGCCCAGGGAGGACGAAAATGACCTAAATGTTCATCCAATGACACAAATAAACTTATTGGATGCACAAGATTGCATAAAAACCCTAAATGGACAAGAATAAGCCTAGGGAGGACGAAAATGACCTAAATGTTCGTCCAATGACACAAACACACCTATTGGATGCACAAGATTGCATAAAAACCCTAATTGGACAATAATAAGCCTAGGGAGGACGAAAATGACCTAAATGTTCATCCAATGACACAAATGAACTTATTGGATGCACAAGATTGGTTAAAAACCCTAATTTGACAAGAATAAGCCTAGGGAGGACGAAAATGACCTAAATGTCCATCCAATGACACAAATGAACGTATTGGATGCACAAGATTGGTTAAAAACCATAATTGGACAAGAATAAGCCTAGGGAGGACGAAAATGACCTAAATGTTCATCCAATGACACAAATGAACTTATTGGATGCACAAGATTGGTTGAAAACCCTAATTGGACAAGAATAAGCCTAGGGAGCACGAAAATGACCTAAATGTTCCTCCAATGACACAAACACACCAATTGGATGCACAAGATTGCATAAAAACCCTAATTGGACAAGGATAAGACAAGGGAGGACGAAAATGACCTAAATGTTCCTCCAATGACACAAATGAACTTATTGGATGCACAAGATTGGTTAAAAACCCTAATTGGACAAGAATAAGCCTAGGGAGGACGAAAATGACCTAAATGTTCATCCAATGACACAAATGAACTTATTGGATGCACAAGATTGGTTGAAAACCATAATTGGACAAGAATAAGCCTAGGGAGGACGAAAATGACCTAAATGTTCATCCAATGACACAAATGAACTTATTGGATGCACAAGATTGGTTGAAAACCCTAATTGGACAAGAATAAGCCTAGGGAGCACGAAAATGACCTAAATGTTCCTCCAATGACACAAACACACCTATTGGATGCACAAGATTGCATAAAAACCCTAATTGGACAAGAATAAGACTAGGGAGGACGAAAACGACCTAAATGTTCATCAAATGACACAAATGAACTTATTGTATGCACAAGATTGGTTAAAAACCCTAATTGGACAAGAATAAGCATAGGGAGAACGAAAATGACCTAAATGTTCATCCAATGACACAAACACACATATTGGATGCACAAGATTGCTTAAAACCCTAATTGGACAAGAATAAGACTAGGGAGGACGAAAATGACCTAAATGTTCCTCCAATGACACAAATGAACTTATTGGATGCACAAGATTGGTTGAAAACCATAATTGGACAAGAATAAGCCTAGGGAGGACGAAAATGACCTAAATGTTCATCCAATGACACAAATGAACTTATTGGATGCACAAGATTGGTTGAAAACCCTAATTGGACAAGAATAAGCCTAGGGAGCACGAAAATGACCTAAATGTTCCTCCAATGACACAAACACACCAATTGGATGCACAAGATTGCATAAAAACCCTAATTGGACAAGAATAAGACTAGGGAGGACGAAAATGACCTAAATGTTCCTCCAATGACACAAATGAACTTATTGGATGCACAAGATTGGCTAAAAACCCTAATTGGACAAGAATAAGCCTAGGGAGGACGAAAATGGCCTAAATGTTCATCCAATGACACAAATGAACTTATTGGATGCACAAGATTGGCTAAAAACCCTAATTGGACAAGAATAAGCCTAGGGAGGACGAAAATGACCTAAATGTTCATCCAATGACACAAATGAACTTATTGTATGCACAAGATTGGTTAAAAACTCTAATTGGACAAGAATAAGCATAGGGAGAACGAAAATGACCTAAATGTTCATCCAATGACACAAACACACATATTGGATGCACAAGATTGCTTAAAACCCTAATTGGACAAGAATAAGACTAGGGAGGACGAAAATGACCTAAATGTTCATCCAATGACACAAATGAACTTATTGGATGCACAAGATTGGTTGAAAACCATAATTGGACAAGAATAAGCCTAGGGAGGACGAAAATGACCTAAATGTTCATCCAATGACACAAATGAACTTATTGGATGTACAAGATTGGTTGAAAACCCTAATTGGACAAGAATAAGCCTAGGGAGCACAAAAATGACCTAAATGTTCCTCCAATGACACAAACACACCAATTGGATGCACAAGATTGGCTAAAAACCCTAATTGGACAAGAATAAGCCTAGGGAGGACGAAAATGACCTAAATGTTCATCCAATGACACAAATGAACTTATTGGATGCACAAGATTGGCTAAAAACCCTAATTGGACAAGAATAAGCCTAGGGAGGACGAAAATGACCTAAATGTTCATCCAATGACACAAATGAACTTATTGTATGCACAAGATTGGTTAAAAACCCTAATTGGACAAGAATTAGCATAGGGAGAACGAAAATGACCTAAATGTTCATCCAATGACACAAACACACATATTGGATGCACAAGATTGCTTAAAACCCTAATTGGACAAGAATAAGACTAGGGAGGACGAAAATGACCTAAATGTTCATCCAATGACACAAACATACATATTGGATGCACAAGATTGCTTAAAACCCTAATTGGACAAGAATAAGACTAGGGAGGACGAAAATGACCTAAATGTTCATCCAATGACACAAATGAACTTATTGGATGCACAAGGTTGGTTAAAAACCCTAATTGGACAAGAATAAGCCTAGGGAGGACGAAAATGACTTAAATGTTCCTCCAATGAAACAAATGAACCTATTGGATGCACAAGATTGGTTAAAAACTCTAATTTGACAAGAATAAGCCTAGGGAGGAGGAAAATGACCTAAATGTTCATCCAATGACACAAATGAACTTATTGGTTGCACAAGATTGGCTAAAACCCCTAATTGGACAAGAATAAGACTATGGAGGATGAAAATGACCTAAATGTTCATCCAATGACACAAATGAACTTATTGGATGCACAAGATTGGTTAAAACTCCTAATTGGACAAGAATAAGCCTAGGGAGGACGAAAATGACCTAAATGTTCGTCCAATGACACAAACACACCTATTGGATGCACAAGATTGCATAAAAACCCTTATTGGACAAGAATAAGACTAGGGAGGACGAAAATGACCTAAATGTTCATCCAATGACACAAATGAACATATTGTATGCACAAGATTGGTTAAAAACCCTAATTGGACAAGAATAAGCATAGGGAGAACGAAAATGACCTAAATGTTCATCCAATGACACAAACACACATATTGGATGCACAAGATTGCTTAAAACCCTAATTGGACAAGAATAAGACTAGGGATGACGAAAATGACCTAAATGTTCATCCAATGACACAAATGAACTTATTGGATGCACAAGATTGGTTAAAAACCCTACTTGGACAAGGATAAGCCTCGGGAGGACGAAAAAGACCTAAATGTTCGTCCAATGACACAAACACACCTATTGGATGCACAAGATTGCATAAAAACCCTAATTGGACAAGAATAAGACTAGGGAGGACGAAAATGACCTAAATGTTCCTCCAATGACACAAACACACCTATTGGATGCACAAGATTGCATAAAAACCCTAATTAGACAATAATAAGACTAGGGAGGACGAAAATGACCTAAATGTTCATCCAATGACACAAATGAACTTATTGGATGCACAAGATTGGTTAAAAACCCTAATTGGACAAGAATAAGCCTAGGGAGGACGAAAATGACCTAAATGTTCGTCCAATGACACAAACACACCTATTGGATGCACAAGATTGCATAAAAACCCTTATTGGACAAGAATAAGCCTAGGGAGGACGAAAATGACCTAAATGTTCGTCCAATGACACAAATGAACTTATTGGATGCACAAGATTGGTTAAAAACCCTAATTGGACAAGAATAAGCCTAGGGAGGACGAAAATGACCTAAATGTTCATCCCATGACACAAATGAACTTATTGGATGCACTAGATTGGTTGAAAACCCTAATTGGACAAGAATAAGCCTAGGGAGGACGAAAATGACCTAAATGTTCATCCAATGACACAAACACACATATTGGATGCACAAGATTGCTTAAAACCTCAATTGGACAAGAATAAGACTAGGGAGGACGAAAATGACCTAAATGTTCATCCAATGACACAAATGAACTTATTGGATGCACATGAATGGTTGAAAACCATAATTGGACAAGAATAAGCCTAGGGAGGAAGAAAATGACCTAAATGTTCATCCAATGACACAATTGAACTTATTGGATGCACAAGATTGGTTGAAAACCCTAATTGGACAAGAATTAGCCTAGGGAGCACGAAAATGACCTAAATGTTCCTCCAATGACACAAACACACCAATTAGAAGCACAAGATTGCATAAAAACCTTAATTGGACAAGAATAAGACTAGGGAGGACAAAAACGACCTAAATGTTCATCCAATGAAGCAAATGAACTTATTGGATGCACAAGATTGGTTAAAAACCCTAATTGGACCAGAATAAGCATAGGGAGGACGAAAATGACCTAAATGTTCATCCAATGACACAAACACACCTATTGGATGCACAAGATTGCATAAAAACCCTAATTGGACAAGAATAAGACTAGGAAGGACGAAAATGACCTAAATGTCCCTCCAATGACACAAATGAACTTATTGGATGCACAAGGTTGATTAAACACCCTAATTGGACAAGAATAAGCCTAAGGAGGACGAAAATGACCTAAATGTTCATCCAATGACACAAATGAACTTATTGGATGCACAAGATTGGTTAAAAACCCTAATTGGACAAGAATAAGCCTAGGGAGGACGAAAATGACCTAAATGTTCATCCAATGACACAAATACACCTATTGGATGCACAAGATTGGTTAAAAACCCTAATTGGACAACAATAAGCCTAGGGAGGATGAAAATGACCTAAATGTTCATCTAATGACACAAACACACCTATTGGATGCACAAGATTGGTTAAAAACCGTAATTGCACAAAACTAAGCCTAGTGAGGACGAAAATAACCTAAATGTTCATCCAATGACACAAATGAACTTATTGGATGCACAAAATTGGTTAAAAACCCTAATTGGACAAGCATAAGCTTAGGGAGGACGAAAATGACCTAAATGTTCATCCAATGACACAAACACACCATTGGATGCACAAGATTGGTTAAAAACCCTAATTGGACAACAATAAGCCTAGGGAGGAGGAAAATGACCTAAATGTTCATCCAATGACACAAACACACCTATTGGATGCACAAGATTGGTTAAAAACCCTAATTGGACAAGAATAAGCCTAGGGTAGACGAAAATGACCTAAATGTTTATCCAATAACACAAATGAACTTATTGGATGCACAAGATTGGTTAAAAACCCTAATTGGACAAGTATAAGCCTACGGAGGACGAAAATGACCTAAATGTTCATCCAATGACACAAATGAACTTATTGGACGCACAAGATTGGTTAAAAACCCTAATTGGACAAGCATAAGCCTAGGGAGGACGAAAATGACCTAAATGTTCATCCAATGACACAAATGAACTTATTGGATGCACAAGATTGCTTAAAAACCCTAATTGGACAAGAATAAGCCTAGGGAGGACGAAAATGACCTAAATGTTCATCCAATGACACAAATACACCTATTGGATGCACAAGATTGGTTAGAAACCCTAATTGGACAAGAATAAGCCTAGGGAGGACGAAACTGACCTAAATGTTCATCCAATGAAACAAACACACCTATTGGATGCACAAGATTGCTTAAAAAACCTAATTGGACAAGAATAAGCCTAGGGAGGACAAAAATGACCTAAATGTTCATCCAATGACACAAATACACCTATTGGATGCACAAGATTCGTTAGAAACCCTAATTGGACAAGAATAAGCCTAGGGAGGACGAAACTGACCTAAATGTTCATCCAATGACACAAATGAACTTATTGGATGCACAAGATTGCTTAAAAACCCTAATTGGACAAGAATAAGCCTAGGGAGGACGAAAATGACCTAAATGTTCATCCAATGACACAAATACACCTATTGGATGCACAAGATTGGTTAGAAACCCTAATTGGACAAGAATAAGCCTAGGTAGGACGAAAATGACCTAAATGTTCATCCAATGACACAAACACACCTATTGGATGCAAAAGATTGGTTAAAAACCATAATTGGACAAGAATAAGCCTAGGGAGGACATAAATGACCTAAATGTTCATCCAATGACACAAATGAACTTATTGGATGCACAAGATTGCTTAAAAACCCTAATTAGACAATAATTAGCCTAGGGAGGACGAAAATGACCTAAATGTTCATCCAATGACACAAATGAACTTATTGGATGCACAAGATTGGTTAGAAACCCTAATTGGACAAGAATAATTCTAGGGAGGACGAAAATGACCTAAATGTTCATCCAATGACACAAATGAACTTATTGGATGCACAAGATTGGTTAAAAATCCTAATTGGACAAGAATAAGCCCAGGGAGGACGAAAATGACCTAAATGTTCATCCAATGACACAAACACACCTATTGGATGCACAAGATTGGTTAAAAACCCTAATTGGACAAGAATAAGCCTAGGGAGGACGAAAATGACCTAAATGTTCATCCAATGACACAAATGAACTTATTGGATGCACAAGATTGGTTAAAAACCCTAATTGGACAAGAATAAGACTAGGGAGGACGAAAATGACCTAAATGTTCATCCAATGACACAAGCACACCTATTGGATGTACAAGATTGGTTAGAAACCCTAATTGGACAAGAAAAAGCCTAGGGAGGATGAAAATGACCTAAATATTCATCCAATGACACAAATGAACTTATTGGATGCACAAGATTGCTTAAAACCCTAATTGGACAAGAATAAGACTAGGGAGGACGAAAATAACCTAAATGTTCATCCAATGACACAAACACACCTATTGGATGCACAAGATTGGTTAAAAACCCTAATTGAACAAGAATAAGCGTAGGGAGGACGAAAATGACCTAAATGTTCATCCAATGAAACAAATGAACTTATTGGATTCACAAGATTGCTTAAAAACCCTAATTGGACAAGAATAAGCCTAGGGAGGACGAAAATGACCTAAATGTTCATCCAATGACACAAATGAACTTATTGGATGCACAAGATTGGCTAAAAACCCTAATTGGACAAGAATAAGCCTAGGGAGGACAAAAATGACCTAAATGTTCGTCCAATGACACAAACACACCTATTGGATGCACAAGATTGCATAAAAACCCTAATTGGACAAGAATAAGACTAGGGAGGACGAAAATGACCTAAATGTCCCTCCAATGACACAAACACACCTATAGGATGCACAAGATTGCATAAAAACCCTAATTAGACAAAATTAAGACTAGGGAGGACGAAAATGACCTAAATGTTCCTCCAATGACACAAACACACCTATTGGATGCACAAGATTGCATAAAGACCCTAATTCGACAAGAATAAGACTAGGGAGGACGAAAATGACCTAAATGATCATCCAATGACACAAACACACCTATTGGATGCACAAGATTGCATAAAAACCCTAATTGGACAAGAATAAGACTAGGGAGGACGAAAATGACCTAAATGTTCATCCAATGACACAAATGAACTTATTGTATGCACAAGATTGGTTAAAAACCCTAATTGGACAAGATTAAGCATAGGGAGAACGAAAATGACCTAAATGTTCATCTAATGACACAAACACACATATTGGATGCACAATATTGCTTAAAACCCTAATTGGACATGAATAAGACTAGGGAGGACGAAAATGACCTAAATGTTCATCCAATGACACAAATGAACTTATTGGATGCACAAGATTGGTTAAAAACCCTAATTGGACAAGAATAAGCCTAGGGAGTACGAAAATGACCTAAATGTTCATCCAATGACACAAATGAACTTATTGGATGCACAAGATTGGTTGAAAACCATAATTGGACAAGAATAAGCCTAGGGAGGACGAAAATGACCTAAATGTTCATCCAATGACACAAATGAACTTATTGGATGCACAAAATTGGTTGAAAACCCTAATTGGACAAGAATAAGCCTAGGGAGCACGAAAATGACCTAAATGTTCCTCCAATGACACAAACACACCTATTGGATGCACAAGATTGCATAAAAACCCTAATTGGACAAGAAAAAGACTAGGGAGGACGAAAATGACCTAAATGTTCATCCAATGACACAAATGAACTTATTGGATGCACAAGATTGGTTAAAAACCCTAATTGGACAAGAATAAGCATAGGGAGGACGAAAATGACCTAAATATTCCTCCAATGACACAAACACACCTATTGGATGCACAAGATTGGTTAAAAACCCTAATTGGACAAGAATAAGCCTAGGGAGGACGAAAATGACCTAAATGTTCATCCAATGACACAAATGAACTTATTGGATGCACAAGATTGGTTAAAAACCCTAATTGGACAAGAATAAGCATAGGGAGGACGAAAATGACCTAAATTTTCATCCAATGACACAAATGAACTTATTGGATGCACAAGATTGGTTGAAAACCCTTATTGGACAAGAATAAGCCTAGGGAGGACGAAAATGACCTAAATGTTCATCCAATGACACAAATGAACTTATTGGATGCACAAGATTGGTTGAAAACCCTAATTGGACAAGAATAAGCCTAGGGAGGACGAAAATGACCTAAATGTTCATCCAATGACACAAATGAACTTATTGGATGCACAAGATTGGTTAAAAACCCTAATTGGACAAGAATAAGCCTAAGGAGGACGAAAATGACCTAAATGTTCGTCCAATGACACAAACACACCTATTGGATGCACAAGATTGCATAAAAACCCTAATTGGACAAGAATAAAACTAGGGTGGACGAAAATGACCTAAATGTTCATCCAATGACACAAATGAACTTATTGGATACACAAGATTGGTTAAAAACCCTAATTGGACGAGAATAAGCATAGGGAGGACGAAAATGACCTAAATGTTCATCCAATGACACAAACACACCTATTGGATGCACAAGATTGCATAAAAACCCTAATTCGACAAGAATAAGACTAGGGAGGACGAAAATGACCTAAATGTTCCTCCAATGACACAAACACACCTATTGGATGCACAAGATTGAATAAAAAACCCTAATTCGACAAGAATAAGACTAGGGAGGACGAAAATGACCTAAATGTTCCTCCAATGACACAAACACACCTATTGGATGCACAAGATTGCATAAAAACCCTAATTGGACAAGAATAAGACTAGGGAGGACGAAAATGACCTAAATGTTCTTCCAATAACACAAACACACCTATTGGATGCACAAGATTGGTTAAAAACCCTAATTGGACAAGAATAAGCCTAGGGAGGACGAAAATGACCTAAATGTTCCTCCAATGACACAAACACACCTATTGGATGCACAAGATTGCATAAAAACCCTAATTGGACAAGAATAAGACTAGGGAGGACGAAAATGACCTAAATGTTCATCCAATGACACAAATGAACTTATTGGATGCACAAGATTGGTTAAAAACCCTAATTGGACAAGAATAAGCCTAGGGAGGACGAAAATGACCTAAATGTTCGTCCAATGAGACAAACACACCTATTGGATGCACAAGATTGCATAAAAACCCTAATTAGACAAGAATAAGACTAGGGAGGACGAAAATGACCTAAATGTTCCTCCAATGACACAAACACACCTATTGGATGCACAAGATTGCATAAAAACCCTAATTCGACAAGAATAAGACTAGGGAGGACGAAAATGACCTAAAAGTTCATCCAATAACACAAATGAGCTTATTGGATCCACAAGATTGGTTAAAAACCCTAATTGGACAAGAATAAGCATAGGGAGGACGAAAATGACCTAAACGTTCATCCAATGACACAAACCCACATATTGGATGCACAAGATTGCTTAAAACCCTAATTGGACAAGAATAAGACTAGGGAGGACGAAAATGACCTAAATGTTCATCTAATGACACAAATGAACTTATTGGATGCACAAGATTGGTTAAAAACCCTAATTGGACAAGAATAAGCCTAGGGAGGACGAAAATGACCTAAATGTTCCTCCAATGACACAAACACACCTATTGGATGCACAAGATTGCATAAAAACCCTAATTGGACAAGAATAGGACTAGGGAGGACGAAAATGACCTAAATGTTCCTCCAATGACACAAACACACCTATTGGATGCACAAGATTGCATAAAAACCCTAATTGGACAAGAATAAGACTAGGGAGGACGAAAATGACCTAAATGTTGCTCCAATGACACAAACACACCTATTGGATGCACAAGATTGCATAAAAACCCTAATTCGACAAGAATAAGACTAAGGAGGACGAAAATGACCTAAATGTTCATCCAATGACACAAATGAACTTATTGGATGCACAAGATTGGTTAAAAACCCTAATTGGACAAGAATAAGCCTAGGGAGGACGAAAATGACCTAAATGTTCGTCCAATGACACAAACACACCTATTGGATGCACAAGATTGCATAAAAACCCTAATTGGACAAGAATAAGCCTAGGGAGGATGAAAATGACCTAAATGTTCTTCCAATGACACAAATGAACTTATTGGATGCACAAGATTGGTTAAAAACCCTAATTGGACAAGAATAAGCCTAGGGAGGACGAAAATGACCTAAATGTTCATCCAATGACACAAATGAACTTATTGGATGCACAAGATTGGTTAAAAACCCTAATTGGACAAGAATAAGCCTAGGGAGGACGAAAATGACCTAAATGTTCGTCCAACGACACAAACACACCTATTGGATACACAAGATTGCATAAAAACCCTAATTGGACAAGAATAAGCCTAGGGAGGATGAAAATGACCTAAATGTTCATCCAATGACACAAATGAACTTATTGGATGCACAAGATTGGTTAAAAACCCTAATTGGACAAGAATAAGGCTAGGGAGGACGAAAATGACCTAAATGTTCGTCCAATGACACAAACACACCTATTGGATGCACTAGATTGCATAAAAACCCTAATTGGACAAGAATAAGCCTAGGGAGGATGAAAATGACCTAAATGTTCGTCCAACGACACAAACACACCTATTGGATACACAAGATTGCATAAAAACCCTAATTGGACAAGAATAAGCCTAGGGAGGATGAAAATGACCTAAATGTTCATCCAATGACACAAATGAACTTATTGGATGCACAAGATTGGTTAAAAACCCTAATTGGACAAGAATAAGCCTAGGGAGGACGAAAATGACCTAAATGTTCATCCAATGACACAAATGAACTTATTGGATGCACAAGATTGGTTAAAAACCCTAATTGGACAAGAATAAGCCTAGGGAGGACGAAAATGACCTAAATGTTCATCCCATGACACAAATGAACTTATTGGATGCACAAGATTGGTTGAAAACCCTAATTGGACAAGAATAAGCCTAGGGAGGACGAAACTGACCTAAATGTTCATCCAATGACACAAATGAACTTATTGGATGCACAAGATTGGTTAAAAACCCTAATTGAACAAGAATAAGCTAAGGGAGGACGAAAATGACCTAAATGTTCATCCAATGACACAAACACACATATTGGATGCACAAGATTGCTTAAAACCCTAATTGGACAAGAATAAGACTAGGGAGGACGAAAATGACCTAAATGTTCATCCAATGACACAAATGAACTTATTGGATGCACAAGATTGGTTGAAAACCATAATTGGACAAGAATAAGCCTAGGGAGGACGAAAATGACCAAAATGTTCATCCAATGACACAAATGAACTTATTGGATGCACAAGATTGGTTGAAAACCCTAATTGGACAAGAATAAGCCTAGGGAGCACGAAAATGACCTAAATGTTCCTCCAACGACACAAACACACCAATTGGATGCACAAGATTGCATAAAAACCCTAATTGGACAAGAATAAGACTAGGGAGGACGAAAATGACCTAAATGTTCCTCCAATGACACAAATGAACTTATTGGATGCACAAGATTGGCTAAAAACCCTAATTGGACAAGAATAAGCCTAGGGAGGACGAAAATGACCTAAATGTTCATCCAATGACACAAATGAACGTATTGGATGCACAAGATTGGTTAAAAACCCTAATTGGACAAGAATAAGCCTAGGGAGGACAAAAATGACCTAAATGTTCATCCAATGACACAAATCAACTTATTAGATGCACATGATTGGTTAAAAACCCTAATTGGACAAGAATAAGCCTAGGGAGGACGAAAATGACCTAAATGTTCGTCCAATGACACAAAAACACCTATAGGATGCACAAGATTGCATAAAAACCCTAATTGGACAAGAATAAGACTATGGAGGACGAAAATGACCTAAATGTTCATCCAATGACACAAATGAACTTATTGGATGCACAAGATTGGTTAAAAACCCTAATTGGACAAGAATAAGCCTAGGGAGGACGAAAATGACCTAAATGTTCGTCCAATAACACAAACACACCTATTGGATGCACAAGATTGCATAAAAACCCTAATTGGACAAGAATAAGACTAGGGAGGACAAAAATGACCTAAATGTTCCTCCAACGACACAAACACACCTATTGGATGCACAAGATTGCATAAAAACCCTAATTGGACAAGAATAAGACTAGGGAGGACGAAAATGACCTAAATGTTCATCCAATGACACAAATGAACTTATTGGATGCACAAGATTGGTTAAAAACCCTAATTGGACAAGAATAAGCATAGGGAGGACGAAAATGACCTA
Organism: Cicer pinnatifidum; assembly: GCA_037974775.1. Lineage (NCBI taxonomy): Eukaryota > Viridiplantae > Streptophyta > Magnoliopsida > Fabales > Fabaceae > Cicer > Cicer pinnatifidum. Next base: position 16,280 of record JBBPBR010000230.1, read on the forward strand.
AACGTTCATCCAATGACACAAACCCACATATTGGATGCACAAGATTGGTTAAAAACCCTAATTGGACAAGAATAAGCCTAGGGAGGACGAAAATGACCTAAATGTTCATCCAATGACACAAATGAACTTATTGGATGCACAAGATTGGTTAAAAACCCTAATTGGACAAGAATAAGCCTAGGGAGGACGAAAATGACCTAAATGTTCGTCCAATGACACAAACACACCTATTGGATGCACAAGATTGCATAAAACCCTAATTGGACAAGAATAAGACTAGGGAGGACGAAAATGACCTAAATGTTCATCTAATGACACAAATGAACTTATTGGATGCACAAGATTGGTTAAAAACCTTAATTGGACAAGAATAAGACTAGGGAGGACGTAAATGACCTAAATGTTCCACCAATGACACAAATGAACTTATTGGATGCACAAGGTTGGTTAAAAACACTAATTGGACAAGAATAAGACTAGGGAGGACGAAAATGACCTAAATGTTCATCCAATGACACAAATGAACTTATTGGATGCACAAGATTGGTTAAAAACCCTAATTGGACAAGAATAAGCCTAGGGAGGACGAAAATGACCTAAATGTTCGTCCAATGACACAAACACACCTATTGGATGCACAAGATTGCATAAAAACCCTAATTGGATAAGAATAAAACTAGGGAGGACGAAAATGACCTAAATGTTCCTCCAATGACACAAACACACCTATTGGATGCACAAGATTGCACAAAAACCCTAATTCGACAAGAATAAGACTAGGGAGGACGAAAATGACCTAAATGTTCATCCAATGACACAAATGAACTTATTGGATGCACAAGATTGGTTAAAAACCCTAATTGGACAAGAATAAGCCTAGGAAGGACGAAAATGACCTAAATGTTCGTCCAATGACACAAATGAACTTATTGTATGCACAAGATTGGTTAAAAACCCTAATTGGACAAGAATAAGCATAGGGAGAACGAAAATGACCTAAATGTTCATCCAATGACACAAACACAGATATTGGATGCACAAGATTGCTTAAAACCCTAATTGGACAAGAATAAGACTAGGGAGGACGAAAATGACCTAAATGTCCATTCAATGAAACAAATGAACTTATTGAATGCACAAGGTTGGTTAAAAACCCTAATTGGACAAGAATAAGCCTAGGGAGGACGAAAATGACCTAAATGTTCGTCCAATGACACAAACACACCTATTGGATGCACAAGATTGCATAAAATCCCTAATTGGACAAGAATAAGACTAGGGAGGACGAAAATGACCTAAATGTTCCTCCAATGACACAAATGAACTTATTGGATGCACAAGGTTGTTTAAAAACCCTAATTTGACAAGAATAAGCCTAGGGAGGACGAAAATGACCTAAATGTTCATCCAATGACACAAATGAACTTATTGGATGCACAAGATTGGTTAAAAACCCTAATTGGACAAGAATAAGCCTAGGGAGGACGAAAATGACCTAAATGTTCATCCCATGACACAAATGAACTTATTGGATGCACTAGATTGGTTGAAAACCCTAATTGGACAAGAATAAGCCTAGGGAGGACGAAAATGACCTAAATGTTCATCCAATGACACAAACACACATATTGGATGCACAAGATTGCTTAAAACCTTAATTGGACAAGAATAAGACTAGGGAGGACGAAAATGACCTAAATGTTCATCCAATGACACAAATGAACTTATTGGATGCACATGAATGGTTGAAAACCATAATTGGACAAGAATAAGCCTAGGGAGGAAGAAAATGACCTAAATGTTCATCCAATGACACAATTGAACTTATTGGATGCACAAGATTGGTTGAAAACCCTAATTGGACAAGAATTAGCCTAGGGAGCACGAAAATGACCTAAATGTTCCTCCAATGACACAAACACACCAATTAGAAGCACAAGATTGCATAAAAACCTTAATTGGACAAGAATAAGACTAGGGAGGACAAAAATGACCTAAATGTTCATCCAATGAAGCAAATGAACTTATTGGATGCACAAGATTGGTTAAAAACCCTAATTGGACCAGAATAAGCATAGGGAGGACGAAAATGACCTAAATGTTCATCCAATGACACAAACACACCTATTGGATGCACAAGATTGCATAAAAACCCTAATTGGACAAGAATAAGACTAGGAAGGACGAAAATGACCTAAATGTCCCTCCAATGACACAAATGAACTTATTGGATGCACAAGGTTGATTAAACACCCTAATTGGACAAGAATAAGCCTAAGGAGGACGAAAATGACCTAAATGTTCATCCAATGACACAAATGAACTTATTGGATGCACAAGATTGGTTAAAAACCCTAATTGGACAAGAATAAGCCTAAGGAGGACGAAAATGACCTAAATGTTCATCCAATGACACAAATGAACTTATTGGATGCACAAGATTGGTTAAAAACCCTAATTGGACAAGAATAAGCCTAGGGAGGACAAAAATGACCTAAATGTTCGTCCAATAACACAAACACACCTATTGGATGCACAAGATTGCATAAAAACCCTAATTGGACAAGAATAAGACTAGGGAGGACGAAAATGACCTAAATGTTCATCCAATGACACAAATGAACTTATTGTATGCACAAGATTGGTTAAAAGCCCTAATTGGACATGAATAAGCATAGGGAGAACGAAAATGACCTAAATGTTTATCCAATGACACAAACACACATATTGGATGCACAAGATTGCTTAAAACCATAATTGGACAAGAAAAAGACTAGGGAGGACGAAAATGACCTAAATGTTCATCCAATGACACAAATGAACTTATTGGATGCACAAGGTTGGTTAAAAACCCTAATTGGACAAGAATAAGCCTAGGGAGGACGAAAATGACCTAAATGTTCAACCAATGACACAAATGAACTTATTGGATGCACAAGATTGGTTAAAAACCCTAATTGGACAATAATAAGCCTAGGGAGGACGTAAATGACCTAAATGTTCAACCAATGACACAAATGAACTTCTTGGATGCACAAGGTTGTTTAAAAACCCTATTTGGACAAGAATAAGGTTAGGGAGGACGAAAATGACCTAAATGTTCGTCCAATGACACAAACACACCTATTGGATGCACAAGATTGCATAAAAACCCTAATTGGACAAGAATAAACCTAGGGAGGACGAAAATGACTTAAATGTTCCTCCAATGAAACAAATGAACCTATTGGATGCACAAGATTGGTTAAAAACCCTAATTTGACAAGAATAAGCCTAGGGAGGAGGAAAATGACCTAAATGTTCATCCAATGACACAAATGAACTTATTGGTTGCACAAGATTGGCTAAAACCCCTAATTGGACAAGAATAAGCCTATGGAGGACGAAAATGACCTAAATGTTCATCCAATGACACAAATGAACTTATTGGATGCACAAGATTGGTTAAAACTCCTAATTGGACAAGAATAAGCCTAGGGAGGACGAAAATGACCTAAATGTTCGTCCAATGACACAAACACACCTATTGGATGCACAAGATTGCATAAAAACCCTAATTGGACAAGAATAAGACTAGGGAGGACGAAAATGACTTAAATGTTCCTCCAATGAAACAAATGATCCTATTGGATGCACAAGATTGGTTAAAAACCCTAATTGGACAAGAATAAGCATAGGGAGAACGAAAATGACCTAAATGTTCATCCAATGACACAAACACACATATTGGATGCACAAGATTGCTTAAAACCCTAATTGGACAAGAATAAGACTAGGGAGGACGAAAATGACCTAAATGTTCATCCAATGACACAAATGAACTTATTGGATGCACAAGATTGGTTAAAAACCCTAATTGGACAAGAATAAGCCTAGGGAGGACGAAAATGACCTAAATGTTCATCCAATGACACAAATGAACTTATTGGATGCACAAGATTGGTTGAAAACCATAATTGGACAAGAATAAGCCTAGGGAGGACAAAAATGACCTAAATGTTCAACCAATGACAAAAATGAACTTCTTGGATGCACAAGGTTGTTTAAAAACCCTATTTGGACAAGAATAAGGTTAGGGAGGACGAAAATGACCTAAATGTTCGTCCAATGACACAAACACACCTATTGGATGCACAAGATTGCATAAAAACCCTAATTGGACAAGAATAAGCCTAGGGAGGACGAAAATGACTTAAATGTTCCTCCAATGAAACAAATGAACCTATTGGATGCACAAGATTGGTTAAAAACCCTAATTTGACAAGAATAAGCCTAGGGAGGAGGAAAATGACCTAAATGTTCATCCAATGACACAAATGAACTTATTGGTTGCACAAGATTGGCTCAAACCCCTAATTGGACAAGAATAAGCCTATGGAGGACGAAAATGACCTAAATGTTCATCCAATGACACAAATGAACTTATTGGATGCACAAGATTGGTTAAAACTCCTAATTGGACAAGAATAAGCCTAGGGAGGACGAAAATGACCTAAATGTTCGTCCAATGACACAAACACACCTATTGGATGCACAAGATTGCATAAAAACCCTAATTGGACAAGAATAAGACTAGGGAGGACGAAAATGACTTAAATGTTCCTCCAATGAAACAAATGAACCTATTGGATGCACAAGATTGGTTAAAAACCCTAATTTGACAAGAATAAGCCTAGGGAGGAGGAAAATGACCTAAATGTTCATCCAATGACACAAATGAACTTATTGGTTGCACAAGATTGGCTAAAACCCCTAATTGGACAAGAATAAGCCTATGGAGGACGAAAATGACCTAAATGTTCATCCAATGACACAAATGAACTTATTGGATGCACAAGATTGGTTAAAACTCCTAATTGGACAAGAATAAGCCTAGGGAGGACGAAAATGACCTAAATGTTCGTCCAATGACACAAACACACCTATTGGATGCACAAGATTGCATAAACACCCTAATTGGACAAGAATAAGACTAGGGAGGACGAAAATGACTTAAATGTTCCTCCAATGAAACAAATGAACCTATTGGATGCACAAGATTGGTTAAAAACCCTAATTTGACAAGAATAAGCCTAGGGAGGAGGAAAATGACCTAAATGTTCATCCAATGACACAAATGAACTTATTGGTTGCACAAGATTGGTTAAAACTCCTAATTGGACAAGAATAAGCCTAGGGAGGACGAAAATGACCTAAATGTTCGTCCAATGACACAAACACACCTATTGGATGCACAAGATTGCATAAAAACCCTAATTGGACAAGAATAAGACTAGGGAGGACGAAAATGAACTAAATTTTCATCGAAAGACACAAATGAACTTATTGGATGCACAAGATTTGTTAAAAACCCTAATTAGACAAGAATAAGCATAGGGAGGACGAAAATGACCTAAATGTTCGTCCAATGACACAAACACACATATTGGATGCACAAGATTGCTTAAAACCCTAATTGGACAAGAATAAGACTAGGGAGGACGAAAATGACCTAAATGTTCATCCAATGACACAAATGAACTTATTGGATGCACAAGATTGGTTAAAAACCGTAATTGGACAAGAATAAGCCTAGGGAGGACGAAAATGACCTAAATGTTCGTCCAATGACACAAACACACCTATTGGATGCTCAAGATTGCATAAAAACCCTAATTGGACAAGAATAAGCCTAGGGAGGACGAAAATGACCTAAATGTTCGTCCAATGACACAAACACACCTATTGGATGCACAAGATTGCATAAAAACCCTAATTGGACAAGAATAAGACTAGGGAGGACGTAAATGACCTAAATATTCCACCAATGACAGAAATGAACTTATTGGATGCACAAGGTTGGTTAAAAACCCTAATTGGACAAGAATAAACCTAGTGAGGACGAAAATGACCTAAATGTTCAACCAATGACACAAATGAACTTATTGGATGCACAAGGTTGGTTAAAAACCCTAATTGAACAAGAATAAGCCTAGGGAGGACGAAAATGACCTAAATGTTCGTCCAATGACACAAACACACCAATTGGATGCACAAGGTTGGTTAAAAACCCTAATTGGACAAGAATAAGCCTAGTGAGGACGAAAATGACCTAAATGTTCAACCAATGACACAAATTAACTTATTGAATGCACAAGGTTGGTTATAAACCCTAATTGAACAAGAATAAGCCTAGGGAGGACGAAAATGACCTAAATGTTCATCCAATGACACAAATGAGCTTATTGGATGCACAAGATTGGTTAAAAACCCTAATTGGACAAGAATAAGCCTAGGGAGGACGAAAATGACCTAAATGTTCATCCAATGACACAAATGAACTTATTGGATGCACAAGATTGGTTAAAAACCCTAATTGGACAAGAATAAGCCTAGGGAGGAAGAAAATGACCTAAATGTTCAACCAATGACACAAATGAACTTATTGGATGCACAAGGTTGGTTAAAAACCCTAATTGGACAAGAATAAGCCTAGGGAGGACGAAAATGACCTAAATGTTCGTCCAATGACACAAACACACCTATTGGATGCACAAGATTGCATAAAAACCCTAATTGGACAAGAATAAGACTAGGGAGGACGAAAATGACCCAAATGTTCAACCAATGACACAAATGAACTTATTGGATGCACAAGATTGGTTAAAAACCCTAATTGGACAAGAATAAGCCTAGTGAGGACGAAAATGACCTAAATGTTCATCCAATGACACAAATGAACTTATTGGATGCACAAGATTGGTTAAAAACCCTAATTGGACAAGAATAAGCCTAGGGAGGACGAAAATGACCTAAATGTTCAACCAATGACACAAATGAACTTATTGGATGCACATTATTGGTTAAAAACCCTAATTGGACAAGAATAAGCCTAGGGAGGACGAAAATGACCTAAATGTTCGTCCAATGACACAAACACACCTATTGGATGCACAAGATTGCATAAAAACCCTAATTGGACAAGAATAAGACTAGGGAGGACGAAAAAGACCTAAATGTTCCGCTAATGACACAAACACACCTATTGAATGCACAAGATTGGTTAAAAACCCTAATTGGACAAGAAAAAGCCTAGGGAAGACAAAAATGACCTAAATGTTCGTCCAATGACACAAACACACCTATTGGATGCACAAGATTGCATAAAAACCCTAATTGGACAAGAATAAGATTAGGGAGGACGAAAATGACCTAAATGTTCATCCAATGACACAAATGAACTTATTGGATGCACAAGATTGGTTAAAAACCCTAATTGGACAAGAATAAGACTAGGGAGGACGAAAATGACCTAAATGTTCGTCCAATGACACAAACCCACATATTGGATGCACAAGATTGCTTAAAACCCTAATTGGACAAGAATAAGACTAGGGAGGACGAAAATGACCTAAATGTTCATCCAATGACACAAATGAACTTATTGGATGCACAAGATTGGTTAAAAACCCTAATCGGACAAGAATAAGCATATGGAGGACGAAAATGACCTAAATGTTCATCCAATGACACAAACCCACATATTGGATGCACAAGATTGCATAAAAACCCTAATTGGACAAGAATAAGACTAGGGAGGACGAAAATGACCTAAATGTTCATCCAATGACACAAATGAACTTATTGGATGCACAAGATTGGTTAAAAACCCTAATCGGACAAGAATAAGCCTAGGGAGGACGAAAATGACCTAAATGTTCGTCCAATGACACAAACACACCTATTGGATGTACAAGATTGCATAAAAACCCTAATTGGACAAGAATAAGACTAGGGAGGACGAAAATGACCTAAATGTTCCTCCAGTGACACAAACACACCTATTGGATGCACAAGATTGCATAAAAACCCTAATTGGACAAGAATAAGCCTAGGGAGGACGAAAATGACCTAAATGTTCGTCCAATGACACAAACACACCTATTGGATGCACAAGATTGCATAAAAACCCTAATTGGACAAGAATAAGACTAGGGAGGACAAAAATTACCTAAATGTTCTTCCAATGACACAAACACACATATTGGATGCACAAGATTGCTTAAAACCCTAATTGGACAAGAATAAGACTAGGGAGGACGAAAATGACCTAAATGTTCATCCAATGACACAAATGAACTTATTGTATGCACAAGATTGGTTAAAAAACCCTAATTGGACAAGAATAAGCATAGGGAGGGCGAAAATTACCTAAATGTTCATCCAATGACACAAACACACATATTGGATGCACAAGATTGCTTAAAACCCTAATTGGACAAGAATAAGACTAGGGAGGACGAAAATGACCTAAATGTTCATCCAATGACACAAATGAACTTATTGGATGCACAAGATTGGTTAAAAACCCTAATTGGACAGGAATAAGCCTAGGGAGGTTGAAAATGACCTAAATGTTCAACCAATGACACAAATGAACTTATTGGATGCACAAGATTGGTTAAAAACCCTAATTGGACAAGAATAAGCCTAGGGAGGACGAAAATGACCTAAATGTTCGTCCAATGACACAAACACACCTATTGGATGCACAAGATTGCATAAAAACCCTAATTGGACAAGAATAAGACTAGGGAGGACGAAAATGACCTAAATGTTCCTCCAATGACACAAACACACCTATTGGATGCACAAGATTGGTTAAAAATCCTAATTGGACAAGAATAAGCCTAGGGAGGACGAAGGTGACCTAAATGTTCCTCCAATGACACAAATGAACTTATTGGTTGCACAACATTGGCTAAAACCCCTAATTGGACAAGAATAAGCCTAGGGAGGACGAAAATGACCTAAATGTTCATCCAAAGACAAAAATGAACTTATCGGATGCACAAGATTGGTTAAAAACCCTAATTGGACAAGAGTAAGCCTAGGGAGGACGAAAATGACCTAAATGTTCCTCCAATGACACAAACACACCTATTGGATGCACAAGATTGCATAAAAACCCTAATTGGACAAGAATAAGACAAGGGAGGACGAAAATAACCTAAATGTTCCTCTAATGACACAAATGAACTAATTGGATGCACAAGGTTGGTTAAAAACCCTAATTGGACAAGAATAAGCCTAGGGAGGACGAAAATGACCTAAATGTTCATCCAATGACACAAATGAACTTATTGGATGCACAAGATTGGTTAAAAACCCTAATTGGACAAGAATAAGCCTAGGGACGACGAAACTGACCTAAATGTTCATCCAATGACACAAATGAACTTATTGGATGCACAAGATTGGTTAAAAACCCTAATTGGACAAGAATAAGCCTAGGGAGGACGAAAATGACCTAAATGTTCATCCAATGACACAAATGAACTTATTGGATGCACAAGATTGGTTGAACACCCTAATTGGACAAGAATAAGCCTAGGGAGGACGAAAATGACCTAAATGTTCATCCAATGACACAAATGAACTTATTGGATGCACAAGATTGGTTAAAAACCCTAATTGGACAAGAATAAGCATAGGGAGAACGAAAATGACCTAAATGTTCATCCAATGACACAAATGAACTTATTGGATGCACAAGATTGGTTGAAAACCATAATTGGACAAGAATAAGCCTAGGGAGGACGAAAATGACCTAAATGTTCATCCAATGACACAAATGAACTTATTGGATGCACAAGATTGGTTGAAAACCCTAATTGGACAAGAATAAGCCTAGGGAGCACGAAAATGACCTAAATGTTCCTCCAATGACACAAACACACCTATTGGATGCACAAGATTGCATAAAAACCCTAATTGGACAAGAATAAGACTAGGGAGGACGAAAACGACCTAAATGTTCATCAAATGACACAAATGAACTTATTGTATGCACAAGATTGGTTAAAAACCCTAATTGGACAAGAATGAGCATAGGGAGAACGAAAATGACCTAAATGTTCATCCAATGACACAAACACACATATTGGATGCACAAGATTGCTTAAAACCCTAATTGGACAAGAATAAGACTAGGGAGGACGAAAATGACCTAAATGTTCCTCCAATGACACAAATGAACTTATTGGATGCACAAGATTGGTTGAAAACCATAATTGGACAAGAATAAGCCTAGGGAGGACGAAAATGACCTAAATGTTCATCCAATGACACAAATGAACTTATTGGATGCACAAGATTGGTTGAAAACCCTAATTGGACAAGAATAAGCCTAGGGAGCACGAAAATGACCTAAATGTTCCTCCAATGACACAAACACACCAATTGGATGCACAAGATTGCATAAAAACCCTAATTGGACAAGAATAAGACTAGGGAGGACGAAAATGACCTAAATGTTCCTCCAATGACACAAATGAACTTATTGGATGCACAAGATTGGCTAAAAACCCTAATTGGACAAGAATAAGCCTAGGGAGGACGAAAATGGCCTAAATGTTCATCCAATGACACAAATGAACTTATTGGATGCACAAGATTGGCTAAAAACCCTAATTGGACAAGAATAAGCCTAGGGAGGACGAAAATGACCTAAATGTTCATCCAATGACACAAATGAACTTATTGTATGCACAAGATTGGTTAAAAACTCTAATTGGACAAGAATAAGCATAGGGAGAACGAAAATGACCTAAATGTTCATCCAATGACACAAACACACATATTGGATGCACAAGATTGCTTAAAACCCTAATTGGACAAGAATAAGACTAGGGAGGACGAAAATGACCTAAATGTTCATCCAATGACACAAACATACATATTGGATGCACAAGATTGCTTAAAACCCTAATTGGACAAGAATAAGACTAGGGAGGACGAAAATGACCTAAATGTTCATCCAATGACACAAATGAACTTATTGGATGCACAAGGTTGGTTAAAAACCCTAATTGGACAAGAATAAGCCTAGGGAGGACGAAAATGACTTAAATGTTCCTCCAATGAAACAAATGAACCTATTGGATGCACAAGATTGGTTAAAAACCCTAATTTGACAAGAATAAGCCTAGGGAGGAGGAAAATGACCTAAATGTTCATCCAATGACACAAATGAACTTATTGGTTGCACAAGATTGGCTAAAACCCCTAATTGGACAAGAATAAGCCTATGGAGGACGAAAATGACCTAAATGTTCATCCAATGACACAAATGAACTTATTGGATGCACAAGATTGGTTAAAACTCCTAATTGGACAAGAATAAGCCTAGGGAGGACGAAAATGACCTAAATGTTCGTCCAATGACACAAACACACCTATTGAATGCACAAGATTGCATAAAAACCCTTATTGGACAAGAATAAGACTAGGGAGGACGAAAATGACCTAAATGTTCATCCAATGACACAAATGAACTTATTGTATGCACAAGATTGGTTAAAAACCATAATTGGACAAGAATAAGCATAGGGAGAACGAAAATGACCTAAATGTTCATCCAATGACACAAACACACATATTGGATGCACAAGATTGCTTAAAACCCTAATTGGACAAGAATAAGACTAGGGAGGACGAAAATGACCTAAATGTTCATCCAATGACACAAATGAACTTATTGGATGCACAAGATTGGTTAAAATCCCTAATTGGACAAGAATAAGCATAGGGAGGACGAAAATGACCTAAATGTTCATCCAATGACACAAACCCACATATTGGATGCACAAGATTGCTTAAAACCCTAATTGGACAAGAATAAGACTAGGGAGGACGAAAATGACCTAAATGTTCATCCAATGACACAAATGAACTTATTGGATGCACAAGATTGGTTAAAAACCCTAATCGGACAAGAATAAGCCTAGGGAGGACGAAAATGACCTAAATGTTCATCCAATGACACAAATGTACTTATTGGATGCACAAGATTAGTTAAAAACCCTAATTGGACAAGAATAAGCCTAGGGAGGACGAAAATGACCTAAATGTTCGTCCAATGACACAAACACACCTATTGGATGCACAAGATTGCATAAAAACCCTAATTGGACAAGAATAAGACTAGGGAGGACGAAAATGACCTAAATGTTCATCCAATGACACAAATGAACTTATTGGTTGCACAAGATTGGCTAAAACCCCTAATTGGACAAGAATAAGCCTATGGAGGACGAAAATGACCTAAATGTTCATACAATGACACAAATGAAATTATTGGATGCACAAGATTGGTTAAAACTCCTAATTGGGCAAGAATAAGGCTAGGGAGGACGAAAATGACCTAAATGTTCGTCCAATGACACAAACACAGCTATTGGATGCACAAGATTGCATAAAAACCCTAATTGGACAAGAATAAGACTAGGGAGGACGAAAATGACCTAAATGTTCATCCAATGACACAAATGAACTTATTGTATGCACAAGATTGGTTAAAAACCCTAATTGGACAAGAATAAGGATAGGGAGAACGAAAATGACCTAAATGTTCATCCAATGACACAAACACACATATTGGATGCACAAGATTGCTTAAAACCCTAATTGGACAAGAATATGACTAGGGAGGACGAAAATGACCTAAATGTTCATCCAATGACACAAATGAACTTATTGGATGCACAAGATTGGTTAAAAACCATAATTGGACAAGAATAAGCCTAGGGAGGACGAAAATGACCTAAATGTTCATCCAATGACACAAATGAAATTATTGGATGCACAAGATTGGTTGAAAACCCTAATTGGACAAGAATAAGCCTAGGGAGCACGAAAATGACCTAAATATTCCTCCAATGACACAAACACATCAATTGGATGCACAAGATTGCATAAAAACCCTAATTGGACAAGAATAAGCCTAGGGAGGACAAAAATGACCTAAATGTTCATCCAATGAAGCAAATGAACTTATTGGATGCACAAGATTGGTTAAAAACCCTAATTGGACAAGAATAAGCCTAGGGAGGACGAAAATGACCTAAATGTTCATCCAATGACACAAATGAACTTATTGGATGCACAAGATTGGTTAAAAGCCCTAATTGGACAAGAATAAGCCTAGGAAGGACGAAAATGACCTAAATGTTCGTCCAATGACACAAATGAACTTATTGTATGCACAAGATTGGTTAAAAACCCTAATTGGACAAGAATAAGCATAGGGAGAACGAAAATGACCTAAATGTTCATCCAATGACACAAACACAGATATTGGATGCACAAGATTGCTTAAAACCCTAATTGGACAAGAATAAGACTAGGGAGGACGAAAATGACCTAAATGTCCATCCAATGACACAAATGAACTTATTGAATGCACAAGGTTGGTTAAAAACCCTAATTGGACAAGAATAAGCCTAGGGAGGACGAAAATGACCTAAATGTTCGTCCAATGACACAAACACACCTATTGGATGCACAAGATTGCATAAAATCCCTAATTGGACAAGAATAAGACTAGGGAGGACGAAAATGACCTAAATGTTCCTCCAATGACACAAATGAACTTATTGGATGCACAAGGTTGTTTAAAAACCCTAATTTGACAAGAATAAGCCTAGGGAGGACGAAAATGACCTAAATGTTCATCCAATGACACAAATGAACTTATTGGATGCACAAGATTGGTTAAAAACCCTAATTGGACAAGAATAAGCCTAGGGAGGACGAAAATGACCTAAATGTTCATCCCATGACACAAATGAACTTATTGGATGCACTAGATTGGTTGAAAACCCTAATTGGACAAGAATAAGCCTAGGGAGGACGAAAATGACCTAAATGTTCATCCAATGACACAAACACACATATTGGATGCACAAGATTGCTTAAAACCTTAATTGGACAAGAATAAGACTAGGGAGGACGAAAATGACCTAAATGTTCATCCAATGACACAAATGAACTTATTGGATGCACAAGATTGGTTAAAAACCCTAATTGGACAAGAATAAGCATAGGGAGGATGAAAATGACTTAAACGCTCATCCAATGACACAAACCCACATATTGGATGCACAAGATTGCTTAAAACCCTAATTTGACAAGAATAAGACTAGGGAGGACGAAAATGACCTAAATGTTCATCCAATGACACAAATGAACTTATTGAATGCACAAGATTGGTTAAAAACCCTAATCGGACAAGAATAAGCCTAGGGAGGACGAAAATGACCTAAATGTTCATCCAATGACACAAACCCACATATTGGATGCACAAGATTGCTTAAAACCCTAATTGGACAAGAATAAGACTAGGGAGGACGAAAATGACCTAAATGTTCATCCAATGACACAAATGAACTAATTGAATGCACAACATTGGTTAAAAACCCTAATCGGACAAGAATAAGCTTAGGGAGGATGAAAATGACCTAAATGTTCGTCCAATGACACAAACACACCTATTGGATGCACAAGATTGCATAAAAACCCTAATTGGACAAGAATAAGACTAGGGAGGACGAAAATGACCTAAATGTTCATCCAATGACACAAATGAACTTATTGGATGCACAAGATTGGTTAAAAACCCTAATTGGACAAGAATAAGCATAGGGAGGACGAAAATGACCTAAATGTTTATCCAATGACACAAACCCACATATTGGATGCACAAGATTGCTTAAAACCCTAATTGGACAAGAATAAGCCTAGGGAGGACGAAAATGACCTAAATGTTCATCCAATGACACAAATGAACTTATTGGATGCACAAGATTGGTTAAAAACCCTAATTGGACAAGAATAAGCCTAGGGAGGACGAAAATGACCTAAATGTTTGTCCAATGACACAAACACACCTATTGGATGCACAAGATTTCATAAAAACCCTAATTCGACAAGAATAAGACTAGGGAGGACGAAAATGACCTAAATGTTCCTCCAATGACACAAACACACCTATTGGATGCACAAGATTGCATAAAAACCCTAATTGGACAAGAATAAGACTAGGGAGGACGTAAATGACCTAAATGTTCCACCAATGACACAAATGAACTTATTGGATGCACAAGGTTGGTTAAAAACCCTAATTGGACAAGAATAAGCCTAGGGAGGACGAAAATGACCTAAATGTTCATCCAATGACACAAATGAACTTATTGGATGCACAAGATTGGTTAAAAACCCTAATTGGACAAGAATAAGCCTAGGGAGGACGAAAATGACCTAAATGTTCATCCAATGACACAAATGAACTTATTAATTGCACAAGATTGGTTGAAAACCCTAATTGGATAAGAATAAGCCTAGGGAGGACGAAAATGACCTAAATGTTCATCCAATGAGACAAATGAACTTATTGGATGCACAAGATTGGTTAAAAACCCTAATTGGACAAGAATAAGTCTAGGGAGGATGAAAATGTCCTAAATGTTCGTCCTATGACACAAACACACCTATTGGATGCACAAGATTGCATAAAAACCCTAATTGGACAAGAATAAGACTAGGGAGGACGAAAATGACCTAAATGTTCCTTCAATGACACAAACACACCTATTGGATGCACAAGATTGCATAAAAACCCTAATTGGACAAGAATAAGACTAGGGAGGACGAAAATAACCTAAATGTTCCTCCAATGACACAAACACACCTATTGGATGCACAAGATTGCATATAAACCCTAATTCGACAAGAATAAGACTAGGGAGGACGAAAATGACCTAAATGTTCCTCCAATGACACAAACACACCTATTGGATGCACAAGATTGCATAAAAACCCTAATTGGACAAGAATAAGACTAGGGAGGACGAAAATGACCTAAATGTTCGTCCAAGGACACAAACACACCTATTGGATGCACAAGATTGCATCAAAACCCTAATTGGAAAAGAATAAGCCTAGGGAGGACGAAAATGACCAAAATGTTCATCCAATGACACAAATGAACTTATTGGATGCACAAGATTGGTTAAAAACCCTAATTGGACAAGAATAAGCCTAGGGAGGACGAAAATGACCTAAATGTTCATCCAATGACACAAATGAACTTATTGGATGCACAAGATTGGTTAAAAACCCTAATTGGACAAGAATAAGCCTAGGGAGGACGAAAATGACCTAAATGTTCATCCAATGACACAAATGAACTTATTCAATGCACAAGATTGGTTAAAAACCCTAATTGGAGAAGAATAAGCCTAGGGAGGACGAAAATGACCTAAATGTTCATCCAATGACACAAATGAACTTATTGGATGCACAAGATTGGTTAAAAACCCTAATTGGACAAGAATAAGCCTAGGGAGGACAAAAATGACCTAAATGTTCGTCCAATAACACAAACACACCTATTGGATGCACAAGATTGCATAAAAACCCTAATTGGACAAGAATAAGACTAGGGAGGACGAAAATGACCTAAATGTTCATCCAATGACACAAATGAACTTATTGTATGCACAAGATTGGTTAAAAGCCCTAATTGGACATGAATAAGCATAGGGAGAACGAAAATGACCTAAATGTTTATCCAATGACACAAACACACATATTGGATGCACAAGATTGCTTAAAACCATAATTGGACAAGAAAAAGACTAGGGAGGACGAAAATGACCTAAATGTTCATCCAATGACACAAATGAACTTATTGGATGCACAAGGTTGGTTAAAAACCCTAATTGGACAAGAATAAGCCTAGGGAGGACGAAAATGACCTAAATGTTCAACCAATGACACAAATGAACTTATTGGATGCACAAGATTGGTTAAAAACCCTAATTGGACAATAATAAGCCTAGGGAGGACGTAAATGACCTAAATGTTCAACCAATGACACAAATGAACTTCTTGGATGCACAAGGTTGTTTAAAAACCCTATTTGGACAAGAATAAGGTTAGGGAGGACGAAAATGACCTAAATGTTCGTCCAATGACACAAACACACCTATTGGATGCACAAGATTGCATAAAAACCCTAATTGGACAAGAATAAACCTAGGGAGGACGAAAATGACTTAAATGTTCCTCCAATGAAACAAATGAACCTATTGGATGCACAAGATTGGTTAAAAACCCTAATTTGACAAGAATAAGCCTAGGGAGGAGGAAAATGACCTAAATGTTCATCCAATGACACAAATGAACTTATTGGTTGCACAAGATTGGCTAAAACCCCTAATTGGACAAGAATAAGCCTATGGAGGACGAAAATGACCTAAATGTTCATCCAATGACACAAATGAACTTATTGGATGCACAAGATTGGTTAAAACTCCTAATTGGACAAGAATAAGCCTAGGGAGGACGAAAATGACCTAAATGTTCGTCCAATGACACAAACACACCTATTGGATGCACAAGATTGCATAAAAACCCTAATTGGACAAGAATAAGACTAGGGAGGACGAAAATGACTTAAATGTTCCTCCAATGAAACAAATGATCCTATTGGATGCACAAGATTGGTTAAAAACCCTAATTGGACAAGAATAAGCATAGGGAGAACGAAAATGACCTAAATGTTCATCCAATGACACAAACACACATATTGGATGCACAAGATTGCTTAAAACCCTAATTGGACAAGAATAAGACTAGGGAGGACGAAAATGACCTAAATGTTCATCCAATGACACAAATGAACTTATTGGATGCACAAGATTGGTTAAAAACCCTAATTGGACAAGAATAAGCCTAGGGAGGACGAAAATGACCTAAATGTTCGTCCAATGACACAAATGAACTTATTGTATGCACAAGATTGGTTAAAAACCCTAATTGGACAAGAATAAGCCTAGGGAGGACAAAATGACCTAAATGTTCGTCCAATGACACAAACACACCTATTGGATGCACAAGATTGTATAAAATCCCTAATTGGACAAGAATAAGATTAGGGAGGACCTAAATGACCTAAATGTTCCTCCAATGACACAAATGAACTTATTGGATGCACATGGTTGGTTAAAAATCCTAATTGGACAAGAATAAGCCTAGGGAAGACGAAAATGACCTAAATGTTCGTCCAATGACACAAACACACCTATTGGATGCACAAGATTGCATAAAAACGCTAATTGGACAAGAATAAGACTAGGGAGGACGAAAATGACCTAAATGTTCATCCAATGACACAAATGAACTTATTGGATGCACAAGATTGGTTAAAAACCCTAATTGGACAAGAATAAGCCTAGGGAGGACGAAAATGACCTAAATGTTCATCCCATGACACAAATGAACTTATTGGATGCACTAGATTGGTAGAAAACCCTAATTGGACAAGAATAAGCCTAGGGAGGACGAAAATGACCTAAATGTTCGTCCAATGACACAAACACACCTATTGGATGCACAAGATTGCATAAAATCCCTAATTGGACAAGAATAAGACTAGGGAGGACGAAAATGACCTAAATGTTCCTCCAATGACACAAATGAACTTATTGGATGCACAAGGTTGTTTAAAAACCCTATTTGGACAAGAATAAGGTTAGGGAGGACGAAAATGACCTAAATAATCGTCCAATGACACAAACACACCTATTGGATGCACAAGATTGCATAAAAACCCTAATTGGACAAGAATAAGCCTAGGGAGGACGAAAATGACTTAAATGTTCCTCCAATGAAACAAATGAACCTATTGGATGCACAAGATTGGTTAAAAACCCTAATTTGACAAGAATAAGCCTAGGGAGGAGGAAAATGACCTAAATGTTCATCCAATGACACAAATGAACTTATTGGATGCACAAGATTGGTTAAAAACCCTAATTGGACAAGAATAAGCCTAGGGAGGACGAAAATGACCTAAATGTTCATCCAAT
>JBBPBR010000231.1:0-73383 GCA_037974775.1 Cicer pinnatifidum
GACACAAACACACCAATTGGATGCACAAGATTGCATAAAAACCCTAATTGGACAAGAATAAGACTAGGGAGGACGAAAATGACCTAAATGTTCCTCCAATGACACAAATGAACTTATTGGATGCACAAGATTGGCTAAAAACCCTAATTGGACAAGAATAAGCCTAGGGAGGACGAAAATGACCTAAATGTTCATCCAATGACACAAATGAACTTATTGGATGCACAAGATTGGCTAAAAACCCTAATTGGACAAGAATAAGCTTAGGGAGGACGAAAATGACCTAATTGTTGATCCAATGACACAAATGAACTTATTGTATGCACAAGATTGGTTAAAAACCCTAATTGGACAAGAATAAGCATAGGGAGAACGAAAATGACCTAAATGTTCATCCAATGACACAAACACACATATTGGATGCACAAGATTGCTTAAAACCCTAATTGGACAAGAATAAGACTAGGGAGGACGAAATGACCTAAATGTTCATCCAATGACACAAATGAACTTATTAGATGCACAAGATTGGTTGAAAACCATAATTGGACAAGAATAAGCCTAGGGAGGACGAAAATGACCTAAATGTTCATCCAATGACACAAATGAACTTATTGGATGCACAAGATTGGTTGAAAACCCTAATTGGACAAGAATAAGCCTAGGGAGCACGAAAATGACCTAAATGTTCCTCCAATGACACAAACACACCAATTGGATGCACAAGATTGGCTAAAAACCCTAATTGGACAAGAATAAGCCTAGGGAGGACGAAAATGACCTAAATGTTCATCCAATGACACAAATGAACTTATTGGATGCACAAGATTGGCTAAAAACCCTAATTGGACAAGAATAAGCCTAGGGAGGACGAAAATGACCTAAATGTTCATCCAATGACACAAACACACCTATTGGATGCACAAAATTGCAGAAAAACCCGAATTGGCCAAGAATAAGACTAGGGAGGACGAAAATGACCTAAATGTTCCTCCAATGACAGAAATGAACTTATTGGATGCACAAGATTGGTTAAAAACCCTAATTGGACAAGTATAAGCCTAGGGAGGACGAAAATGACCTAAATGTTCATCCAATGACACAAATGAACTTATTGGATGCACAAGATTGGTTAAAAACCCTAATTGGACAAGAATAAGCCTAGGGAGGACGAAAATGACCTAAATGTTCATCCAATGACACAAACACACCTATTGGATGCACAAGATTGTATAAAAACCCTAATTCGACAAGAATAAGACTAGGGAGGACGGAAATGACCTAAATGTTCCTACAATGACACAAACACACCTATTGGAGGCATAAGATTGCATAAAAACCCTAATTGGACAAGAATAAGACTAGGGAGGACGAAAATGACCTAAATGTTCATCCAATAACACAAATGAACTTATTGGATGCACAAGATTGGTTGAAAACCCTAATTGGACAAGAATAAGCCTAGGGAGGACGAAAATGACCTAAATGTTCATCCAATGACACAAATGAACTTATTGGATGCACAAGATTGGCTAAAAACCCTAATTGGACAAGAATAAGCCTAGGGAGGACGAAAATGACCTAAATGTTCATCCAATGACACAAATGAACTTATTGTATGCACAAGATTGGTTAAAAACCCTAATTGGACAAGAATTAGCATAGGGAGAACGAAAATGACCTAAATGTTCATCCAATGACACAAACACACATATTGGATGCACAAGATTGCTTAAAACCCTAATTGGACAAGAATAAGACTAGGGAGGACGAAAATGACCTAAATGTTCATCCAATGACACAAACATACATATTGGATGCACAAGATTGCTTAAAACCCTAATTGGACAAGAATAAGACTAGGGAGGACGAAAATGACCTAAATGTTCATCCAATGACACAAATGAACTTATTGGATGCACAAGGTTGGTTAAAAACCCTAATTGGACAAGAATAAGCCTAGGGAGGACGAAAATGACTTAAATGTTCCTCCAATGAAACAAATGAACCTATTGGATGCACAAGATTGGTTAAAAACCCTAATTTGACAAGAATAAGCCTAGGGAGGAGGAAAATGACCTAAATGTTCATCCAATGACACAAATGAACTTATTGGTTGCACAAGATTGGCTAAAACCCCTAATTGGACAAGAATAAGCCTATGGAGGACGAAAATGACCTAAATGTTCATCCAATGACACAAATGAACTTATTGGATGCACAAGATTGGTTAAAACTCCTAATTGGACAAGAATAAGCCTAGGGAGGACGAAAATGACCTAAATGTTCGTCCAATGACACAAACACACCTATTGAATGCACAAGATTGCATAAAAACCCTTATTGGACAAGAATAAGACTAGGGAGGACGAAAATGACCTAAATGTTCATCCAATGACACAAATGAACTTATTGTATGCACAAGATTGGTTAAAAACCATAATTGGACAAGAATAAGCATAGGGAGAACGAAAATGACCTAAATGTTCATCCAATGACACAAACACACATATTGGATGCACAAGATTGCTTAAAACCCTAATTGGACAAGAATAAGACTAGGGAGGACGAAAATGACCTAAATGTTCATCCAATGACACAAATGAACTTATTGGATGCACAAGATTGGTTAAAAACCCTAATTGGACAAGAATAAGCCTAGGGAGGACGAAAATGACCTAAATGTTCATCCAATGACACAAATGAACTTATTGGATGCACAAGATTGGTTGAAAACCTTAATTGGACAAGAATAAGCCTAGGGATCACGAAAATGACCTAAATGTTCCTCCAATGACACAAACACACCTATTGGATGCACAAGATTGCATAAAAACCCTAATTGGACAAGAATAAGACTAGGGAGGACAAAAATGACCTAAATGTTCATCCAATGACACAAATGAACATATTGTATGCATAAGATTGGTTAAAAACCCTAATTGGACAAAAATAAGCATAGGGAGAACGAAAATGACCCAAATGTTCATCCAATGACACAAACACACATATTGGATGCACAAGATTGCTTAAAACCCTAATTGGACAAGAATAAGACTAGGGAGGACGAAAATGACCTAAATGTTCATCCAATGACACAAATGAACTTATTGGATGCACAAGATTGGTTAAAAACCCTAATTGGACAAGAATAAGCCTAGGGAGGACGAAAATGACCTAAATGTTCATCCAATGACACAAATGAACTTATTGGATGCACAAGGTTGGTTAAAAACGATAATTGGACAAGAATAAGCCTAGGGAGGGCGAAAATGACCTAAATGTTCGTCCAATGAGACAAAGACACCTATTGGATGCACAAGATTGCATAAAAACCCTAATTGGACAAGAATAAGACTAGGGAGGACGAAAATGACCTAAATGTTCCTCCAATGACACAAACACGCCTATTGGATGCACAAGATTGAATAAAAACCCTAATTGGACAAGAATAAGACTAGGGAGGACGAAAATGACCTAAATGTTCATCCAATGACACAAATGAACTTATTGGATGCACAAGATTGGTTAAAAACCCTAATTGGACAAGAATAAGCCTAGGGAGGACGAAAATAACCTAAATGTTCCTCCAATGACACAAATGAACTTATTGGATGCACAAAATTGGCTAAAAACCCTAATTGGACAAGAATAAGCCATGGGAGGACGAAAATGACATAAATGTTCATCCAATGACACAAATGAACTTATTGGATGCACAAGGTTGGTTAAAAACGATAATCGGACAAGAATAAGCCTAGGGACGACAAAAATGACCTAAATGTTCGTCCAATGACACAAACACACCTATTGGATGCACAAGATTGCATAAAAACCCTAATTGGACAAGAATAAGACTAGGGAGGACAAAAATGACCTAAATGTTCCTCCAATGACACAAACACACCTATTGGATGCACAAGATTGCATAAAAACCCTAATTGGACAAGAATAAGACTAGGGAGGACGTAAATGACCTAAATGTTCCACCAATGACACAAATGAACTTATTGGATGCACAAGGTTGCATAAAAACCCTAATTGGACAAGAATAAGACTAGGGAGGACGAAAATGACCTAAATGTTCATCCAATGACACAAATGAACTTATTGGATGCACAAGATTGGTTAAAAACCCTAATTGGACAAGAATAAGCCTAGGGAGGACGAATATGACCTAAATGTTTGTTCAATGACACAAACACACCTATTGGATGCACAAGATTGCATAAAAACCCTAATTGGACAAGAATAAGACTAGGGAGGACGAAAATGACCTAAATGTTCCTCCAATGACACAAACACACCTATTGGATGCACAAGATTGCACAAAATCCCTAATTGGACAAGAATAAGACTAGGGAGGACGAAAATGACCTAAATGTTCATCCAATGACACAAATGAACTTATTGGATGCACAAGATTGGTTAAAAACCCTAATTGGACAAGAATAAGCCTAGGGAGGACGTAAATGACCTAAATGTTCATCCAATGACACAAATGAACTTATTGCATGCACAAGATTGGTTAAAAACCCTAATTGGACAAGAATAAGCATAGGGAGGACGAAAATGACCTAAATGTTCATCCAATGACACAAACACACATATTGGATGCACAAGATTGCTTAAAACCCTAATTGGACAAGAATAAGACTAGGGATGACGAAAATGACCTAAATGTTCATCCAATGACACAAATGAACTTATTGGATGCACAAGAGTTGTTAAAAACCCTAATTGGACAAGAATAAGCCTAGGGAGGACCAAAATGACCTAAATGTTCGTCCAATGACACAAACAAACCTATTGGATGCACAAGATTGCATAAAAACCCTAATTGGACAAGAATAAAACTAGGGAGGACGAAAATGACCTAAACGTTCCTACAATAACACAAACACACCTATTGGAGGCATAAGATTGCATAAAAACCCTAATTGGACAAGAA
The DNA here is from genome assembly GCA_037974775.1 of Cicer pinnatifidum. Lineage (NCBI taxonomy): Eukaryota > Viridiplantae > Streptophyta > Magnoliopsida > Fabales > Fabaceae > Cicer > Cicer pinnatifidum. Next base: position 4,952 of record JBBPBR010000231.1, read on the forward strand.
TAAGACTAGGGAGGACGAAAATGACCTAAATGTTCATCCAATGACACAAATGAACTTATTGGATGCACAAGATTGGTTAAAAACCCTAATTGGACAAGAATAAGCCTAGGGAGGACGAAAATGACCTAAATGTTCATCCAATGACACAAATGAACTTATTGGATGCACAAGATTGGTTAAAAACCCTAATTGGACAAGAATAAGCCTAGGGAGGACGAAAATGACCAAAATGTTCATCCAATGACACAAATGAACTTATTGGATGCACAAGATTGGTTAAAAACCCTAATTGGACAAGAATAAGGTTAGGGAGGACGAAAATGACCTAAATGTTTGTCCAATGACACAAACACACCTATTGGATGCACAAGATTGCATAAAATCCCTAATTGGACAAGAATAAGACTAGGGAGGACGAAAATGACCTAAATGTTCCTCCAATGACACAAACACACCTATTGGATGCACAAGATTGCATAAAAACCCTAATTGGACAAGAATAAGACTAGGGAGGACGAAAATGACCTAAATGTTCATCCAATGACACAAATGAACTTATTGGATGCACAAGATTGGTTAAAAACCCTAATTGGACAAGAATAAGCCTAGGGAGGACGAAAATGACCTAAATGTTCATCCAATGACACAAATGAACTTATTGTATGCACAAGATTGGTTAAAAAACCCTAATTGGACAAGAATAAGCATAGGGAGGACGAAAATTACCTAAATGTTTATCCAATGACACAAACACACATATTGGATGCACAAGATTGCTTAAAACCCTAATTGGACAAGAATAAGACTAGGGAGGACGAAAATGACCTAAATGTTCATCCAATGACACAAATGAACTTATTGGATGCACAAGATTGGTTGAAAACCCTAATTGGACAAGAATAAGCCTAGGGAGGACGTAAATGACCTAAATGTTCCACCAATGACACAAATGAACTTATTGGATGCACAAGGTTGGTTAAAAACCCTAATTGGACAAGAATAAGCCTAGGGAGGACGAAAATGACCTAAATGTTCAACCAATGACACAAATGAACTTATTGGATGCACAAGGTTAGTTAAAAACCCTAATTGAACAAGAATAAGCCTAGGGAGGACGAAAATGACCTAAATGTTCGTCCAATGACACAAACACACCAATTGGATGCACGAGATTGCATAAAAACCCTAATTGGACAAGAAAAAGCCTAGGGAGGACGAAAATGACCTAAATGTTCGTCCAATGACACAAACACACCTATTGGATGCACAAGATTGCATAAAAACCCTAATTGGACAAGAATAAGACTAGGGAGGATGAAAATGACCTAAATGTTCATCCAATGACACAAATGAACTTATTGGATGCACAAGATTGGTTAAAAACCCTAATTGGACAAGAATAAGCATAGGGAGGACGAAAATGACCTAAATGTTCATCCAATGGCACAAACCCACATATTGGATGCACAAGATTGCTTAAAATCCTAATTGGACAAGAATAAGACTAGGGAGGACGAAAATGACCTAAATGTTCATCCACTGACACAAATGAACTTATTGGATGCACAAGATTGGTTAAAAACCCTAATTCGACAAGAATAAGCCTAGGGAGGACGAAAATGACCTAAATGTTCATCCAATGACACAAATTAACTTATTGGATGCACAAGATTTGTTGAAAACCCCAATTGGACAAGAAGAAGCCTAGGGAGGACGAAAATGACCTAAATGTTCGTCCAATGACACAAACACACCTATTGGATGCACAAGATTGCATAAAAACCCTAATTGGACAAGAATAAGACTAGGGAGGACGAAAATGACCTAAATGTTCCTCCAATGACACAAACACACCTATTGGATGCACAAGATTGCATACAAACCCTAATTGGACAAGAATAAGACTAGGGAGGACGAAAATGACCTAAATGTTCATCCAATGACACAAATGAACTTATTGGATGCACAAGATTGGTTAAAAACCCTAATTGGACAAGAATAAGCCTAGGGAGGACGAAAATGACCTAAATTTTCGTCCAATGACACAAAGACACCTATTGGATGCACAAGATTGCATAAAAACCCTAATTGGACAAGAATAAGACTAGGGAGGACGAAAATGACCTAAATGTTCATCCAATGACACAAATGAACTTATTGGATGCACAAGATTGGTTAAAAACCCTAATTGGACAAGAATAAGCCTAGGGAGGACGAAAATGACCTAAATGTTCGTCCAATGACACAAACACACCTATTGGATGCACAAGATTGCATAAAAACCCTAATTGGACAAGAATAAGACTAGGGGGACGAAAATGACCTAAATGTTCAACCAAGGACACAAATGAACTTATTGGATGCACAAGATTGGTTAAAAACCCTAATTGGACAAGAATAAGCATAGGGAGGACAAAAATGACCTAAACGTTCATCCAATGACACAAACCCACATATTGGATGCAAAAGATTGCTTAAAACCCTAATTGGACAAGAATAAGACTAGGGAGGACGAAAATGACCTAAATGTTCATCCAATGACACAAATGAACTTATTGAATGCACAAGATTGGTTAAAAACCCTAATCGGACAAGAATAAGCCTAGGGAGGACAAAAATGACCTAAATGTTCTTCGAATGACACAAACACACCTATTGGATGCACAAGATTGCATAAAAACCCTAATTGGACAAGAATAAGACTAGGGAGGACGAAAATGACCTAAATGTTCCTCCAATGACACAAACACACCTATTGGATGCACAAGATTGCATAAAAACCCTAATTGGACAAGAATAAGACTAGGGAGGACGAAAATGACCTAAATGTTCATCCAATGACACAAATGAACTTATTGGATGCACAAGATTGGTTAAAAACCCTAATTGGACAAGAATAAGCCTAGGGAGGACGAAAATGAGCTAAATGTTCGTCCAATGACACAAACACACCTATTGGATGCACAAGATTGCATAAAAACCCTATTTGGACAAGAATAAGCCTAGGGAGGACGAAAATGACCTAAATGTTCATCCAATGACACAAATGAACTTATTGGAAGCACAAGATTGGTTAAAAACCCTAATTGGACAAGAATAAGCCTAGGGAGGACGAAAATGACCTAAATGTTCATCCAATGACACAAATGAACTTATTGAATGCACAAGATTGGTTAAAAACCCTAATCGGACAAGAATAAGCCTAGGGATGACGAAAATGACCTAAATGTTCGTCCAATGACACAAACACACCTACTGGATGCACAAGATTGCATAAAAACCCTAATTGGACAAGAATAAGACTAGGGAGGACGAAAATGACCTAAATGTTCATCCAATGACACAAATGAACTTATTGGATGCACAAGATTGGTTAAAAACCCTAATTGGACAAGAATAAGCCTAGGGAGGACGAAAATGACCTAAATGTTCGTCCAATGACACAAACACACCTATTGGATGCACAAGATTGTATAAAAACCCTAATTCGACAAGAATAAGACTAGGGAGAACGAAAATGACCTAAATGTTCCTCCAATGACACAAACACACCTATTGGATGCACAAGATTGCATAAAAACCCTAATTGGACAAGAATAAGACTAGGGAGGACGAAAATGACCTAAATGTTCATCGAATGACACAAATGAACTTATTGTATCCACAAGATTGGTTAAAAACCCTAATTGGACAAGAATAAGCCTACGGAGGACGAAAATGACCTAAAAGTTCGTCCAATGACACAAACACACCTATTGGATGCACAAGATTGCATAAAAACCCTAATTGGAAAAGAATAAGACTAGGGAAGACGAAAATGACCTAAATGTTCCTCCAACGACACAAACACACCTATTGGATGCACAAGATTGCATAAAAACCCTAATTGGACAAGAATAAGACTAGGGAGGACGAAAATGACCTAAATGTTCATCCAATGACACAAATGAACTTATTGGATGCACAAGATTGGTTAAAAACCCTAATTGGACAAGAATAAGCCTAGGGAGGACGAAAATGACCTAAATGTTCATCCAATGACACAAATGAACTTATTGGATGCACAAGATTGGTTGAAAACCCTAATTGGACAAGAATAAGTATAGGGAGGACGTAAATGACCTAAATGTTCCACCAATGACACAAATGAACTTATTGGATGCACAAGGTTGGTTAAAAACCCTAATTGGACAAGAATAAGCCTAGGGAGGACGAAAATGACCTAAATGTTCAACCAATGACACAAATGAACTTATTGGATGCACAAGGTTAGTTAAAAACCCTAATTGAACAAGAATAAGCCTAGGGAGGACGAAAATGACCTAAATATTCGTCCAATGACAAAAACACACCAATTGGATGCACAAGATTGCATAAAAACCCTAATTGGACAAGAATAAGCCTAGGGAGGACGAAAATGACCTAAATGTTCGTCCAATGACACAAACACACCTATTGGATGCACAAGATTGCATAAAAACCCTAATTGGACAAGAATAAGACTAGGGAGGACGAAATTGACCTAAATGTTCCTCCAATGACACAAACACACCTATTGGATGCACAAGATTGCATAAAAACCCTAATTCGACAAGAATAAGACTAGGGAGGACTTAAATGACCTAAATGTTCCACCAATGACACAAATGAACTTATTGGATACACAAGGTTGGTTAAAAACCCTAATTGGACCAGAATAAGCCTAGGGAGGACGAAATTGACCTAAATGTTCAACCAATGACACAAATGAACTTATTGGATGCACAAGGTTGGTTAAAAACCCTAATTGGACAAGAATAAGCCTAGGGAGGACGAAAATGACCTAAATGTTCGTCCAATGACACAAACACACCTATTGGATGCACAAGATTGCATAAAAACCCTAATTGGACAAGAATAAGACTAGGGAGGACGAAAACGACCTAAATGTTCATCCAATGACTCAAATGAACTTATTGTATGCACAAGATTGGTTAAAAACCCTAATTGGACAAGAATAAGCATATGGAGAACGAAAATGACCTAAATGTTCATCCAATGACACAAATGAACTTATTGGATGCACAAGATTGGTTGAAAACCATAATTGGACAAGAATAAGCCTAGGGAGGACGAAAATGACCTAAATGTTCATCCAATGACACAAATGAACTTATTGGATGCACAAGATTGGTTAAAACTCCTAATTGGACAAGAATAAGCCTAGGGAGGACGAAAATGACCTAAATGTTCGTCCAATGACACAAACACACCTATTGGATGCACAAGATTGCATAAAAACCCTTATTGGACAAGAATAAGACTAGGGAGGACGAAAATGACCTAAATGTTCATCCAATGACACAAATGAACATATTGTATGCACAAGATTGGTTAAAAACCCTAATTGGACAAGAATAAGCATAGGGAGAACGAAAATGACCTAAATGTTCATCCAATGACACAAACACACATATTGGATGCACAAGATTGCTTAAAACCCTAATTGGACAAGAATAAGACTAGGGAGGAGGAAAATGACCTAAATGTTCATCCAATGACACAAATGAACTTATTGGATGCACAAGATTGGTTAAAAACCCTAATTGGACAAGAATAAGCCTAGGGAGGACGAAAATGACCTAAATGTTCATCCAATGACACAAATGAACTTATTGGATGCACAAGATTGGTTGAAACCATAATTGGACAAGAATAAGCCTAGGGAGGACGAAAATGACCTAAATGTTCATCCAATGACACAAATGAACTTATTGGATGCACAAGATTGGTTGAAAACCCTAATTGGACAAGAATAAGCCTAGGGAGCACGAAAATGACCTAAATGTTCCTCCAATGACACAAACACACCTATTGGATGCACAAGATTGCATAAAAACCCTAATTGGACAAGAATAAGACTAGGGAGGACGAAAACGACCTAAATGTTCATCCAATGACACAAATGAACTTATTGTATGCACAAGATTGGTTAAAAACCCTAATTGGACAAGAATAAGCATAGGGAGAACGAAAATGACCTAAATGTTCATCCAATGACACAAACACACATATTGGATGCACAAGATTGCTTAAAACCCTAATTGGACAAGAATAAGACTAGGGAGGACGAAAATGACCTAAATTTTCATCCAATGACACAAATGAACTTATTGGATGCACAAGATTGGTTGAAAACCATAATTGGACAAGAATAAGCCGAGGGAGGACGAAAATGACCTAAATGTTCGTCCAATGACACAAACACACCTATTAGATGCACAAGATTGCATAAAATCCCTAATTGGACAAGAATAAGACTAGGCAGGACGAAAATGACCTAAATGTTCCTCCAATGACACAAATGAACTTATTGGATGCACAAGGTTGTTTAAAAACCCTAATTTGACAAGAATAAGCCTAGGGAGGACGAAAATGACCTAAATGTTCATCCAATGACACAAATGAACTTATTGGATGCACAAGATTGGTTAAAAACCCTAATTGGACAAGAATAAGCCTAGGGAGGACGAAAATGACCTAAATGTTCATCCCATGACACAAATGAACTTATTGGATGCACTAGATTGGTTGAAAACCCTAATTGGACAAGAATAAGCCTAGGGAGGACGAAAATGACCTAAATGTTCATCCAATGACACAAACACACATATTGGATGCACAAGATTGCTTAAAACCTTAATTGGACAAGAATAAGACTAGGGAGGACGAAAATGACCTAAATGTTCATCCAATGACACAAATGAACTTATTGGATGCACATGAATGGTTGAAAACCATAATTGGACAAGAATAAGCCTAGGGAGGAAGAAAATGACCTAAATGTTCATCCAATGACACAATTGAACTTATTGGATGCACAAGATTGGTTGAAAACCCTCATTGGACAAGAATTAGCCTAGGGAGCACGAAAATGACCTAAATGTTCCTCCAATGACACAAACACACCAATTAGAAGCACAAGATTGCATAAAAACCTTAATTGGACAAGAATAAGACTAGGGAGGACAAAAATGACCTAAATGTTCATCCAATGAAGCAAATGAACTTATTGGATGCACAAGATTGGTTAAAAACCCTAATTGGACCAGAATAAGCATAGGGAGGACGAAAATGACCTAAATGTTCATCCAATGACACAAATGAACTTATTGGATGCACAAGATTGGTTAAAAACCCTAATTTGACAAGATTAAGCCTAGGGAGGACGAAAATGACCTAAATGTTCATCCAATGTCACAAATGAACTTATTGGATGCACAAGATTGGTTAAAAACCCTAATTGGACAAGAATAAGCCTAAGGAGGACGAAAATGACCTAAATGTTCATCCAATGACACAAATGAACTTATTGGATGCACAAGATTGGTTAAAAACCCTAATTGGACAAGAATAAGCCTAGGGAGGACGAAAATGACCTAAATGTTCGTCCAATAACACAAACACACCTATTGGATGCACAAGATTGCATAAAAACCCTAATTGGACAAGAATAAGACTAGGGAGGACGAAAATGACCTAAATGTTCATCCAATGACACAAATGAACTTATTGTATGCACAAGATTGGTTAAAAGCCCTAATTGGACATGAATAAGCATAGGGAGAACGAAAATGACCTAAATGTTTATCCAATGACACAAACACACATATTGGATGCACAAGATTGCTTAAAACCATAATTGGACAAGAAAAAGACTAGGGAGGACGAAAATGACCTAAATGTTCATCCAATGACACAAATGAACTTATTGGATGCACAAGGTTGGTTAAAAACCCTAATTGGACAAGAATAAGCCTAGGGAGGACGAAAATGACCTAAATGTTCAACCAATGACACAAATGAACTTATTGGATGCACAAGATTGGTTAAAAACCCTAATTGGACAATAATAAGCCTAGGGAGGACGTAAATGACCTAAATGTTCAACCAATGACACAAATGAACTTCTTGGATGCACAAGGTTGTTTAAAAACCCTATTTGGACAAGAATAAGGTTAGGGAGGACGAAAATGACCTAAATGTTCGTCCAATGACACAAACACACCTATTGGATGCACAAGATTGCATAAAAACCCTAATTGGACAAGAATAAACCTAGGGAGGACGAAAATGACTTAAATGTTCCTCCAATGAAACAAATGAACCTATTGGATGCACAAGATTGGTTAAAAACCCTAATTTGACAAGAATAAGCCTAGGGAGGAGGAAAATGACCTAAATGTTCATCCAATGACACAAATGAACTTATTGGTTGCACAAGATTGGCTAAAACCCCTAATTGGACAAGAATAAGCCTATGGAGGACGAAAATGACCTAAATGTTCATCCAATGACACAAATGAACTTATTGGATGCACAAGATTGGTTAAAACTCCTAATTGGACAAGAATAAGCCTAGGGAGGACGAAAATGACCTAAATGTTCGTCCAATGACACAAACACACCTATTGGATGCACAAGATTGCATAAAAACCCTAATTGGACAAGAATAAGACTAGGGAGGACGAAAATGACTTAAATGTTCCTCCAATGAAACAAATGATCCTATTGGATGCACAAGATTGGTTAAAAACCCTAATTGGACAAGAATAAGCATAGGGAGAACGAAAATGACCTAAATGTTCATCCAATGACACAAACACACATATTGGATGCACAAGATTGCTTAAAACCCTAATTGGACAAGAATAAGACTAGGGAGGACGAAAATGACCTAAATGTTCATCCAATGACACAAATGAACTTATTGGATGCACAAGATTGGTTAAAAACCCTAATTGGACAAGAATAAGCCTAGGGAGGACGAAAATGACCTAAATGTTCAACCAATGACACAAATGAACTTATTGGATGCACAAGATTGGTTAAAAACCCTAATTGGACAATAATAAGCCTAGGGAGGACGTAAATGACCTAAATGTTCAACCAATGACACAAAGGAACTTCTTGGATGCACAAGATTGGTTGAAAACCCTAATTGGACAAGAATAAGCCTAGGGAGCACGAAAATGACCTAAATGTTCCTCCAATGACACAAACACACCAATTGGATGCACAAGATTGCATAAAAACCCTAATTGGACAAGAATAAGACAAGGGAGGACGAAAATGACCTAAATGTTCCTCCAATGACACAAATGAACTTATTGGATGCACAAGATTGGTTAAAAACCCTAATTGGACAAGAATAAGCCTAGGGAGGACGAAAATGACCTAAATGTTCGTCCAGTGATACAAACACACCTATTGGATGCACAAGATTGCATAAAATCCCTAATTGGACATGAATAAGACTAGGAAGGACGAAAATTACCTAAATGTTCCTCCAATGACACAAACAAACCTATTGGATGCACAAGATTGCATAAAAACCCTAATTCGACAAGAATAAGACTTGGGAGGACGAAAATGACCTAAATGTTCCTCCAATGACAGAAATGAACTTATTGTATGCACAAGATTGCATAAAAACCCTAATTGGACAAGAATAAGCCTAGGGAGGACGAAAATGACCTAAATGTTCATCCAATGACACAAATGAACTTATTGGATGCACAAGATTGGTTGAAAACCCTAATTGGACAAGAATAAGCCTAGGGAGCACGAAAATGACCTAAATGTTCCTCCAATGACACAAACACATCAATTGGATGCACAAGATTGCATAAAAACCCTAATTGGACAAGAATAAGACTAGGGAGGACAAAAATGACCTAAATGTTCATCCAATGAAGCAAATGAACTTATTGGATGCACAAGATTGGTTAAAAACCCTAATTGGACAAGAATAAGCCTAGGGAGGACGAAAATGACCTAAATGTTCATCCAATGACACAAATGAACTTATTGGATGCACAAGATTGGTTAAAAACCATAATTGGACAAGAATAAGCCTAGGGAGGACGAAAATGACCTAAATGTTCATCCAATGACACAAATGAACTTATTGGATGCACAAGATTGGTTAAAACTCCTAATTGGACAAGAATAAGCCTAGGGAGGACGAAAATGACCTAAATGTTCGTCCAATGACACAAACACACCTATTGGATGCACAAGATTGCATAAAAACCCTAATTGGACAAGAATAAGACTAGGGAGGACGAAAATGACCTAAATGTTCAACCAATGACACAAATGAACTTATTGTATGCACAAGATTGGTTTAAAAACCTAATTGGACAAGAATAAGCATAGGGAGAACGAAAATGACCTAAATGTTCATCCAATGACACAAACACACATATTGGATGCACAAGATTGCTTAAAACCCTAATTGGACAAGAATATGACTAGGGAGGACGAAAATGACCTAAATGTTCATCCAATGACACAAATGAACTTATTGGATGCACAAGATTGGTTAAAACTCCTAATTGGACAAGAATAAGCCTAGGGAGGACGAAAATGACCTAAATGTTCGTCCAATGACACAAACACACCTATTGGATGCACAAGATTGCATAAAAACCCTTATTGGACAAGAATAAGACTAGGGAGGACGAAAATGACCTAAATGTTCATCCAATGACACAAATGAACATATTGTATGCACAAGATTGGTTAAAAACCCTAATTGGACAAGAATAAGCATAGGGAGAACGAAAATGACCTAAATGTTCATCCAATGACACAAACACACATATTGGATGCACAAGATTGCTTAAAACCCTAATTGGACAAGAATAAGACTAGGGAGGACGAAATGACCTAAATGTTCATCCAATGACACAAATGAACTTATTAGATGCACAAGATTGGTTGAAAACCATAATTGGACAAGAATAAGCCTAGGGAGGACGAAAATGACCTAAATGTTCATCCAATGACACAAATGAACTTATTGGATGCACAAGATTGGTTGAAAACCCTAATTGGACAAGAATAAGCCTAGGGAGCACGAAAATGACCTAAATGTTCCTCCAATGACACAAACACACCAATTGGATGCACAAGATTGGCTAAAAACCCTAATTGGACAAGAATAAGCCTAGGGAGGACGAAAATGACCTAAATGTTCATCCAATGACACAAATGAACTTATTGGATGCACAAGATTGGCTAAAAACCCTAATTGGACAAGAATAAGCCTAGGGAGGACGAAAATGACCTAAATGTTCATCCAATGACACAAATGAACTTATTGTATGCACAAGATTGGTTAAAAACCCTAATTGGACAAGAATTAGCATAGGGAGAACGAAAATGACCTAAATGTTCATCCAATGACACAAACACACATATTGGATGCACAAGATTGCTTAAAACCCTAATTGGACAAGAATAAGACTAGGGAGGACGAAAATGACCTAAATGTTCATCCAATGACACAAACATACATATTGGATGCACAAGATTGCTTAAAACCCTAATTGGACAAGAATAAGACTAGGGAGGACGAAAATGACCTAAATGTTCATCCAATGACACAAATGAACTTATTGGATGCACAAGGTTGGTTAAAAACCCTAATTGGACAAGAATAAGCCTAGGGAGGACGAAAATGACTTAAATGTTCCTCCAATGAAACAAATGAACCTATTGGATGCACAAGATTGGTTAAAAACCCTAATTTGACAAGAATAAGCCTAGGGAGGAGGAAAATGACCTAAATGTTCATCCAATGACACAAATGAACTTATTGGTTGCACAAGATTGGCTAAAACCCCTAATTGGACAAGAATAAGCCTATGGAGGACGAAAATGACCTAAATGTTCATCCAATGACACAAATGAACTTATTGGATGCACAAGATTGGTTAAAACTCCTAATTGGACAAGAATAAGCCTAGGGAGGACGAAAATGACCTAAATGTTCGTCCAATGACACAAACACACCTATTGAATGCACAAGATTGCATAAAAACCCTTATTGGACAAGAATAAGACTAGGGAGGACGAAAATGACCTAAATGTTCTTCCAATGACACAAATGAACTTATTGTATGCACAAGATTGGTTAAAAACCCTAATTGGACAAGAATAAGCATAGGGAGAACGAAAATGACCTAAATGTTCATCCAATGACACAAACACACATATTGGATGCACAAGATTGCTTAAAACCCTAATTGGACAAGAATAAGACTAGGGAGGACGAAAATGACCTAAATGTTCATCCAATGACACAAATGAACTTATTGGATGCACAAGGTTGGTTAAAAACCCTAATTGGACAAGAATAAGCCTAGGGAGGACGAAAATGACCTAAATGTTCAACCAATGACACAAATGAACTTATTGGATGCACAAGATTGGTTAAAAACCCTAAATGGACAATAATAAGCCTAGGGAGGATGTAAATGACCTAAATGTTCAACCAATGACACAAATGAACTTCTTGGATGCACCAGGTTGTTTAAAAACCCTATTTGGACAAGAATAAGTCTAGGGAGGACGAAAATGACCTAAATGTTCGTCCAATGACACAAACACACCTATTGGATGCACAAGATTGCATAAAAACCCTAATTGGACAAGAATAAGCCTAGGGAGGACGAAAATGACTTAAATGTTCATCCAATGAAACAAATGAACCTATTGGATGCACAAGATTGGTTAAAAACCCTAATTTGACAAGAATAAGCCTAGGGAGGAGGAAAATGACCTAAATGTTCATCCAATGACACAAATGAACTTATTGGATGCACAAGATTGGTTAAAAACCCTAACTGGACAAGAATAAGCCTAGGGAGGACGAAAATGACCTAAATGTTCATCCCATGACACAAATGAACTTATTGGATGCACAAGATTGGTTGAAAACCCTAATTGGACAAGAATAAACCTAGGGAGGACGAAAATGACCTAAATGTTCGTCCAATGACACAAACACACCTATTGGATGCACAAGATTGCATAAAATCCCTAATTGGACAAGAATAAGACTAGGGAGGACGAAAATGACCTAAATGTTCCTCCAATGACACAAATGAACTTATTGGATGCACAAGGTTAGTTAAAAACCATAATTGGACAAGAATAAGGCTAGGGACAACGAAAATGACCTAAATGTTCGTCCAATGACACAAACACACCTATTGGATGCACAAGATTGCATAAAAACCCTAATTGGACAAGAATAAGACTAGGGAGGACGAAAATGACCTAAATGTTCATCCAATGACACAAATGAACTTATTGGATGCACAAGATTGGTTAAAAACCCTAATTGGACAAGAATAAGCCTAGGGAGGACGAAAATGACCTAAATGTTCAACCAATGACACAAATGAACTTATTGGATGCACAAGATTGGTTAAAAACCCTAATTGGACAAGAATAAGCCTAGGGAGGACTTAAATGACCTAAATGTTCCTCCAATGACAGAAATGAACTTATTGGATGCACAAGATTGGTTAAAAACCCTAATTGGACAAGAATAAGCATAGGGAGGACGAAAATGACCTAAATGTTCGTCCAATGACACAAACACACCTATTGGATGCACAAGATTGCATAAAAACCCTAATTGGACAAGAATAAGACTAGGGAGGACGAAAATGACCTAAATGTTCATCCAATGACACAAATGAACTTATTGTATGCACAAGATTGGTTAAAAAACCTAATTGGACAAGAATAAGCATAGGGAGAACGAAAATGACCTAAATGTTCATCCAATGACACAAACACACATATTGGATGCACAAGATTGCTTAAAACCCTAATTGGACAAGAATATGACTAGGGAGGACGAAAATGACCTAAATGTTCATCCAATGACACAAATGAACTTATTGGATGCACAAGATTGGTTAAAACTCCTAATTGGACAAGAATAAGCCTAAGGAGGACGAAAATGACCTAAATGTTCGTCCAATGACACAAACACACCTATTGGATGCACAAGATTGCATAAAAACCCTAATTGGACAAGAATAAGACTAGGGAGGACGAAAATGACCTAAATGTTCATCCAATGACACAAATGAACTTATTGGTTGCACAAGATTGGCTAAAACCCCTAATTGGACAAGAATAAGCCTATGGAGGACGAAAATGACCTAAATGTTCATACAATGACACAAATGAACTTATTGGATGCACAAGATTGGTTAAAACTCCTAATTGGGCAAGAATAAGCCTAGGGAGGACGAAAATGACCTAAATGTTCGTCCAATGACACAAACACAGCTATTGGATGCACAAGATTGCATAAAAACCCTAATTGGACAAGAATAAGCCTAGGGAGGACGAAAATGACTTAAATGTTCATCCAATGAAACAAATGAACCTATTGGATGCACAAGATTGGTTAAAAACCCTAATTTGACAAGAATAAGCCTAGGGAGGAGGAAAATGACCTAAATGTTCATCCAATGACACAAATGAACTTATTGGTTGAACAAGATTGGTTAAAACTCCTAATTGGACAAGAATAAGTCTAGGGAGGACGAAAATGACCTAAATGTTCGTCCAATGACACAAACACACCTATTGGATGCACAAGATTGCATAAAAACCCTAATTGGACAAGAATAAGACTAGGGAGGACGAAAATGACCTAAATGTTCAACCAATGACACAAATGAACTTATTGTATGCACAAGATTGGTTAAAAAACCTAATTGGACAAGAATAAGCATAGGGAGAACGAAAATGACCTAAATGTTCATCCAATGACACAAACACACATATTGGATGCACAAGATTGCTTAAAACCCTAATTGGACAAGAATATGACTAGGGAGGACGAAAATGACCTAAATGTTCATCCAATGACACAAATGAACTTATTGGATGCACAAGATTGGTTAAAACTCCTAATTGGACAAGAATAAGCCTAGGGAGGATGAAAATGACCTAAATGTTCGTCCAATGACACAAACACACCTATTGGATGCACAAGATTGCATAAAAACCCTAATTGGACAAGAATAAGACTAGGGAGGACGAAAATGACCTAAATGTTCATCCAATGACAAAAATGAACTTATTGGTTGCACAAGATTGGCTAAAACCCCTAATTGGACAAGAATAAGCCTATGGAGGACGAAAATGACCTAAATGTTCATACAATGACACAAATGAAATTATTCGATGCACAAGATTGGTTAAAACTCCTAATTGGGCAAGAATAAGGCTAGGGAGGACGAAAATGACCTAAATGTTCGTCCAATGACACAAACACAGCTATTGGATGCACAAGATTGCATAAAAACCCTAATTGGACAAGAATAAGACTAGGGAGGACGAAAATGACCTAAATGTTCATCCAATGACACAAATGAACTTATTGTATGCACAAGATTGGTTAAAAACCCTAATTGGACAAGAATAAGGATAGGGAGAACGAAAATGACCTAAATGTTCATCCAATGACACAAACACACATATTGGATGCACAAGATTGCTTAAAACCCTAATTGGACAAGAATATGACTAGGGAGGACGAAAATGACCTAAATGTTCATCCAATGACACAAATGAACTTATTGGATGCACAAGATTGGTTAAAAACCATAATTGGACAAGAATAAGCCTAGGGAGGACGAAAATGACCTAAATGTTCATCCAATGACACAAATGAAATTATTGGATGCACAAGATTGGTTGAAAACCCTAATTGGACAAGAATAAGCCTAGGGAGCACGAAAATGACCTAAATATTCCTCCAATGACACAAACACATCAATTGGATGCACAAGATTGCATAAAAACCCTAATTGGACAAGAATAAGACTAGGGAGGACAAAAATGACCTAAATGTTCATCCAATGAAGCAAATGAACTTATTGGATGCACAAGATTGCTTAAAACCCTAATTGGACAAGAATAAGACTAGGGAGGACGAAAATGACCTAAATGTTCATCCAATGACACAAATGAACTTATTGAATGCACAAGGTTGGTTAAAAACCCTAATTGGACAAGAATAAGCCTAGGGAGGACGAAAATGACCTAAATGTTCGTCCAATGACACAAACACACCTATTGGATGCACAAGATTGCATAAAATCCCTAATTGGACAAGAATAAGACTAGGGAGGACGAAAATGACCTAAATGTTCCTCCAATGACACAAATGAACTTATTGGATGCACAAGGTTGTTTAAAAACCATATTTGGACAAGAATAAGGTTAGGGAGGACGAAAATGACCTAAATGTTCGTCCAATGACACAAACACACCTATTGGATGCACAAGATTGCATAAAAACCCTAATTGGACAAGAATAAGCCTAGGGAGGACGAAAATGACTTAAATGTTCCTCCAATGAAACAAATGAACCTATTGGATGCACAAGATTGGTTAAAAACCCTAATTTGACAAGAATAAGCCTAGGGAGGAGGAAAATGACCTAAATGTTCATCCAATGACACAAATGAACTTATTGGTTGCACAAGATTGGCTAAAACCCGTAATTGGACAAGAATAAGCCTATGGAGGACGAAAATGACCTAAATGTTCATCCAATGACACAAATGAACTTATTGGATGCACAAGATTGGTTAAAACTCCTAATTGGACAAGAATAAGCCTAGGGAGGACGAAAATGACCTAAATGTTCGTCCAATGACACAAACACACCTATTGGATGCACAAGATTGCATAAAAACCCTAATTGGACAAGAATAAGACTAGGGAGGACGAAAATGACCTAAATGTTCAACCAATGACACAAATGAACTTATTGTATGCACAAGATTGGTTTAAAAACCTAATTGGACAAGAATAAGCATAGGGAGAACGAAAATGACCTAAATGTTCATCCAATGACACAAACACACATATTGGATGCACAAGATTGCTTAAAACCCTAATTGGACAAGAATATGACTAGGGAGGACGAAAATGACCTAAATGTTCATCCAATGACACAAATGAACTTATTGGATGCACAAGATTGGTTAAAACTCCTAATTGGACAAGAATAAGCCTAGGGAGGACGAAAATGACCTAAATGTTCGTCCAATGACACAAACACACCTATTGGATGCACAAGATTGCATAAAAACCCTTATTGGACAAGAATAAGACTAGGGAGGACGAAAATGACCTAAATGTTCATCCAATGACACAAATGAACATATTGTATGCACAAGATTGGTTAAAAACCCTAATTGGACAAGAATAAGCATAGGGAGAACGAAAATGACCTAAATGTTCATCCAATGACACAAACACACATATTGGATGCACAAGATTGCTTAAAACCCTAATTGGACAAGAATAAGACTAGGGAGGACGAAATGACCTAAATGTTCATCCAATGACACAAATGAACTTATTAGATGCACAAGATTGGTTGAAAACCATAATTGGACAAGAATAAGCCTAGGGAGGACGAAAATGACCTAAATGTTCATCCAATGACACAAATGAACTTATTGGATGCACAAGATTGGTTGAAAACCCTAATTGGACAAGAATAAGCCTAGGGAGCACGAAAATGACCTAAATGTTCCTCCAATGACACAAACACACCAATTGGATGCACAAGATTGGCTAAAAACCCTAATTGGACAAGAATAAGCCTAGGGAGGACGAAAATGACCTAAATGTTCATCCAATGACACAAATGAACTTATTGGATGCACAAGATTGGCTAAAAACCCTAATTGGACAAGAATAAGCCTAGGGAGGACGAAAATGACCTAAATGTTCATCCAATGACACAAATGAACTTATTGTATGCACAAGATTGGTTAAAAACCCTAATTGGACAAGAATTAGCATAGGGAGAACGAAAATGACCTAAATGTTCATCCAATGACACAAACACACATATTGGATGCACAAGATTGCTTAAAACCCTAATTGGACAAGAATAAGACTAGGGAGGACGAAAATGACCTAAATGTTCATCCAATGACACAAACATACATATTGGATGCACAAGATTGCTTAAAACCCTAATTGGACAAGAATAAGACTAGGGAGGACGAAAATGACCTAAATGTTCATCCAATGACACAAATGAACTTATTGGATGCACAAGGTTGGTTAAAAACCCTAATTGGACAAGAATAAGCCTAGGGAGGACGAAAATGACTTAAATGTTCCTCCAATGAAACAAATGAACCTATTGGATGCACAAGATTGGTTAAAAACCCTAATTTGACAAGAATAAGCCTAGGGAGGAGGAAAATGACCTAAATGTTCATCCAATGACACAAATGAACTTATTGGTTGCACAAGATTGGCTAAAACCCCTAATTGGACAAGAATAAGCCTATGGAGGACGAAAATGACCTAAATGTTCATCCAATGACACAAATGAACTTATTGGATGCACAAGATTGGTTAAAACTCCTAATTGGACAAGAATAAGCCTAGGGAGGACGAAAATGACCTAAATGTTCGTCCAATGACACAAACACACCTATTGAATGCACAAGATTGCATAAAAACCCTTATTGGACAAGAATAAGACTAGGGAGGACGAAAATGACCTAAATGTTCATCCAATGACACAAATGAACTTATTGTATGCACAAGATTGGTTAAAAACCATAATTGGACAAGAATAAGCATAGGGAGAACGAAAATGACCTAAATGTTCATCCAATGACACAAACACACATATTGGATGCACAAGATTGCTTAAAACCCTAATTGGACAAGAATAAGACTAGGGAGGACGAAAATGACCTAAATGTTCATCCAATGACACAAATGAACTTATTGGATGCACAAGATTGGTTAAAACTCCTAATTGGACAAGAATAAGCCTAGGGAGGACGAAAATGACCTAAATGTTCGTCCAATGACACAACCACACCTATTGGATGCACAAGATTGCATAAAAACCCTAATTGGACAAGAATAAGACTAGGGAGGACGAAAATGACCTAAATGTTCCTCCAATGACACAAACACACCTATTGGATGCACAAGATTGCATAAAAACCCTAATTCGACTAGAATAAGACTAGGGAGGACGAAAATGACCTAAATGTTCATCCAATGACACAAATGAACTTATTGGATGCACAAGATTGGTTAAAAACCCTAATTGGACAAGAATAAGCCTAGGGAGGACGAAAATGACCTAAATGTTCATCCCATGACACAAATGAACTTATTGGATGCACTAGATTGGTTGAAAACCCTAATTGGACAAGAATAAGCCTAGGGAGGACGAAAATGACCTAAATGTTCGTCCAATGACACAAACACACCTATTGGATGCATAAGATTGCATAAAATCCCTAATTGGACAAGAATAAGACTAGGGAGGACGAAAATGACCTAAATGTTCCTCCAATGACACAAATGAACTTATTGGATGCACAAGGTTGTTTAAAAACCCTAATTTGACAAGAATAAGCCTAGGGAGGACGAAAATGACCTAAATGTTCATCCAATGACACAAATGAACTTATTGGATGCACAAGATTGGTTAAAAACCCTAATTGGACAAGAATAAGCCTAGGGAGGACGAAAATGACCTAAATGTTCATCCCATGACACAAATGAACTTATTGGATGCACTAGATTGGTTGAAAACCCTAATTGGACAAGAATAAGCCTAGGGAGGACGAAAATGACCTAAATGTTCATCCAATGACACAAACACACATATTGGATGCACAAGATTGCTTAAAACCTTAATTGGACAAGAATAAGACTAGGGAGGACGAAAATGACCTAAATGTTCATCCAATGACACAAATGAACTTATTGGATGCACAAGATTGGTTAAAAACCCTAATCGGACAAGAATAAGGCTAGGGAGGATGAAAATGACCTAAATGTTCGTCCAATGACACAAACACACCTATTGGATGCACAAGATTGCATAAAAACCCTAATTGGACAAGAATAAGACTAGGGAGGACGAAAATGACCTAAATGTTCAACCAATGACACAAATGAACTTATTGGATGCACAAGATTGGTTAAAAACCCTAATTGGACAAGAATAAGCCTAGGGAGGACGAAAATGACCTAAATGTTAATCCAATGACACAAATGAACTTATTGGATGCACAAGATCGGTTAAAAACCCTAATTGGACAAGAATAAGTCTAGGGAGGACGAAAATGACCTAAATGTTCATCCAATGACACAAACACACCTATTGGATGCACAAGATTGGTTAGAAACCCTAATTGGACAAGAATAAGCCTAGGGAGGACGAAAATGACCTAAATGTTCATCCAATGACACAAATGAACTTATTGGATGCACAAGATTGGTTAAAAACCCTAATTGGACAAGAATAAGCCTAGGAAGGACGAAAATGACCTAAATGTTAATCCAATGACACAAACACACCTATTGGATGCACAAGATTGGTTATAAACCCTAATTGGACAAGAATAAGCCTAGGGAGGACGAAAATGACCTAAATGTTAATCCAATGACACAAATGAACTTATTGGATGCACAAGATTGGTTAAAAACCCTAATTGGACAAGAATAAGCCTAGGGAGGACGAAAATGACCTAAATGTTCATCCAATGACACAAACACACCTATTGGATGCACAAGATTGTTTAGAAACCCTAATTGGACAAGAATAAGACTAGGGAGGACGAAAATGACCTAAATGTTCATCCAATGACACAAACACACCTATTGGATGCAAAAGATTGGTTAGAAACCCTAATTGGACAAGAATAAGCCTAGCGAGGATGAAAATGACCTAAATATTCATCCAATGACACAAATGAACTTATTGGATGCACAAGATTGCTTAAAACCCTAATTGGACAAGAATAAGACTAGGGAGGACGAAAATAACCTAAATGTTCATCCAATGACACAAACACACCTATTGGATGCACAAGATTGGTTAGAAACCCTAATTGGACAAGAATAAGCCTAGAAAGGACGAAAATGACCTAAATGTTAATCCAATGACACAAATGAACTTATTGGATGCACAAGATTGGTTAAAAACCCTAATTGGACAAGAATAAGCCTAGGGAGGACGAAAATGACCTAAATGTTCATCCAATGACACAAACACACCTATTGGATGCACAAGATTGTTTAGAAACCCTAATTGGACAAGAATAAGACTAGGGAGGACGAAAAT
The DNA here is from genome assembly GCA_037974775.1 of Cicer pinnatifidum. NCBI lineage: Eukaryota > Viridiplantae > Streptophyta > Magnoliopsida > Fabales > Fabaceae > Cicer > Cicer pinnatifidum. The sequence continues at coordinate 25,947 of JBBPBR010000231.1, forward strand.
GACCTAAATGTTCATCCAATGACACAAACACGCCTATTGGATGCAAAAGATTGGTTAGAAACCCTAATTGGACAAGAATAAGCCTAGCGAGGATGAAAATGACCTAAATATTCATCCAATGACACAAATGAACTTATTGGATGCACAAGATTGCTTAAAACCCTAATTGGACAAGAATAAGACTAGGGAGGACGAAAATAACCTAAATGTTCATCCAATGACACAAACACACCTATTGGATGCACAAGATTGGTTAAAAACCCTAATTGAACAAGAATAAGCGTAGGGAGGACGAAAATGACCTAAATGTTCATCCAATGAAACAAATGAACTTATTGGATTCACAAGATTGCTTAAAAACCCTAATTGGACAAGAATAAGCCTAGGGAGGACGAAAATGACCTAAATGTTCATCCAATGACACAAATAAACTTATTGGATGCACAAGATTGGTTAAAAACCCTAATTGGACAAGAATAAGCCTTGGGAGGACAAAAATGACCTAAATGTTCATCCAATGACACAAATGAACTTATTGGATGCACAAGATTGGTTAAAAACCCTAATTGGACAACAAAAAGCCTAGGGAGGATGAAAATGACCTAAATGTTCATCCAATGACACAAATGAACTTATTGGATGCACAAGATTGGTTAAAAACCCTAATTGGACAAGAATAAGCCTTGGGAGGATGAAAATGACTTAAATGTTCATCCAATGACACAAATGAACTTATTGGATGCACAAGATTGCTTAAAAACCCTAATTGGACAAGAATAAGCCTAGGGAGGACGAAAATGACCTAAATCTTCATCCAATGACACAAATACACGTATTGGATGCACAAGATTGGTTAGAAACCCTAGTTGGACAAGAACAAGCCTAGGGAGGACGAATATGACCTTAATGTTCATCCAATGACACAAATGAACTTATTGGATGCACAAGATTGGTTAAAAACCCTAATTGGACAACAAAAAGCCTAGGGAGGATGAAAATGACCTAAATGTTCATCCAATGACACAAATGAACTTATTGGATGCACAAGATTGGTTAAAAACCCTAATTGGACAAGAATAAGCCATGGGAGGATGAAAATGACTTAAATGTTCATCCAATGACACAAATGAACTTATAGGATGCACAAGATTGGTTCAAAACCCTAATTGGACAAGAATAAGCCTAGGGTGGACGAAAATGACCTAAATGTTCATCCAATGACACAAATGAACTTATTGGATGCACAAGATTGGTTAAAAACCCTAATTGGACAAGAATAAGCCTTGGGAGGACGAAAATGACTTAAATGTTCATCCAATGACACAAATGAACTTATTGGATGCACAAGATTGCTTAAAAACCCTAATTGGACAAGAATAAGCCTAGGGAGGACGAAAATGACCTAAATCTTCATCCAATGACACAAATACACCTATTGGATGCACAAGATTGGTTAGAAACCCTAGTTGGACAAGAATAAGCCTAGGGAGGACGAAAATGACCTAAATGTTCATCCAATGACACAAATGAACTTATTGGATGCACAAGATTGGTTAAAAACCCTAATTGGGCAAGAATAAGCCTAGGGAGGATGAAAATGACTTAAATGTTCATCCAATGACACAAATGAACTTATTGGATGCACAAGATTGGTTAAAAACCCTAATTGGACAACAAAAAGCCTAGGGAGGATGAAAATGACCTAAATGTTCATCCAATGACACAAATGAACTTATTGGATGCACAAGATTGGTTAAAAACCCTAATTGGACAAGAATAAGCCTAGGGTGGACGAAAATGACCTAAATGTTCATCCAATGACACAAATGAACTTATTGGAATCACAAGATTGGTTAAAAACCCTAATTGGACAAGAATAAGCCTAGGGAGGACGAAAATGACCTAAATGTTCATCCAATGACACAAATGAACTTATTGGATGCACAAGATTGCTTAAAAACCCTAATTGGACAAGAATAAGCCTAGGGAGGACGAAAATGACCTAAATGTTCATCCAATGACACAAATATACCTATTGGATGCACAAGATTGGTTAAAAACCCTAATTGGACAAGAATAAGCCTAGGGAGGACGAAAATGACCTAAATGTTCATCCAATGACACAAATGAACTTATTGGATGCACAAGATTGGTTAAAAACATTAATTGGACAAGAATAAGCCTAGGGAGGACGAAAATGACCTAAATGTTCATCCAATGACACAAATGAACTTATTGGATGCACAAGATTGGTTGAAAACCCTAATTGGACAAGAATAAGCCTAGGGAGCACGAAAATGACCTAAATGTTCCTCCAATGACACAAACACATCAATTGGATGCACAAGATTGCATAAAAACCCTAATTGGACAAGAATAAGACTAGGGAGGACAAAAATGACCTAAATGTTCATCCAATGAAGCAAATGAACTTATTGGATGCACAAGATTGGTTAAAAACCCTAATTGGACAAGAATAAGCCTAGGGAGGACGAAAATGACCTAAATGTTCATCCAATGACACAAATGAACTTATTGGATGCACAAGATTGGTTAAAAACCATAATTGGACAAGAATAAGCCTAGGGAGGACGAAAATGACCTAAATGTTCATCCAATGACACAAATGAACTTATTGGATGCACAAGATTGGTTAAAACTCCTAATTGGACAAGAATAAGCCTAGGGAGGACGAAAATGACCTAAATGTTCGTCCAATGACACAAACACACCTATTGGATGCACAAGATTGCATAAAAACCCTAATTGGACAAGAATAAGACTAGGGAGGACGAAAATGACTTAAATGTTCCTCCAATGAAACAAATGAACCTATTGGATGCACAAGATTGGTTAAAAACCCTAATTGGACAAGAATAAGCATAGGGAGAACGAAAATGACCTAAATGTTCATCCAATGACACAAACACACATATTGGATGCACAAGATTGTTTAAAACCCTAATTGGACAAGAATATGACTAGGGAGGACGAAAATGACCTAAATGTTCATCCAATGACACAAATGAACTTATTGGATGCACAAGATTGGTTAAAAACATTAATTGGACAAGAATAAGCCTAGGGAGGACGAAAATGACCTAAATGTTCATCCAATGACACAAATGAACTTATTGGATGCACAAGATTGGTTGAAAACCCTAATTGGACAAGAATAACCCTAGGGAGCACGAAAATGACCTAAATGTTCCTCCAATGACACAAACACATCAATTGGATGCACAAGATTGCATAAAAACCCTAATTGGACAAGAATAAGACTAGGGAGGACAAAAATGACCTAAATGTTCATCCAATGAAGCAAATGAACTTATTGGATGCACAAGATTGGTTAAAAACCCTAATTGGACAAGAATAAGCCTAGGGAGGACGAAAATGACTTAAATGTTCATCCAATGACACAAATGAACTTATTGGATGCACAAGATTGGTTAAAAACCTTAATTGGACAAGAATAAGCCTAGGAAGGACGAAAATGACCTAAATGTTCGTCCAATGACACAAATGAACTTATTGTATGCACAAGATTGGTTAAAAACCCTAATTGGACAAGAATAAGGATAGGGAGAACGAAAATGACCTAAATGTTCATCCAATGACACAAACACAGTTATTGGATGCACAAGATTGCTCAAAACCCTAATTGGACAAGAATAAGACTAGGGAGGACGAAAATGACCTAAATGTTCATCCAATGACACAAATGAACTTATTGAATGCACAAGGTTGGTTAAAAACCCTAATTGGACAAGAATAAGCCTAGGGAGGACGAAAATGACCTAAATGTTCGTCCAATGACACAAACACACCTATTGGATGCATAAGATTGCATAAAATCCCTAATTGGACAAGAATAAGACTAGGGAGGACGAAAATGACCTAAATGTTCCTCCAATGACACAAATGAACTTATTGGATGCACAAGGTTGTTTAAAAACCCTAATTTGACAAGAATAAGCCTAGGGAGGACGAAAATGACCTAAATGTTCATCCAATGACACAAATGAACTTATTGGATGCACAAGATTGGTTAAAAACCCTAATTGGACAAGAATAAGCCTAGGGAGGACGAAAATGACCTAAATGTTCATCCCATGACACAAATGAACTTATTGGATGCACTAGATTGGTTGAAAACCCTAATTGGACAAGAATAAGCCTAGGGAGGACGAAAATGACCTAAATGTTCATCCAATGACACAAACACACATATTGGATGCACAAGATTGCTTAAAACCTTAATTGGACAAGAATAAGACTAGGGAGGACGAAAATGACCTAAATGTTCATCCAATGACACAAATGAACTTATTGGATGCACAAGATTGGTTAAAAACCCTAATTGGACAAGAATAAGCATAGGGAGGACGAAAATTACCTAAATGTTCATCAAATGACACAAACACACATATTGGATGCACAAGATTGGTTAAAAACCCTAATTGGACAACAATAAGCCTAGGGATGACGAAAATGACCTAAATGTTCGTCCAATGACAAAAATGAACTTATTGGATGCACAAGATTGGTTAAAAACACTAATTGGACAAGAATAAGCCTAGGGAGGACGAAAATGACCTAAATGTTCGTCCAATGACACAAACACACCTATTGGATGCACAAGATTGCATAAAATCCCTAATTGGACAAGAATAAGACTAGGGAGGACGAAAATTACCTAAATGTTCATCCAATGACACAAATGAACTTATTGTATGCACAAGATTGGTGAAAAACCATAATTGGACAAGAATAAGCATAGGGAGGACGAAAATGACCTAAATGTTCATCCAATGACACAAACACACATATTGGATGCACAAGATTGCTTAAAACCATAATTGGACAAGAATAAGACTAGGGAGGACGAAAATGACCTAAATGTTCATCCAATGACACAAATGAACTTATTGGATGCACAAGATTGGTTAAAAACCCTAATTGGACAAGAATAAGCCTAGGGTGGACGAAAATGACATAAATGTTCATCCAATGTCACAAATGAACTTATTGGATGCACAAGATTGGTTAAAAACCCTAATTGGACAAGAATATGCCTAGGGAGGACGAAAATGACCTAAATGTTCATCCAATGACACAAATGAACTTATTGGATGCACAAGATTGGTTAAAAACCCTAATTGGACAAGAATAAGTCTTGGCAAGACGAAAATGACCTAAATGTTCATCCAATGACACAAATGAACTTATTAGATGCACAAGATTGGTTAAAAACCCTAATTAGACAAGAATAAGCCTAGGGTGGACGAAAATGACCTAAATGTTTATCCAATGACACAAATGAACTTATTGGATGCACAAGATTGGTTAAAAACCCTAATTGGACAAGAATAAGCCTAGGGAGGACGAAAATGACCTAAATGTTCATCCAATGACACAAACACACCTATTGGATGCACAAGATTGGTTAAAAACCCTAATTGGACAAGAATAAGCCTAGGGAGGACGAAAATTACCTAAATGTTCATCCAATGACACAAATGAACTTATTGGATGCACAAGATTGCTTAAAAACCCTAATTGGACAAGAATAAGCCTAGGGAGCACGAAAATGACCTAATTGTTCATCCAATGACACAAATACACCTATTGGATGCAAAAGATTGGTTAGAAACCCTAATTTGACAAGAATAAGCCTAGGGAGGACGAAAATGACCTAAATGTTCATCCAATGACACAAACACACCTATTGGATGCACAAGATTGGTTAAAAACCCTAATTGGACAAGAATAAGCCTAGGGAGGACGAAAATGACCTAAATGTTCATCCAATGACACCAATGAACTTATTGGATGCACAAGATTGGTTAGAAACCCTAATTGGACAAGAATAAGCCTAGGGAGGACGAAAATGACCTAAATGTTCATCCAATGACACAAATGAACTTATTGGATGCATAAATTTGCTTATAAACCCTAATTGGACAAGAATAAGCCTAGGGAGGACGAAAATGACCTAAATGTTCATCCAATGACACAAATGAACTTATTGGATGCACAAGATTGCTTAAAACCCTAATTGGACAAGAATAAGACTAGGGAGGACGAAAATGACCTAAATGCTCATCCAATGACACAAATACACCTATTGGATGCACAAGATTGGTTAGAAACCCTAATTGGACAAGAATAAGCCTAGGGAGGACGAAAATGACCTAAATGTTCATCCAATGACACAAACACACCTATTGGATGCACAAGATTGGTTAGAAACCCTAATTGGATAAGAATAAGCCTAGGGAGGACGAAAAATGACCTAAATGTTCACCCAATGACACAAATGAACATATTGGATGCACAAGATTGGTTAAAAACCCTAATTGGACAAGAATAAGCCTAGGGAGGACGAAAATGACCTAAATGTTCATCCAATGACACAAATGAACTTATTGGATGCACAAGATTGGTTAAAAACCCTAATTGGACAAGAATAAGCCTAGGGAGGACGAAAATGACCTAAATGTTCTTCCAATGACACAAACACACCTACTGGATGCACTAGATTGCATAAAAACCCTAATTGGACAAGAATAAGACTAGGGAGGACAAAAATGAACTAAATGTTCGTCCAATGACACAAACACACCTATTGGATGCACAAGATTGCATAAAAACCCTAATTGGACAAGAATAAGCATAGGGAGGACAAAAATGACCTAAATGTTCGTCCAATGACACAAATGAACTTATTGGATGCACAAGATTGGTTAAAAACCCTAATTGGACAAGAATAAGCCTAGGGAGGACGAAAATGACCTAAATGTTCATCCAATGACACAAATGAACTTATTGGATGCACAAGATTGGTTAAAAACCCTAATTGGACAAGAATAAGCCTAGGGAGGACGAAAATGACCTAAATGTTCATCCAATGACACAAATGAACTTATTGGATGCACTAGATTGGTTGAAAACCCTAATTGGACAAGAATAAGCCTAGGGAGGACGAAAATGACCTAAATGTTCGTCCAATGACACAAACACACCTATTGGATGCACAAGATTGCATAAAATCCCTAATTGGACAAGAATAAGACTAGGGAGGACGAAAATGACCTAAATGTTCCTCCAATGACACAAATGAACTTATTGGATGCACAAGGTTGTTTAAAAACCCTATTTGGACAAGAATAAGGTTAGGGAGGACGAAAATGACCTAAATGTTCGTCCAATGACACAAACACACCTATTGGATGCACAAGATTGCATAAAAACCCTAATTGGACAAGAATAAGCCTAGGGAGGACGAAAATGACTTAAATGTTCCTCCAATGAAACAAATGAACCTATTGGATGCACAAGATTGGTTAAAAACCCTAATTTGACAAGAATAAGCCTAGGGAGGAGGAAAATGACCTAAATGTTCATCCAATGACACAAATGAACTTATTGGTTGCACAAGATTGGCTAAAACCCCTAATTGGACAAGAATAAGCCTATGGAGGACGAAAATGACCTAAATGTTCATCCAATGACTCAAAGGAACTTATTGGATGCACAAGATTGGTTAAAACTCCTAATTGGACAAGAATAAGCCTAGGGAGGACGAAAAACTTAAATGTTCGTCCAATGACACAAACACACCTATTGGATGCACAAGATTGCATAAAAACCCTAATTGGACAAGATTAAGACTAGGGAGGACGAAAATGACCTAAATGTTCATCCAATGACACAAATGAACTTATTGTATGCACAAGATTGGTTAAAAACCCTAATTGGACATGAATAAGCATAGGGAGAACGAAAATGACCTAAATGTTCATCCAATGACACAAACACACATATTGGAAGCACAAGATTGCTTAAAACCCTAATTGGACAAGAATAAGACTAGGGAGGACGAAAATGACCTAAATGTTCATCCAATGACACAAATGAACTTATTGGATGCACAAGATTGGTTGAAAACCATAATTGGACAAGAATAAGCCTAGGGAGGACGAAAATGACCTAAATGTTCATCCAATGACACAAATGAACTTATTGGATGCACAAGATTGGTTAAAACTCCTAATTGGACAAGAATAAGCCTAGGGAGGACGAAAATGACCTAAATGTTCGTCCAATGACACAAACACACCTATTGGATGCACAAGATTGCATAAAAACCCTAATTGGACAAGAATAAGCCTAGGGAGGACGAAAATGACCTCAATGTTCGTCCAATGACACAAACACACCTATTGGATGCACAAGATTGCATAAAAACCCTAATTGGACAAGAATAAGCCTAGGGAGGACGAAAATGACCTAAATGTTCATCCAATGACACAAACACACATATTGGATGCACAAGATTGCTTAAAACCCTAATTGGACAAGAATAAAACTAGGGAGGACGAAAATGACCTAAATGTTCATCCAATGACACAAATGAACTTATTGGATGCACAAGATTGGTTAAAAACCCTAATTGGACAAGAATAAGTTTAGGGAGGACGAAAATGACTTAAATGTTCGTCCAATGACACAAACACACCTATTGGATGCACAAGATTGCATAAAAACCCTAATTGGACAAGAATAAGACTAGGGAGGACGAAAATGACCTAAATGTTCATCCAATGACACAAATGAACTTATTGAATGCACAAGGTTGGTTAAAAACCCTAATTGGACAAGAATAAGCCTAGGGAGGACGAAAATGACCTAAATGTTCGTCCAATGACACAAACACACCTATTGGATGCACAAGATTGCATAAAATCCCTAATTGGACAAGAATAAGACTAGGGAGGACGAAAATTACCTAAATGTTCCTCCAATGACACAAACACACCTATTGGATGCACAAGATTGCATAAAAACCCTAATTGGACAAGAATAAGACTAGGGAGGACGAAAATGACCTAAATGTTCATCCAATGACACAAATGAACTTATTGAATGCACAAGATTTGTTAAAAACCCTAATCGGACAAGAATAAGCCTAGGGAGGACGAAAATGACCTAAATGTTCGTCAAATGACACAAACACACCTATTGGATGCACAAGATTGCATAAAAACCCTAATTGGACAAGAATAAGACTAGGGAGGACGAAAATGACCTAAATGTTCCTCCAATGACACAAACACACCGATTGGATGCACAAGATTGCATAAAAACCCTAATTGGACAAGAATAAGACTAGGGAGGACGTAAATGATCTAAATGTTCCACCAATGACACAAATGAACTTATTGGATGCACAAGGTTGGTTAAAAACCCTAATTGGACAAGAATAAGCCTAGGGAGGACGAAAATGACCTAAATGTTCAACCAATGACACAAATGAACATATTGGATGCGCAAGGTTGGTTAAAAACCCTAATTGGGCAAGAATAAGCCTAGGGAGGACGAAAATGACCTAAATGTTCGTCCAATGACACAAACACACCTATTGGATGCACAAGATTGCATAAAATCCCTAATTGGACAAGAATAAGACTAGGGAGGACGAAAATGACCTAAATGTTCCTCCAATGACACAAACACACCTATTGGATGCACAAGATTGCATAAAAACCCTAATTGGACAAGAATAAGCCTAGGGAGGACGAAAATGACCTAAATGTTCGTCCAATGACACAAATACACCTATTGGATGCACAAGATTGCATAAAAACCCTAATTGGACAAGAATAAGACTAGGGAGGACGAAAATGACATAAATGTTCCTCCAATGACACAAACACACCTATTGGATGCACAAGATTGCATAAAAACCCTAATTGGACAAGAATAAGACTAGGGAGGACGAAAATGACCTAAATGTTCCACCAATGACACAAATGAACTTATTGGATACACAAGGTTGGTTAAAAACCCTAATTGGACAAGAATAAGCCTAGGGAGGACGAAAATGACCTAAATATTCAACCAATGACACAAATGAACTTTATTGGATGCACAAGGTTGGTTAAAAACCCTAATTGGACAAGAATAAGCCTAGGGAGGAAGAAAATGACCTAAATGTTCGTCCAATGACACAAACACACCTATTGGATGCAAAGGATTGCATAAAAACCCTAATTGGACAAGAATAAGCCTAGGGAGGACGAAAATGACCTAAATGTTCGTCCAATGACACAAACACACCTATTGGATGCACAAGATTGCATAAAAACCCTAATTGGACAAGAACAAGCCTAGGGAGGACGAAAATGACCTAAATGTTCATCCAATGACGCAAATGAACTTATTGGATGCACAAGATTGGTTAAAAACCCTAATTGGACAAGAATAAGCCTAGGGAGGACGTAAATGACCTAAATGTTCATCCAATGACACAAATGAACTTATTGGATGCACAAGATTGGTTAAAAACCCTAATTGGACAAGAATAAGCATAGGGAGGACGAAAATGACCTAAATGTTCATCCAATGACACAAACACACATATTGGATGCACAAGATTGCTTAAAACCCTAATTGGACAAGAATAAGACTAGGGATGACGAAAATGACCTAAATGTTCATCCAATTACACAAATGAACTTATTGGATGCACAAGATTGGTTAAAAACCCTAATTGGACAAGAATAAGACTAGGGAGGACGAAAATGACCTAAATGTTCATCCAATGACACAAATGAACTTGTTGGATGCACAAGATTGGTTAAAAACACTAATTGGACAAGAATAAGCCTAGGGAGGACGAAAATGACCTAAATGTTCATCCGATGACACAAATGAACTTATTGGAAGCACAAGATTGGTTGAAAACCCTAATTAGACAAGAATAAGCCTAGGGAGAACGAAAATGACCTAAATGTTCGTCCAATGACACAAATGAACTTATTGGATGCACAAGATTGGTTAAAAACCCTAATTGGACAAGAATAAGCCTAGGGAGGACGAAAATGACCTAAATGTTCATCCAATGACACAAACACACCTATTGGATGCACAAGATTGGTTAAAAACCCTAATTGGACAAGAATAAGCCTAGGGAGGACGAAAATGACCTAAATGTTCGTCCAATGACACAAACACACCTATTGGATGCACAAGATTTCCTAAAAACCCTAATTGGACAAGAATAAGCCTAGGGAGGACGAAAATGACCTAAATGTTCATCCAATGACACAAATGAACTTATTGGATGCACAAGATTGGTTAAAAACCCTAATTGGACAAGAATAATCCTAGGGAGGACGAAAATGACCTAAATGTTCATCCAATGACACAAATGAACTTATTGGATGCACGAGGTTGGTTAAAAACCCTAATTGGACAAGAATAAGCCTAGGGAGGACGAAAATGACCTAAATGTTCGTCCAATGACACAAACACACCTATTGGATGCACAAGATTGCATAAAAACCCTAATTGGACAAGAATAAGACTAGGGAGGACGAAAATGACCTAAATGTTCCTCCAATGACACAAACACACCTATTGGATGCATAAGATTCCATAAAAACCCTAATTCGACAAGAATAAGACTAGGGAGGACGAAAATGACCTAAATGTTCATCCAATGACACAAATGAACTTATTGGATGCACAAGATTGGTTAAAAACCCTAATTGGACAAGAATAAGCATAGGGAGAACGAAAATGACCTAAATGTTCATCCAATGACACAAATGAACTTATTGGATGCACAAGATTGGTTGAAAACCATAATTGGACAAGAATAAGCCTAGGGAGGACGAAAATGACCTAAATGTTCATCCAATGACACAAATGAACTTATTGGATGCACAAGATTGGTTGAAAACCCTAATTGGACAAGAATAAGCCTAGGGAGCACGAAAATGACCTAAATGTTCCTCCAATGACACAAACACACCAATTGGATGCACAAGATTGCATAAAAACCCTAATTGGACAAGGATAAGACAAGGGAGGACGAAAATGACCTAAATGTTCCTCCAATGACACAAATGAACTTATTGGATGCACAAGATTGGTTAAAAACCCTAATTGGACAAGAATAAGCCTAGGGAGGACGAAAATGACCTAAATGTTCATCCAATGACACAAATGAACTTATTGGATGCACGAGATTGGTTAAAAACCCTAATTGGACAAGAATAAGCCTAGGGAGGACGAAAATGACCTAAATGTTCAACCAATGACACAAATGAACTTATTGGATGCACAAGGTTGGTTAAAAACCCTAATTTGACAAGAATAAGCCTAGGGAGGACGAAAATGACCTAAATGTTCATCCAATGACACAAATGAACTTATTGGATGCACAAGATTGGTTAAAAACCCTAATTGGACAAGAATAAGCCTAGGGAGGACGAAAATGACCTAAATGTTCATCCAATGACAGAAATGAACTTATTGGATGCACAAGATAGGTTGAAAACCATAATTGGACAAGAATAAGCCTAGGGAGGACGAAAATGACCTAAATGTTCATCCAATGACACAAATGAACTTATTGTATGCACAAGGTTGTTTAAAAACCCTATTTGGACAAGAATAAGCCTAGGGAGGACGAAAATGACCTAAATGTTCGTCCAATGACACAAACACACCTATTGGATGCACAAGATTGCATAAAAACCCTAATTGGACAAGAATAAGCCTAGGGAGGACGAAAATGACTTAAATGTTCATCCAATGAAACAAATGAACCTATTGGATGCACAAGATTGGTTAAAAACCCTAATTTTGCAAGAATAAGCCTAGGGAGGAGGAAAATGACCTAAATGTTCATCCAATGACACAAATGAACTTATTGGTTGCACAAGATTGGTTAAAACTCCTAATTGGACAAGAATAAGCCTAGGGAGGACAAAAATGACCTAAATGTTCGTCCAATGACACAAACACACCTATTGGATGCACAAGATTGCATAAAAACCCTAATTGGACAAGAATAAGACTAGGGAGGACGAAAATGACCTAAATGTTCAACCAATGACACAAATGAACTTATTGTATGCACAAGATTGGTTAAAAACCCTAATTGGACAAGAATAAGCATAGGGAGAACGAAAATGACCTAAATGTTCATCCAATGACACAAACACACATATTGGATGCACAAGATTGCTTAAAACCCTAATTGGACAAGAATATGTTTAGGGAGGACGAAAATGACCTAAATGTTCATCCAATGACACAAATGAACTTATTGGATGCACAAGATTGGTTAAAACTCCTAATTGGACAAGAATAAGCCTAGGGAGGACGAAAATGACCTAAATGTTCGTCCAATGACACAAACACACCTATTGGATGCACAAGATGGCATAAAAACCCTAATTGGACAAGAATAAGATTAGGGAGGACAAAAATGACCTAAATGTTCATCCAATGACACAAATGAACTTATTGGTTGCACAAGATTGGCTAAAACCCCTAATTGGACAAGAATAAGCCTATGGAGGACGAAAATGACCTAAATGTTCATACAATGACACAAATGAAATTATTCGATGCACAAGATTGGTTAAAACTCCTAATTGGGCAAGAATAAGCCTAGGGAGGACGAAAATGACCTAAATGTTCGTCCAATGACACAAACACAGCTATTGGATGCACAAGATTGCATAAAAACCCTAATTGGACAAGAATAAGACTAGGGAGGACGAAAATGACCGAAATGTTCATCCAATGACACAAATGAACTTATTGTATGCACAAGATTGGTTAAAAACCCTAATTGGACAAGAATAAGGATAGGGAGAACGAAAATGACCTAAATGTTCATCCAATGACACAAACACACATATTGGATGCACAAGATTGCTTAAAACCCTAATTGGACAAGAATATGACTAGAGAAGACGAAAATGACCTAAATGTTCATCCAATGACACAAATGAACTTATTGGATGCACAAGATTGGTTAAAAACCATAATTGGACAAGAATAAGCCTAGGGAGGACGAAAATGACCTAAATGTTCATCCAATGACACAAATGAACTTATTGGATGCACAAGATTGGTTGAAAACCCTAATTGGACAAGAATAAGCCTAGGGAGCACGAAAATGACCTAAATGTTCCTCCAATGACACAAACACATCAATTGGATGCACAAGATTGCATAAAAACCCTAATTGGACAAGAATAAGACTAGGGAGGACAAAAATGACCTAAATGTTCATCCAATGAAGCAAATGAACTTATTGGATGCACAAGATTGGTTAAAAACCCTAATTGGACAAGAATAAGCCTAGGGAGGACGAAAATGACCTAAATGTTCATCCAATGACACAAATGAACTTATTGGATGCACAAGATTGGTTAGAAACCCTAATTGGACAAGAATAAGCCTAGGAAGGACGAAAATGACCTAAATGTTCGTCCAATGACACAAATGAACTTATTGTATGCACAAGATTGGTTAAAAACCCTAATTGGACAAAAATAAGCATAGGGAGAACGAAAATGACCTAAATGTTCATCCAATGACACAAACACAGATATTGGATGCACAAGATTGCTCAAAACCCTAATTGGACAAGAATAAGACTAGGGAGGACGAAAATGACCTAAATGTTCATCCAATGACACAAATGAACTTATTGAATGCACAAGGTTGGTTAAAAACCCTAATAAGACAAGAATAAGCCTAGGGAGGACGAAAATGACCTAAATGTTCGTCCAATGACACAAACACACCTATTGGATGCACAAGATTGCATAAAATCCCTAATTGGACAAGAATAAGCCTAGGGAGGACGAAAATGACCTAAATGTTCGTCCAATGACACAAACACACCTATTGGATGCACAAGATTGCATAAAAACCCTAATTGGACAAGAATAAGACTAGGGAGGACGAAAATGACTTAAATGTTCCTCCAATGAAACAAATGAACCTATTGGATGCACAAGATTGGTTAAAAACCCTAATTGGACAAGAATAAGCATAGGGAGAACGAAAATGACCTAAATGTTCATCCAATGACACAAACACACATATTGGATGCACAAGATTGCTTAAAACCCTAATTGGACAAGAATATGACTAGGGAGGACGAAAATGACCTAAATGTTCATCCAATGACACAAATGAACTTATTGGATGCACAAGATTGGTTAAAAACATTAATTGGACAAGAATAAGCCTAGGGAGGACGAAAATGACCTAAATGTTCATCCAATGACACAAATGAACTTATTGGATGCACAAGATTGGTTGAAAACCCTAATTGGACAAGAATAAGCCTAGGGAGCACGAAAATGACCTAAATGTTCCTCCAATGACACAAACACATCAATTGGATGCACAAGATTGCATAAAAACCCTAATTGGACAAGAATAAGACTAGGGAGGACAAAAATGACCTAAATGTTCATCCAATGAAGCAAATGAACTTATTGGATGCACAAGATTGGTTAAAAACCCTAATTGGACAAGAATAAGCCTAGGGAGGACGAAAATGACCTAAATGTTCATCCAATGACACAAATGAACTTATTGGATGCACAAGATTGGTTAAAAACCCTAATTGGACAAGAATAAGCCTAGGGAGGACGAAAATGACCTAAATGTTCATCCAATGACACAAATGAACTTATTGGATGCACAAGATTGGTTAAAAACCCTAATTGGACAAGAATAAGCCTAGGGAAGACGAAAATGACCTAAAGGTTCGTCCAATGACACAAACACACCTCTTGGATGCACAAGATTGCATAAAAACCCTAATTGGACAAGAATAAGACTAGGGAGGACGAAAATGACCTAAATGTTCATCCAATGACACAAACACACATATTGGACGCACAAGATTGCTTAAAACCCTAATTGGACAAGAATAAGACTAGGGAGGACGAAAATGACCTAAATGTTCATCCAATGACACAAATGAACTTATTGGAAGCACAAGATTGGTTAAAAACCCTAATTGGACAAGAATAAGCCTAGGGAGGACGAAAATGACCTAAATGTTCGTCCAATGACACAAACACACCTATTGAATGCACAAGATTGCATAAAATCCCTAATTGGACAAGAATAAGACTAGGGAGGACGAAAATGACCTAAATGTTCCTCCAATGACACAAACACACCTATTGGATGCACAAGATTGCATAAAAACCCTAATTGGACAAGAATAAGACTAGGGAGGACGAAAATGACCTAAATGTTCATCCAATGACACAAATGAACTTATTGGATGCACAAGATTGGTTAAAAACCCTAATTGGACAAGAATAAGCCTAGGGAGGACGAAAATGACCTAAATGTTCATCCAATGACACAAATGAACTTATTGGATGCACAAGATTGGTTAAAAACCCTAATTGCACAAGAATAAGCCTAGGGAGGACAAAAATGACCAAAATGTTCATCCAATGACACAAATGAACTTATTGGATGCACAAGATTGGTTAAAAACCCTAATTGGACAAGAATAAGGTTAGGGAGGACGAAAATGACCTAAATGTTCGTCCAATGACACAAACACACCTATTGGATGCACAAGATTGCATAAAATCCCTAATTGGACAAGAATAAGACTAGGGAGGACGAAAATGACCTAAATGTTCCTCCAATGACACAAACACACCTATTGGATACACAAGATTGCATAAAAACCCTAATTGGACAAGAATAAGACTAGGGAGGACGAAAATGACCTAAATGTTCATCCAATGACACAAATGAACTTATTGTATACACAAGATTGGTTAAAAAACCCTAATTGGACAAGAATAAGCATAGGGAGGACGAAAATTACCTAAATGTTCATCCAATTACACAAACACACATATTGGACGCACAAGATTGCTTAAAACCCTAATTGGACAAGAATAAGCCTAGGGAGGACGAAAATGACCTAAATGTTCGTCCAATGACACAAACACACCTATTGGATGCACAAGATTGCATAAAAACTCTAATTGGACAAGAATAAGACTATGGAGGACGAAAATGACCTAAATGTTCATCCAATGACACAAATGAACTTATTGGATGCACAAGATTGGTTAAAAACCCTAATTGGACAAGAATAAGCCTAGGGAGGACGAAAATGACCTAAATGTTCATCCAATGACACAAATGAACTTATTGGATGCACAAGATTGGTTAAAAACCCTAATTGGACAAGAATAAGCCTAGGGAGGACGAAAATGACCTAAATGTTCATCCAATGACACAAATGAACTTATTGGATGCACAAGATTGGTTAAAAACCCTAATTGGACACGAATAAGCCTAGGGAGGACGAAAATGACCCAAATGTTCGTCCAATGACACAAACACACCTATTGGATGCACAAGATTGCATAAAAACCCTAATTGGACAAGAATAAGACTAGGGAGGACGAAAATGACCTAAATGTTCCTCCAATGACACAAACACACCTATTGGATGCACAAGATTGCACAAAATCCCTAATTGGACAAGAATAAGACTAGGGAGGACGAAAATGACCTAAATGTTCATCCAATGACACAAATGAACTTATTGGATGCACAAGATTGGTTAAAAACCCTAATTGGACAAGAATAAGCCTAGGGAGGACGAAAATGACCTAAATGTTCATCCATTGACACAAATGAACTTATTGGATGCACAAGATTGGTTTAAAAACCTAATTGGACAAGAATAAGCCTAGGGAGGACGAAAATGACCTAAATGTTCCTCCAATGACACAAACACACCTATTGGATGCACAAGATTGCATAAAAACCCTAATTGGACAAGAATAAGACTAGGGAGGACGGAAATGACCTAAATGTTCCTCCAATGACACAAATGAACTTATTGGATGCACAAGATTGGTTAAAAACCCTAATTGGACAAGAATAAGCCTAGGGAGGACGAAAATGACCTAAATGTTCATCCAATGACACAAATGAACTTATTGGATGCACAAGATTGGTTAAAAACCCTAATTGGACAAGAATAAGACTAGGGAAGACGAAAATGACCTAAATGTTCATCCAATGACACAAATGAACTTATTGGATGCACAAGATTGGTTAAAAACCCTAATTGGACAAGAATAAGCATATGGAGGACGAAAATGACCTAAATGTTCATCCAATGACACAAACACACATATTGGATGCACAAGATTGCATAAAAACCCTAATTGGACAAGAATAAGACTAGGGAGGACGAAAATGACCTAAATGTTCCTCCAATGACACAAAAACACCTATTGGATGAACAAGATTGCATTAAAACCCTAATTGGACAAGAATAAGACTAGGGAGGACGAAAATGACCTAAATGTTCATCCAATGACACAAATGAACTTATTGGATGCACAAGATTGGTTAAAAACCCTAATTGGACAAGAATAAGCCTAGGGAGGACGAAAATGACCTAAATGTTTGTCCAATGACACAAATACACCTATTGGATGCACAAGATTGCATAAAATCCCTAATTGGACAAGAATAAGACTAGGGAGGACGAAAATGACCTAAATGTTCCTCCAATGACACAAACACACCTATTGGATGCACAAGATTGCATAAAAACCCTAATTGGACAAGAATAAGACTAGGGAGGACGAAAATGACCTAAATGTTCATCCAATGACACAAATGAACTTATTGGATGCACAAGATTGGTTAAAAACCCTAATTGGACAAGAATAAGCCTAGGGAGGACGAAAATGATCTAAATGTTCATCCAATGACACAAATGAACTTATTGGATGCACAAGGTTGGTTAAAAACCCTAATTGGACAAGAATAAGCCTAGGGAGGACGAAAATGACCTAAATGTTCGTCCAATGACACAAACACACCTATTGGATGCACAAGATTGCATAAAAACCCTAACTGGAAAAGAATAAGACTAGGGAGGACGAAAATGACCTAAATGTTCATCTAATGACACAAATGAACTTATTGGATGCACAAGATTGGTTAAAACCCCTAATTGGACAAGAATAAGCATAGGGAGGACGAAAATGACCTAAACGTTCATCCAATGACACAAACCCACATATTGGATGCACAAGATTGCTTAAAACCCTAATTTGACAAGAATAAGACTAGGGAGGACGAAAATGACCTAAATGTTCATCCAATGACACAAATGAACTTATTGAATGCACAAGATTGGTTAAAAACCCTAATCGGACAAGAATAAGCCTAGGGAGGACGAAAATGACCTAAGTGTTCTTCCAATGACACAAACACACCTATTGGATGCACAAGATTGCATAAAAACCCTAATTGGACAAGAATAAGACTAGGGAGGACGAAAATTACCTAAATGTTCCTCCAATGACACAAACACACCTATTGGATGCACAAGATTGCATAAAAACCCTAATTGGAAAAGAATAAGACTAGGGAGGACGAAAATGACCTAAATGTTCATCCAATGACACAAATGAACTTATTGGATGCACAAGATTGGTTAAAAACCCTAATTGGACAAGAATAAGCCTAGGGATGACGAAAATGACCTAAATGTTCATCCAATGACATAAACGCACCTATTGGATCCACAAGATTGCATAAAAACTGTAATTGGACAAGAATAAGCCTAGGGAGGACGAAAATGACCTAAATGTTCATCCAATGACACAAATGAACTTATTGGATGCACAAGATTGGTTAAAAACCCTCATTGGACAAGAATAAACCTAGGGAGGACGAAAATGACCTAAATGTTCATCCAATGACACAAATGAACTTATTGGATGCACAAGATTGGTTAAAAACCCTAATTGGACAAGAATAAGCCTAGGGAGGACGAAAATGACCTAAATGTTCATCCAATGACACAAATGAACTTATTGGATGCACAAGATTGGTTAAAAACCCTAATTGGACAAGAATAAGCCTAGGAAGGACGAAAATGACCTAAATGTTCGTCCAATGACACAAATGAACTTATTGTATGCACAAGATTGGTTAAAAACCCAAATTGGACAAGAATAAGCCTAGGGAGGACGAAAATGACCTAAATGTTCATCCCATGACACAAATGAACTTATTGGATGCACAAGATTGGTTATAAACCCTAATTGGACAAGAATAAGCCTAGGTAGGACGAAAATGACCTAAATGTTCGTCCAATGACACAAACACACCTATTGGATGCACAAGATTGCATAAAATCCCTAATTGGACAAGAATAAGACTAGGGAAGACAAAAATGACCTAAATGATCCTCCAATGACACAAATGAACTTATTGGATGCACAAGGTTAGTTAAAAACCCTAATTGGACAAGAATAAGCTTAGGGACGACGAAAATGACCTAAATGTTCGTCCAATGACACAAACACACCTATTGGATGCACAAGATTGCATAAAAACCCTAATTGGACAAGAATAAGACTAGGGAGGACGAAAATGACCTAAATGTTCCTCCAATGACACAAACACACCTATTGGATGCACAAGATTGGTTAAAAATCCTAATTGGACAAGAATAAGCCTAGGGAGGACGAAGGTGACCTAAATGTTCCTCCAATGACACAAATGAACTTATTGGTTGCACAACATTGGCTAAAACCCCTAATTGGACAAGAATAAGCCTAGGGAGGACGAAAATGACTTAAATGTTCATCCAATGAAACAAATGAACCTATTGGATGCACAAGATTGGTTAAAAACCCTAATTTGACAAGAATAAGCCTAGGGAGGAGGAAAATGACCTAAATGTTCATCCAATGACACAAATGAAATTATTGGTTGCACAAGATTGGTTAAAACTCCTATTTGGACAAGAATAAGCCTAGGGAGGACGAAAATGACCTAAATGTTCGTCCAATGACACAAACACACCTATTGGATGCACAAGATTGCATAAAAACCCTAATTGGACAAGAATAAGACTAGGGAGGACGAAAATGACCTAAATGTTCAACCAATGACACAAATGAACTTATTGTATGCACAAGATTGGTTAAAAACCCTAATTGGACAAGAATAAGCATAGGGAGAACGAAAATGACCTAAATGTTCATCCAATGACACAAACACACATATTGGATGCACAAGATTGCTTAAAACCCTAATTGGACAAGAATATGACTAGGGAGGACGAAAATGACCTAAATGTTCATCCAATGACACAAATGAACTTATTGGATGCACAAGATTGGTTAAAACTCCCAATTGGACAAGAATAAGCCTAGGGAGGACGAAAATGACCTAAATGTTCGTCCAATGACACAAACACACCTATTGGATGCACAAGATTGCATAAAAACCCTAATTGGACAAGAATAAGACTAGGGAGGACAAAAATGACCTAAATGTTCATCCAATGACACAAATGAACTTATTGGTTGCACAAGATTGGCTAAAACCCCTAATTGGACAAGAATAAGCCTATGGAGGACGAAAATGACCTAAATGTTCATACAATGACACAAATGAACTTATTGGATGCACAAGATTGGTTAAAACTCCTAATTGGGCAAGAATAAGCCTAGGGAGGACGAAAATGACCGAAATGTTCGTCCAACGACACAAACACAGCTATTGGATGCACAAGATTGCATAAAAACCCTAATTGGACAAGAATAAGACTAGGGAGGACGAAAATGACCTAAATGTTCATCCAATGACACAAATGAACTTATTGTATGCACAAGATTGGTTAAAAACCCTAATTGGACAAGAATAAGGATAGGGAGAACGAAAATGACCTAAATGTTCATCCAATGACACAAACACACATATTGGATGCACAAGATTGCTTAAAACCCTAATTGGACAAGAATATGACTAGGGAGGACGAAAATGACCTAAATGTTCATCCAATGACACAAATGAACTTATTGGATGCACAAGGTTGGTTAAAAACCCTAATTGGACAAGAATAAGCCTAGGGACGACGAAAATGACCTAAATGTTCGTCCAATGACACAAACACACCTATTGGATGCACAAGATTGCATAAAAACGCTAATTGGACAAGAATAAGACTAGGGAGGACGAAAATGACCTAAATGTCCCTCCAATGACACAAACACCTATTGGATGCACAATATTGGTTAAAAATCCTAATTGGACAAGAATAAGCCTAGGGAGGACGAAAGTGACCTAAATGTTCCTCCAATGACACAAATGAACTTATTGGTTGCACAAGATTGGCTAAAACCCCTAATTGGACAAGAATAAGCCTATGGAGGACGAAAATGACCTAAATGTTCATCCAATGACACAAATGAACTTATTGGATGCACAAGATTGGTTAAAACTCCTAATTGGACAAGAATAAGCCTAGGGAGGACGAAAATGACCTAAATGTTCGTCCAATGACACAAACACACCTATTGGATGCACAAGATTGCATAAAAACAATAATTGGACAAGAATAAGACTAGGGAGGACGAAAATGACCTAAATGTTCATCCAACGACACAAATGAACTTATTGTATGCACAAGATTGGTTAAAAACCCTAATTGGACAAGAATAAGCATAGGGAGAACGAAAATGACCTAAATGTTCATCCAATGACACAAACAAACATATTGGATGCACAAGATTGCTTAAAACCCTAATTGGACAAGAATAAGACTAGGGAGGACGAAAATGACCTAAATGTTCATCCAATGACACAAATGAACTTATTGGATGCACAAGATTGGTTAAAAACCCTAATTGGACAAGAATAAGCCTAGGGAGGATGAGAATGACCTAAATGTTCATCCAATGACACAAATGAACTTATTGGATGCACAAGATTGGTTAAAAACCCTAATTGGACAAGAATAAGCCTAGGGAGGGCGAAAATGACCTAAATGTTCGTCCAATGACACAAACACACCTATTGGATGCACAAGATTGCATAAAAACCCTAATTGGACGAGAATAAGACTAGGGAGGACGAAAATGACCTAAATGTTCCTCCAATGACATAAATGAACTTATTGAATGCACAAGATTGGCTAAAAACCCTAATTGGACAAGAATAAGCCTAGGGAGGACGAAAATGATCTAAATGTTTATCCAATGACACAAATGAACTTATTGTATGCACAAGATTGGTTAAAAACCCTAATTGGACAAGAATAAGCCAAGGGAGGACGATAATGACCTAAATGTTCATCCAATGACACAAATAAACTTATTGGATGCACATGATTGGTTAAAAACCCTAATTGGACAAGAATAAGCCTAGGGAGGACGAAAATGACCTAAATGTTCGTCCAATGACACAAATGAACTTATTGGATGCACAAGGTTGGTTAAAAACCCTAATTGGACAAGAATAAGCCTAGGGAGGGCGAAAATGACCTAAATGTTCGTCCAATGACACAAACACACCTATTGGATGCACAAGATTGCATAAAAACCCTAATTGGACAAGAATAAGACTAGGGTAGACGAAAATGACCTAAATGTTCCTCCAATGACACAAACACACCTATTGGATGCACTAGATTGCATAAAAACTCTAATTGGACAAGTATAAGATAGGGAGGACGAAAATGACCTAAATGTTCATCCAATGACACAAATGAACTTATTGGATGCACAAGATTGGTTAAAAACCCTAATTGGACAAGAATAAGCCTAGGGAGGACGAAAATGACCTAAATGTTCATCCAATGACACAAATGAACTTATTGGATGCACAAGATTGGTTAAAAACCCTAATTGGACAAGAATAAGCATAGGGAGGCAGAACATGACATAAATGTTCATCCAATGACACAAACACACATATTGGATGCACAAGATTGCTTAAAACCCTAATTGGACAAGAATAAGACTAGGGAGGACGAAAATGACCTAAATGATCATCCAATGACACAAATGAACTTATTGGATGCACAAGATTGGTTAAAAACCCTAATTGGACAAGAATAAGCCTAGGGAGGACGAAAATGACCTAAATGTTCATCCAATGACACAAATGAACTTATTGGATGCACAAGATTGGTTAAAAACCCTAATTGGACAAGAATAAGCCTAGGGAGGACGAAAATGACCTAAATGTTCGTCCAATGACACAAATACACCTATTGGATGCACAAGATTGGTTAAAAACCCTAATTGGACAAGAATAAGCCTAGGGAGGACGAAAATGACCTAAATGTTCATCCAATGACACAAATGAACTTATTGGATGCACAAGATTGGTTAAAAACCCTAATTGGACAAGAATAAGCCTAGGGAGGATTAAAATGACCTAAATGTTTATCCAATGACACAAATGAACTTATTGGATGCACAAGATTGCTTAAAAACCCTAATTGGACAAGAATAAGCCTAGGGAGGACGAAAATGACCTAAATGTTCATCCAATGACACAAACACACCTATTTGATGCACAAGATTGGTTAAAAACCCTAATTGGACAAGAATAAGCCTAGGGTGGACGAAAATGACCTAAATGTTTATCCAATGACACAAATGAACTTATTGGAT
This sequence comes from Cicer pinnatifidum, assembly GCA_037974775.1. Taxonomy (NCBI): domain Eukaryota; kingdom Viridiplantae; phylum Streptophyta; class Magnoliopsida; order Fabales; family Fabaceae; genus Cicer; species Cicer pinnatifidum. The sequence goes on from JBBPBR010000231.1 coordinate 50,267, forward strand.
GCACAAGATTGGTTAAAAACCCTAATTAGACAAGAATAAGCCTAGGGAGGACGAAAATGACCTAAATGTTCATCCAATGACACAAATGAACTTATTGGACGCACAAGATTGGTTAAAAACCCTAACTGGACAAGAATAAGCCTAGGGAGGACGAAAATGACCTAAATGTTCGTCCAATGACACAAACACACCTATTGGATGCACAAGATTGGTTAAAAACCCTAATTGGACAAGAATAAGCCTAGGGAGGACGAAAATGACCTAAATGTTCATCCAATGACACAAATGAACTTATTGGATGCACAAGATTGGTTAAAAACCCTAATTGGACAAGAATAAGCCTAGGGAGGACGAAAATGACCTAAATGTTCATCCAATGACACAAATGAACTTATTGGATGCACAAGATTGGTTAAAAACCCTAATTGGACAAGAATAAGCCTAGGGAGGACGAAAAGGACCTAAATGTTCGTCCAATGACACAAACACACCTATTGGATGCACAAGATTGCATAAAATCCCTAATTGGACAAGAATAAGAGTAGGGGGGACGTAAATGACCTAAATGTTCCACCAATGACACAAATGAACTTATTGGATGCACAAGGTTGGTTAAAAACCCTAATTGGACAAGAATAAGCCTAGGGAGGACGAAAATGACCTAAATGTTCAACCAATGACACAAATGAACTTATTGGATGCACAAGGTTGGTTAAAAACCCTAATTGGACAAGAACAAGCCTAGGGAGGACGAAAATGACCTAAATGTTCCTCCAATGACACAAACACGCCTATTGGATGCACAAGATTGCATAAAAACCCTAATTGGACAAGAATAAGACTAAGGAGGACGAAAATGACCTAAATGTTCATCCAATGACACAAATGAAGTTATTGGATGCGCAAGATTGGTTAAAAATCCTAATTCGACAAGAATAAGCCTAGGGAGGACGAAAATGACCTAAATGTTCATCCAATGACACAAATGAACTTATTGGATGCACAAGATTGGTTGAAAACCCTAATTGGACAAGAATAAGCCTAGGGAGGACGAAAATGACCTAAATGTTCATCCAATGACACAAATGAACTTATTGGATGCACAAGATTGGTTAAAAACCCTAATTGGACAAGAATAAGCCTAGGGAGGACGAAAATGACCTAAATGTTCAACCAATGACACAAATGAACTTATTGGATGCACAAGGTTGGTTAAAAACCCTAATTGGACAAGAATAAGCCTAGGGAGGATGAAAATGACCTTAATGTTCGTCCAATGACACAAACACACCTATTGGATGCACAAGATTACATAAAAACCCTAATTGGACAAGAATAAGACTAAGGAGGACGAAAATGACCTAAATGTTTATCCAATGACACAAACACACCTATTGGATGCACAAAATTGGTTAAAATCCCTAATTGGACAAGAATAAGCCTAGGGAGGACGAAAATGACCTAAATGTTCCTCCAATGTCACAAATGAACTTATTAGATGCACAAGATTGGCTAAAAACCCTAATTGGACAAGAATAAGCCTAGGGAGGACGAAAATGACCTAAATGTTCATCCAATGACACAAATGAACTTATTGGATGCACAAGGTTTGTTAAAAACCCTAATTGGACAAGAATAAGCCTAGGGAGGACGAAAATGACCTTAATGTTCGTCCAATGACACAAACACACCTATTGGATGCACAAGATTACATAAAAACCCTAATTGGACAAGAATAAGACTAAGGAGGACGAAAATGACCTAAATGTTTATCGAATGACACAAACACACCTATTGGTTGCACAAGATTGGTTAAAAACCCTAATTGGACAAGAATAAGCCTAGGGAGGACGAAAATGACCTAAATGTTCCTCCAATGTCACAAATGAACTTATTAGATGCACAAGATTGGCTAAAAACCCTAATTGGACAAGAATAAGCCTAGGGAGGACGAAAATGACCTAAATGTTCATCCAATGACACAAATGAACTTATTGGATGCACAAGGTTGGTTAAAAACCCTAATTGGACAAGAATAAGCCTAGGGACGACGAAAATGACCTAAATGTTCGTCCAATGACACAAACACACCTATTGGATGCACAAGATTGCATAAAAACGCTAATTGGACAAGAATAAAACTAGGGAGGACGAAAATGACCTAAATGTTCCTCCAACGACACAAACACCTATTGGATTCACAAGATTGGTTAAAAATCCTAATTGGACAAGAATAAGCCTAGGGAGGACGAAAGTGACCTAAATGTTCCTCCAATGACACAAATGAACTTATTGGATGCACAAGATTGGTTAAAAACCCTAATTGGACAAGAATAAGCCTAGGGAGGACGAAAATGACCTAAATGTTCATCCAATGACACAAATGAACTTATTGGATGCACAAGATTGGTTAAAAACCCTAATTGGACAAGAATAAGCCTAGGAAGGACGAAAATGACCTAAATGTTCGTCCAATGACACAAATGAACTTATTGTATGCACAAGATTGGTTAAAAACCCAAATTGGACAAGAATAAGCATAGGGAGAACGAAAATGACCTAAATGTTCATCCAATGACACAAACACAGATATTGGATGCACAAGATTGCTTAAAACCCTAATTGGACAAGAATAAGACTAGGGAGGACGAAAATGACCTAAATGTTCATCCAATGACACAAATGAACTTATTGGATGCACAAGATTGGTTAAAAACCCTAATTGGACAAGAATAAGCCTAGGGAGGACGAAAATGACCTAAATGTTCATCCAATGACACAAACACTCCTATTGGATGCACAAGGTTGGTTAAAAACCCTAATTGGACAAGAATAAGCCTAGGGAGGACGAAAATGACCTAAATGTTCATCCAATGACACAAATGAACTTATTGGATGCACAAGATTGCTTAAAAACCCTAATTGGACAAGAATAAGCTTAGGGAGGACGAAACTGACCTAAATGTTCATCCAATGACACAAACACACCTATTGGATGCACAAGATTGCTTAAAAACCCTAATTGGACAAGAATAAGCCTAGGGAGGACGAAAATGACCTAAATGTTCATCCAATGACACAAATGCACTTATTGGATGCACAAGATTGGTTAAAAACCCTAATTGGACAAGAATAAGCCTAGGGAGGGCGAAAATGACCTAAATGTTCGTCCAATGACACAAACACACCTATTGGATGCACAAGATTGCATAAAAACCCTAATTGGACAAGAATAAGACAAGGGAGGACGAAAATGACCTAAATGTTCATCCAATGACACAAACACAGATATTGGATGCACAAGATTGCTTAAAACCCTAATTGGACAAGAATAAGACTAGGGAGGACGAAAATGACCTAAATGTTCATCCAATGACACAAATGAACTTATTGAATGCACAAGGTTGGTTAAAAACCCTAATTGGACAAGAATAAGCCTAGGGAGGACGAAAATGACATAAATGTTCAACTAATGACACAAATGAACTTATTGGATGCACAAGATTGGTTAAAAACCCTAATTGGACAATAATAAGCCTAGGGAGGACGTAAATGACCTAAATGTTCAACCAATGACACAATTGAACTTATTGGATGCACAAGGTTGTTTAAAAACCCTATTTGGACAAGAATAAGCCTACGGAGGACGAAAATGACCTAAATGTTCGTCCAATGACACAAACACACCTATTGGATGCACAAGATTGCATAAAAACCCTAATTGGACAAGAATAAGCCTAGGGAGGACGAAAATGACTTAAATGTTCATCCAATGAAACAAATGAACCTATTGGATGCACAAGATTGGTTAAAAACCCTAATTTGACAAGAATAAGCCTAGGGAGGAGGAAAATGACCTAAATGTTCATCCAATGACACAAATGAACTTATTGGATGCACAAGATTGGTTAAAAACCCTAATTGGACAAGAATAAGCCTAGGGAGGACGAAAATGACCTAAATGTTCATCCCATGACACAAATGAACTTATTGGATGCACAAGATTGGTTGAAAACCCTAATTGGACAAGAATAAGCCTAGGGAGGACGAAAATGACCTAAATGTTCGTCCAATGACACAAACACACCATTTGGATGCACAAGATTGCATAAAATCCCTAATTGGACAAGAATAAGACTAGGGAAGATGAAAATGACCTAAATGTTCCTCCAATGACACAAATGAACTTATTGGATGCACAAGGTTAGTTAAAAACCCTAATTGGACAAGAATAAGCTTAGGGACGACTAAAATGACCTAAATGTTCGTCCAATGACACAAACACACCTATTGGATGCACAAGATTGCATAAAAACCCTAATTGGACAAGAATAAGACTGGGGAGGACGAAAATGACCTAAATGTTCCTCCAATGACACAAACACACCTATTGGATGCACAAGATTGGTTAAAAATCCTAATTGGACAAGAATAAGCCTAGGGAGGACGAAAGTGAACTAAATGTTCCTCTAATGACACAAATGAACTTATTGGTTGCACAAGATTGGCTAAAACCCCTAATTGGACAAGAATAAGCCTAGGGAGGACGAAAATGACCTAAATGTTCATCCAATGACACAAATGAACTTATTTGATGCACAAGATTGGTTAAAAACCCTAATTGGACAAGAATAAGCCTAGGGAGGACGAAAATGACCTAAATGTTCATCCAATGACACAAATGAACTTATTGGATGCACAAGATTGGTTAAAAACCCTAATTGGACAAGAATAAGCCTAGGGAGGACGAAAATGACCTAAATGTTCATCCAATGACACAAATGAACTTATTGGATGCACAAGATTGGTTAAAAACCCTAATTGGACAAGAATAAGCCTAGGGAGGACGAAAATGACCTAAATGTTCATCCAATGACACAAATATACTTATTGGATGCACAAGATTGGTTAAAAACCCTAATTGGACAAGAATAAGCCTAGGGAGGACGTAAATGACCTAAATGATCCACCAATGACACAAATGAACTTATTGGATGCACAAGGTTGGTTAAAAACCCTAATTGGACAAGAATAAGCCTAGGGAGGACGAAAATGACCTAAATGTTCAACCAATGACACAAATGAACTTATTGGATGCACAAGGTTGGTTAAAAACCCTAATTGGACAAGAATAAGCCTAGGGAGGACGAAAATGACCTAAATGTTCGTCCAATGACACAAATGAACTTATTGGATGCACAGGATTGCATAAAAACCCTAATTGGACAAGAATAAGCCTAGGGAGGACGAAAATGACCTAAATGTTCGTCCAATGACACAAATGAACTTATTGGATGCACAAGATTGGTTGAAAACCCTAATTGCACAAGAATAAGCCTAGGGAGGACGAAAATGACCTAAATGTTCATCCAATGACACAAATGAACTTATTGGATGCACAAGATTGGTTAAAAACCCTAATTGGACAAGAATAAGCCTAGGGAGGACGAAAATGACCTAAATGTTCATCCAATGACACAAATGAACTTATTGGATGCACAAGATTGGTTAAAAACCCTAATTGGACAAGAATAAGCCTAGGGAGGACGAAAATGACCTAAATGTTCATCCAATGACACAAATGAACTTATTGGATGCACAAGATTGGTTAAAAACCCTAATTGGACAAGAATAAGCCTAGGGACGACGAAAATGTCCTAAATGTTCGTCCAATGACACAAACACACCTATTGGATGCAAAAGATTGCATAAAAACGCTAATTGGACAAGAATAAGACTAGGGAGGACGAAAATGACTTAAATGTTCCTCCAATGACACAAACACCTATTGGATGCACAAGATTGGTTAAAAATCCTAATTGGACAAGAATAAGCCTAGGGAGGACGAAAGTGTCATAAATGTTCCTCCAATGACACAAATGAACTTATTGGTTGCACAAGATTGTCTAAAACCCCTAATTGGACAAGAATAAGCCTAGGGAGGACGAAAATGACCTAAATGTTCATCCAATGAGACATATGAACTAATTGGTTGCACAAGATTGGCTAAAACCCCTAATTGGACAAGAATAAGCCTAGGGAGGACGAAAATGACCTAAATGTTCATCCGATGACACAAATGAACTTATTGGATGCACAAGATTGGTTAAAAACCCTAATTGTACAAGAATAAGCCTAGGGAGGACGAAAATGACCTAAATGTTCATCCAATGACACAAATGAACTTATTGGATGCACAAGATTGGTTAAAAACCCTAATTGGACAAGAATAAGCCTAGGGAGGACGAAAATGACCTAAATGTTCGTCCAATGACACAAATGAACTTATTGGATGCACAAGATTGGTAAAAAACCATAATTGGACAAGAATAAGCCTAGGGAGGACGAAAATGACCTAAATGTTCATCCAATGACACAAATGAACTTATTGGATGCACAAGATTGGTTAAAAACCCTAATTGGACAAGAATAAGCCTAGGGAGGACGAAAATGACCTAAATGTTCATCCAATGACACAAATGAACTTATTGGATGCACAAGATTGGTTAAAAACCCTAATTGGACAAGAATAAGCCTAGGGAGGACGAAAATGACCTAAATGTTCATCCAATGACACAAATGAACTTATTGGATGCACAAGATTGGTTAAAAACCCTAATTGGACACGAATAAGCCTAGGGAGGACGAAAATGACCCAAATGTTCGTCCAATGACACAAACACACCTATTGGATGCACAAGATTGCATAAAAACCCTAATTGGACAAGAATAAGACTAGGGAGGACGAAAATGACCTAAATGTTCCTCCAATGACACAAACACACCTATTGGATGCACAAGATTGCATAAAAACCCTAATTAGACAATAATAAGACTAGGGAGGACGAAAATGACCTAAATGTTCATCCAATGACACAAATGAACTTATTGGATGCACAAGATTGGTTAAAAACCCTAATTGGACAAGAATAAGCCTAGGGAGGACGAAAATGACCTAAATGTTCATCCAATGACACAAATGAACTTATTGGATGCACAAGATTGGTTAAAAACCCTAATTTGACAAGAATAAGCCTAGGGAGAACGAAAATGACCTAAATGTTCGTCCAATGACACAAACACACCTATTGGATGCACAAGATTGCATAAAAACCCTAATTGGACAAGAATAAGACTAGGGAGGTCGAAAATGACCTAAATGTTCCTCCAATGACACCAACACATCTATTGGATGCACAAGATTGCATAAAAACCCTAATTGGACAAGAATAAGACTAGGGAGGACGAAAATGACCTAAATGTTCATCCAATGACACAAATGAACTTATTGGATGCACAAGATTGGTTAAAAACCCTAATTGGACAAAAATAAGCCTAGGGAGGACGAAAATGACCTAAATGTTCATCCAATGACACAAATGAACTTATTGGATGCACAAGATTGGTTAAAAACCCTAATTGGACAAGAATAAGCCTAGGGAGGACGAAAATGACCTAAATGTTCATTTAATGACACAAATGAACTTATTGGATGCACAAGATTGTTTAAAAACCCTAATTGGACAAGAATAAGCATAGGGAGGACGAAAATGACCTAAATGTTCATCCAATGACACAAACCCACATATTGGATGCACAAGATTGCTTAAAACCCTAATTGGACAAGAATAAGACTAGGGAGGACGAAAATGACCTAAATGTTCATCCAATGACACAAATGAACTTATTGGATGCACAAGATTGGTTAAAAACCCTAATCGGACAAGAATAAGCCTAGGGAGGACGAAAATGACCTAAATGTTCATCCAATGACACAAATGTACTTATTGGATGCACAAGATTAGTTAAAAACCCTAATTGGACAAGAATAAGCCTAGGGAGGACGAAAATGACCTAAATGTTCGTCCAATGACACAAACACACCTATTGGATGCACAAGATTGCATAAAAACCCTAATTGGACAAGAATAAGACTAGGGAGGACGAAAATGACCTAAATGTTCATCCAATGACACAAATGAACGTATTGGATGCACAAGATTGGTTAAAAACCCTAATTGGACAAGAATAAGCCTAGGGAGGACGAAAATGACCTAAATGTTCGTCCAATGACACAAACACACCTATTGGATGCACAAGATTGCATAAAAACCCTGATTGGACAAGAATAAGACTAGGGAGGACGAAAATGACCTAAATGTTCATCCAATGACACAAATGAACTTATTGGATGCACAAGATTGGTTAAAAACCCTAATTGGACAAGAATAAGCCTAGGGAGGACGAAAATGACCTAAATGTTCGTCCAATGACACAAACACACCTATTGGATGCACAAGATCGCATAAAAACCCTAATTGGACAAGAATAAGACTAGGGAGGACGAAAATGACCTAAATGTTCCTCCAATGACACAAACACACCTATTGGATGCACAAGACTGGTTAAAAACCCTAATTGGACAAGAATAAGCCTAGGGAGGACGAAAATGACCTAAATGTTCCTCCAATGACACAAATGAACTTATTGGATGCACAAGATTGGCTAAAAACCCTAATTGGACAAGAATAAGCCTAGTGAGGACGAAAATGACCTAAATGTTCATTCAATGACACAAATGAACTTATTGGATGCACAAGATTGGCTAAAAACCCTAATTGGACAAGAATAAGCCTAGGTTGGACGAAAATGACCTAAATGTTCATCCAATGACACAAATGAACTTATTGGATGCACAATGTTGGTTAAAAACACTAATTGGACAAGAATAAGCCTAGGGACGACGAAAATGACCTAAATGTTCGTCCAATGACACAAACACACCTATTGGATGCACAAGATTGCATAAAAACCCTAATTGGACAAGAATAAGACTAGGGAGGACGAAAATGACCTAAATGTTCCTCCAATGACACAAACACACCTACTGGATGCACAAGATTGCATAAAAACCCTAATTGGACAAGAATAAGACTAGGGAGGACGAAAATGACCTAAATGTTCATCCAATGACACAAATGAACTTTTGGATGCACAAGATTGGTTAAAAACCCTAATTGGACAAGAATAAGCCTAGGGAGGACGAAAATGACCTAAATGTTCATCCTATGACACAAATGAACTTATTGGGTGCACAAGATTGATTAAAAACCCTAATTGGACAAGAATAAGCCTTGGGAGGACGAAAATGACCTAAATGTTCATCCAATGACACAAATGAACTTATTGGATGCACAAGATTGGTTAAAAACCCTAATTGGACAAGAATAAGCCTAGGGAGGACGAAAATGACCTAAATGTTCATCTAATGACACAAATGAACTTATTGGATGCACAAGATTGGTTAAAAACCCTAATTAGACAAGAATAAGCCTAGGGAGGGCGAAAATGATTTAAATGTTCATCCAATGACACAAATGAACTTATTGGAAGCACAAGATTGTTTAAAAACCCTAATTGGAAAAGAATAAGCCTAGGGAGGACGAAAATGACCTAAATGTTCGTCCAATGACACAAACACACCTATTGGATGCACAAGATTGCATAAAATCCCTAATTGGACAAGAATAAGACTAGGGAGGACGAAAATGACCTAAATGTTCCTCCAATGACACAAACACACCTATTGGATGCACAAGATTGCATAAAAACCCTAATTGGACAAGAATAAGACTAGGGAGGACGAAAATGACCTAAATGTTCATCCAATGACACAAATGAACTTATTGGATGCACAAGATTGGTTAAAAACCCTAATTGGACAAGAATAAGCCTAGGGAGGACGAAAATGATCTAAATGTTCATCCAATGACACAAATGAACTTATTGGATGCACAAGGTTGGTTAAAAACCCTAATTGGACAAGAATAAGCCTAGGGAGGACGAAAATGACCTAAATGTTCGTCCAATGACACAAACACACCTATTGGATGCACAAGATTGCATAAAAACCCTAACTGGAAAAGAATAAGACTAGGGAGGACGAAAATGACCTAAATGTTCATCTAATGACACAAATGAACTTATTGGATGCACAAGATTGGTTAAAACCCCTAATTGGACAAGAATAAGCATAGGGAGGACGAAAATGACCTAAACGTTCATCCAATGACACAAACCCACATATTGGATGCACAAGATTGCTTAAAACCCTAATTTGACAAGAATAAGACTAGGGAGGACGAAAATGACCTAAATGTTCATCCAATGACACAAATGAACTTATTGAATGCACAAGATTGGTTAAAAACCCTAATCGGACAAGAATAAGCCTAGGGAGGACGAAAATGACCTAAGTGTTCTTCCAATGACACAAACACACCTATTGGATGCACAAGATTGCATAAAAACCCTAATTGGACAAGAATAAGACTAGGGAGGACGAAAATTACCTAAATGTTCCTCCAATGACACAAACACACCTATTGGATGCACAAGATTGCATAAAAACCCTAATTGGAAAAGAATAAGACTAGGGAGGACGAAAATGACCTAAATGTTCATCCAATGACACAAATGAACTTATTGGATGCACAAGATTGGTTAAAAACCCTAATTGGACAAGAATAAGCCTAGGGATGACGAAAATGACCTAAATGTTCATCCAATGACATAAACGCACCTATTGGATCCACAAGATTGCATAAAAACTGTAATTGGACAAGAATAAGCCTAGGGAGGACGAAAATGACCTAAATGTTCATCCAATGACACAAATGAACTTATTGGATGCACAAGATTGGTTAAAAACCCTCATTGGACAAGAATAAACCTAGGGAGGACGAAAATGACCTAAATGTTCATCCAATGACACAAATGAACTTATTGGATGCACAAGATTGGTTAAAAACCCTAATTGGACAAGAATAAGCCTAGGGAGGACGAAAATGACCTAAATGTTCATCCAATGACACAAATGAACTTATTGGATGCACAAGATTGGTTAAAAACCCTAATTGGACAAGAATAAGCCTAGGAAGGACGAAAATGACCTAAATGTTCGTCCAATGACACAAATGAACTTATTGTATGCACAAGATTGGTTAAAAACCCAAATTGGACAAGAATAAGCCTAGGGAGGACGAAAATGACCTAAATGTTCATCCCATGACACAAATGAACTTATTGGATGCACAAGATTGGTTATAAACCCTAATTGGACAAGAATAAGCCTAGGTAGGACGAAAATGACCTAAATGTTCGTCCAATGACACAAACACACCTATTGGATGCACAAGATTGCATAAAATCCCTAATTGGACAAGAATAAGACTAGGGAAGACAAAAATGACCTAAATGATCCTCCAATGACACAAATGAACTTATTGGATGCACAAGGTTAGTTAAAAACCCTAATTGGACAAGAATAAGCTTAGGGACGACGAAAATGACCTAAATGTTCGTCCAATGACACAAACACACCTATTGGATGCACAAGATTGCATAAAAACCCTAATTGGACAAGAATAAGACTAGGGAGGACGAAAATGACCTAAATGTTCCTCCAATGACACAAACACACCTATTGGATGCACAAGATTGGTTAAAAATCCTAATTGGACAAGAATAAGCCTAGGGAGGACGAAGGTGACCTAAATGTTCCTCCAATGACACAAATGAACTTATTGGTTGCACAACATTGGCTAAAACCCCTAATTGGACAAGAATAAGCCTAGGGAGGACGAAAATGACTTAAATGTTCATCCAATGAAACAAATGAACCTATTGGATGCACAAGATTGGTTAAAAACCCTAATTTGACAAGAATAAGCCTAGGGAGGAGGAAAATGACCTAAATGTTCATCCAATGACACAAATGAAATTATTGGTTGCACAAGATTGGTTAAAACTCCTATTTGGACAAGAATAAGCCTAGGGAGGACGAAAATGACCTAAATGTTCGTCCAATGACACAAACACACCTATTGGATGCACAAGATTGCATAAAAACCCTAATTGGACAAGAATAAGACTAGGGAGGACGAAAATGACCTAAATGTTCAACCAATGACACAAATGAACTTATTGTATGCACAAGATTGGTTAAAAACCCTAATTGGACAAGAATAAGCATAGGGAGAACGAAAATGACCTAAATGTTCATCCAATGACACAAACACACATATTGGATGCACAAGATTGCTTAAAACCCTAATTGGACAAGAATATGACTAGGGAGGACGAAAATGACCTAAATGTTCATCCAATGACACAAATGAACTTATTGGATGCACAAGATTGGTTAAAACTCCTAATTGGACAAGAATAAGCCTAAGGAGGACGAAAATGACCTAAATGTTCGTCCAATGACACAAACACACCTATTGGATGCACAAGATTGCATAAAAACCCTAATTGGACAAGAATAAGACTAGGGAGGACGAAAATGACCTAAATGTTCATCCAATGACACAAATGAACTTATTGGTTGCACAAGATTGGCTAAAACCCCTAATTGGACAAGAATAAGCCTATGGAGGACGAAAATGACCTAAATGTTCATACAATGACACAAATGAACTTATTGGATGCACAAGATTGGTTAAAACTCCTAATTGGACAAGAATAAGCCTAGGGAGGACGAAAATGACCTAAATGTTCGTCCAATGACACAAACACACCTATTGGATGCACAAGATTGCATAAAAACCCTAATTGGACAAGAATAAGACTAGGGAGGACAAAAATGACCTAAATGTTCATCCAATGACACAAATGAACTTATTGTATGCACAAGATTGGTTAAAAACCCTAATTGGACAAGAATAAGGATAGGGAGAACGAAAATGACCTAAATGTTCATCCAATGACACAAACACACATATTGGATGCACAAGATTGCTTAAAACCCTAATTGGACAAGAATATGACTAGGGAGGACGAAAATGACCTAAATGTTCATCCAATGACACAAATGAACTTATTGGATGCACAAGATTGGTTAAAAACCATAATTGGACAAGAATAAGCCTAGGGAGGACGAAAATGACCTAAATGTTCATCCAATGACACAAATGAACTTATTGGATGCACAAGATTGGTTGAAAACCCTAATTGGACAAGAATAAGCCTAGGGAGCACGAAAATGACCTAAATGTTCCTCCAATGACACAAACACATCAATTGGATGCACAGGATTGCATAAAAACCCTAATTGGACAAGAATAAGACTAGGGAGGACAAAAATGACCTAAATGTTCATCCAATGAAGCAAATGAACTTATTGGAAGCACAAGATTGGTTAAAAACCCTAATTGGACAAGAATAAGCCAAGGGAGGACGAAAATGACCTAAATGTTCATCCAATGACACAAATGAACTTATTGGATGCACAAGATTGGTTAAAAACCCTAATTGGACAAGAATAAGCCTAGGAAGGACGAAAATGACCTAAATGTTCGTCCAATGACACAAATGAACTTATTGTATGCACAAGATTGGTTAAAAACCCTAATTGGACAAGAATAAGCATAGGGAGAACGAAAATGACCTAAATGTTCATCCAATGAAACAAACACAGATATTGGATGCACAAGATTGCTTAAAACCCTAATTGGACAAGAATAAGACTAGGGAGGACGAAAATGACCTAAATGTTCATCCAATGACACAAATGAACTTATTGGATGCACAAGGTTGGTTAAAAACCCTAATTGGACAAGAATAAGCCTAGGGAGGACGAAAATGACCTAAATGTTCAACTAATGACACAAATGAACTTATTGGATGCACAAGATTGGTTAAAAACCCTAATTGGACAATAATAAGCCTAGGGAGGACGTAAATGACCTAAATGTTCAACCAATGACACAATTGAACTTATTGGATGCACAATGTTGTTTAAAAACCTTATTTGGACAAGAATAAGCCTACGGAGGACGAAAATGACCTAAATGTTCGTCCAATGACACAAACACACCTATTGGATGCACAAGATTGCATAAAAACCCTAATTGGACAAGAATAAGCCTAGGGAGGACGAAAATGACTTAAATGTTCATCCAATGAAACAAATGAACCTATTGGATGCACAAGATTGGTTAAAAACCCTAATTTGACAAGAATAAGCCTAGGGAGGAGGAAAATGACCTAAATGTTCATCCAATGACACAAATGAACTTATTGGTTGCACAAGATTGGCTAAAACCCCTAATTGGACAAGAATAAGCCTATGGAGGACGAAAATGACCTAAATGTTCATACAATGACACAAATGAACTTATTGGATGCACAAGATTGGTTAAAACTCCTAATTGGGCAAGAATAAGCCTAGGGAGGACGAAAATGACCTAAATGTTCGTCCAATGACACAAACACAGCTATTGGATGCACAAGATTGCATAAAAACCCTAATTGGACAAGAATAAGCCTAGGGAGGACGAAAATGACTTAAATGTTCATCCAATGAAACAAATGAACCTATTGGATGCACAAGATTGGTTAAAAACCCTAATTTGACAAGAATAAGCCTAGGGAGGAGGAAAATGACCTAAATGTTCATCCAATGACACAAATGAACTTATTGGTTGCACAAGATTGGTTAAAACTCCTAATTGGACAAGAATAAGCCTAGGGAGGACGAAAATGACCTAAATGTTCGTCCAATGACACAAACACACCTATTGGATGCACAAGATTGCATAAAAACCCTAATTGGACAAGAATAAGACTAGGGAGGACGAAAATGACCTAAATGTTCATCCAATGACTCAAATGAACTTATTGTATGCACAAGATTGGTTAAAAACCCTAATTGGACAAGAATAAGCCTAGGGAGGACGAAAATGACCTAAATGTTCATCCAATGACACAAATGAACTTATTGGATGAACAAGATTGGTTGAAAACCATAATTGGACAAGAATAAGCCTAGGGAGGACGAAAATGACCTAAATGTTCATCCAATGACACAAATGAACTTATTGGATGCACAAGATTGGTTAAAAACCCTAATTGGACAAGAATAAGCCTAGGAAGGACGAAAATTACCTAAATGTTCAACCAATGACACAAATGAACTTATTGGATGCACAAGATTGGTTAAAAACCCTAATTGGACAATAATAAGCCTAGGGAGGACGTAAATGACCTAAATGTTCAACCAATGACACAAAGGAACTTCTTGGATGCACAAGGTTGTTTAAAAACCCTATTTGGACAAGAATAAGCCTAGGGAGGACGAAAATGACCTAAATGTTCATCCAATGACACAAATGAACTTATTGGATGCACAAGATTGGTTAAAAACCCTAATTGGACAAGAATAAGCCTAGGGAGGACGAAAATGACCTAAATGTTCATCCAATGACACAAATGAACTTATTGGAAGCACAAGATTGGTTGAAAACCATAATTGGACAAGAATAAGCCTAGGGAGGACGAAAATTACCTAAATGTTCATCTAATGACACAAATGAACTTATTGGATGCACAAGATTGGTTGAAAACCCTAATTGGACAAGAATAAGCCTAGGGATCACGAAAATGACCTAAATGTTCCTCCAATGACACAAACACACCTATTGGATGCACAAGATTGCATAAAAACCATAATTGGACAAGAATAAGACTAGGGAGGACGAAAATGACCTAAATGTTCATCCAATGACACAAATGAACTTATTGTATGCATAAGATTGGTTAAAAACCCTAATTGGACAAGAATAAGCATAGGGAGAACGAAAATGACCTAAATGTTCATCCAATGACACAAACACACATATTGGATGCACAAGATTGCTTAAAACCCTAATTGGACAAGAATAAGACTAGGGAGGAAGAAAATGACCTAAATGTTCATCCAATGACACAAATGAACTTATTGGATGCACAAGATTGGTTAAAAACCCTAATTGGACAAGAATAAGCCTAGGGAGGAAAAACATGACGTAAATGTTCATCCAATGACACAAATGAACTTATTGGATGCACATGATTGGTTAAAAACCCTAATTGGACAAGAATAAGCCTAGGGATGACGAAAATGACCTAAATGTTCGTCCAATGACACAAACACACCTATTGGATGCACAAGATTGCATAAAAACCCTAATTGGACAAGAATAAGACTAGGGAGGACGAAAATGACCTAAATGTTCCTCCAATGACACAAACACACCTATTGGATGCACAAGATTGCATAAAAACCGTAATTGGACAAGAATAAGACTAGGGAGGACGAAAGTGACCTAAATGTTCCTCCAATGACACAAACACACCTATTGGATGCACAAGATTGCATAAAAACCCTAATTGGACAAGAATAAGACTAGGGAGGACGAAAATGACCTAAATGTTCGTCCAAGGACACAAACACACCTATTGGATGCACAAGATTGCATCAAAACCCTAATTGGAAAAGAATAAGCCTAGGGAGGACGAAAATGACCAAAATGTTCATCCAATGACACAAATGAACTTATTGGATGCACAAGATTGGTTAAAAACCCTAATTGGACAAGAATAAGCCTAGGGAGGACGAAAATGACCTAAATGTTCATCCAATGACACAAATGAACTTATTGGATGCACAAGATTGGTTAAAAACCCTAATTGGACAAGAATAAGCCTAGGGAGGACGAAAATGACCTAAATGTTCATCCAATGACACAAATGAACTTATTGGATGCACAAGATTGGTTAAAAACCCTAATTGGACAAGAATAAGCCTAGGGAGGACGAAAATGACCTATATGTTCATCGAATGACACAAATGAACTAATTGGATGCACAAGATTGGTTAAAAACCCTAACTAGACAAGAATAAGCCTAGGGAGGACGAAAATGACCTAAATGTTCGTCCAATGACACAAACACACCTATTGGATGCACAAGATTGCATAAAAACCCTAATTGGACAAGAATAAGAATAGGGAGGACGAAAATGACCTAAATGTTCATCCAATGACACAAATGAACTTATTGGATGCACAAGATTGGTTAAAAACCCTAATTGGACAAGAATAAGCATAGGGAGGACGAAAATGACCTAAATGTTCATCCAATAACAAAAACACACATATTGGATGCACAAGATTGCTTAAAACCCTAATTGGACAAGAATAAGACTAGGGATGACGAAAATGACCTAAATGTTCATCCAAGGACACAAATGAACTTATTGGATGCACAAGATTGGTTAAAAACCCTAATTGGACAAGAATAAGCCTAGGGAGGACGAAAATGACCTAAATGTTCATCCAATGACACAAATGAACTTATTGGATGCACAAGATTGGTTAAAAACCCTAATTGGACAAGAATAAGCAAAGGGAGGACGAAAATGACCTAAATGTTCATCCAATGACACAAATGAACTTATTGGATGCACAAGATTGGTTAAAAACCCTAATTGGACAAGAATAAGCCTAGGGAGGACGAAAATGACCTAAATGTTCATCCAATGACACAAATGAACTTATTGGATGCACAAGATTGTTTAAAAACCCTAATTAGACAAGAATAAGCCTATGGAGGACGAAAATGACCTAAATGTTCATCCAATGACACAAATGAACTTATTGGATGCACAAGATTGTTTAAAAACCCTAATTGGACAAGAATAAGCCTATGGAGGACGAAAATGACCTAAATGTTCTTCCAATGACACAAATGAACTTATTGGATGCACAAGATTGGTTGAAAACCTTAATTGGACAAGAATAAGCCTAGGGAGGACGAAAATGACCTAAATGTTCATCCAATGACACAAATGAACTTATTGGATGCACAAGATTGGTTAAAAACCCTAATTGGACAAGAATAAGCCTAGGGAGGACGAAAATGACCTAAATGTTCATCCAATGACACAAATGAACTTATTGGATGCACAAGATTGGTTAAAAATCCTAATTGGACAAGAATAAGCCTAGGGAGGACGAAAATGACCTAAATGTTCATCCAATGACACAAATGAACTTACTGGATGCATAAGATTGCTTAAAAACCCTAATTAGACAAGAATAAGCCTAGGGAGGACGAAAATGACCTAAATGTTCATCCAATGACACAAATACACCTATTGGATGCACAAGATTGGTTAGAAACCCTAATTGGACAAGAATAAGCCTAGGGAGGACGAAAATGACCTAAATGTTCATCCAATGACACAAACACACCTATTGGATGCACAAGATTGGTTAGAAACCCTAATTGGACAAGAATAAGCCATGGGAGGACGAAAATGACCTAAATGTTAATCCAATGACACAAATGAACTTATTGGATGCACATGATTAGTTAAAAACCCTAATTGGACAAGAATAAGCCTAGGGAGGACGAAAATAACCTAAATGTTCATCAAATGACTAAACACACCTATTGGATGCACAAGATTGGTTAGAAACCCTAATTGGACAAGAATAAGCCTAGGGAGGACGAAAATGACCTAAATGTTCATCCAATGACACAAATGAACTTATTGGATGCACAAGATTGGTTAAAAACCCTAATTGGACAAGAATAAGCCTAGGGAGGACGAAAATGACCTAAATGTTCATCCAATGACACAAACACACCTATTGGATGCACAAGATTGGTTAAAAATCATAATTGGACAAGAATAAGCCTAGGGAGGACGAAAATGACCTAAATGTTCATCCAATGACACAAATGAACTTATTGGATGCACAAGATTGGTTAAAAACCCTAATTGGACAAGAATAAGCTTATGGTGGACGAAAATGAACTAAATGTTCATCCAATGACACAAACACACCTATTGGATGCACAAGATTGGTTAAAAATCATAATTGGACAAAAATAAGCCTAGGGAGGACGAAAATGACCTAAATGTTCATCCAATGACACAAACACACCTATTGGATGCACAAGATTGGTTAGAAACCCTAATTGGACAAGAATAAGCCTAGGGAGGACGAAAATGACCTAAATGTTCATCCAATGACACAAATGAACTTATTGGATGCACAAGATTGGTTAAAAACCCTAATTGGACAAGAATAAGCCTAGGGAGGACGAAAAATGACCTAAATGTTCATCCAATGACACAAATGAACTTATTGGATGAACAAGATTGCTTAAAACCCTAATTGGACAAGAATAAGCCTAGGGAGGACGAAAATGACCTAAATGTTCATCCAATGACACAAATGAACTTATTGGATGCACAAGATTGGTTAAAAACCCTAATTGGACAAGAATAAGCCTTGGGAGGACGAAAATGACATAAATGTTTATCCAATGACACAAACACACCTATTGGATGCACAGGATTGGTTAGAAACCCTAATTGGACAAGAATAAGCCTAGGGAGGACGAAAATGACCTAAATGTTCATCCAATGACACAAATGAACTTATTGGATGCACAAGATTGGTTAAAAACCCTAATTGGACAAGAATAAGCCTAGGGAGGACGAAAATGACCTAAATGTTCATCCAATGACACAAATGAACTTATTGGATGCACAAGATTGGTTAAAAACCCTAATTGGACAAGAATAAGCCTAGGGAGGACAAAAATGACCTAAATGTTCATCCAATGACACAAATGAACTTATTGGATGCACAAGTTTGGTTAAAAACCCTAATTGGACAAGAATAAGCCTAGGGAGGACGAAAATGACCTAAATGTTCGTCCAATGACACAAATGAACTTATTGGATGCACAAGATTGGTTAAAAGTCCTAATTGGACAAGAAAAAGCCTAGGGAGGAAGAAAATGACCTAAATGTTCGTCCAATGACACAAACACACCTATTGGATGCACAAGATTGCATAAAAACCCTAATTGGACAAGAATAAGACTAGGGAGGACGAAAATGACCTAAATGTTCGTCCAATGACACAAACACACCTATTGGATGCACAAGTTTGCATAAAATCCCTAATTGGACAAGAATAAGACTAGGGAAGACGAAAATGACCTAAATGATCCTCCAATGACACAAATGAACTTATTGGATGCACAAGGTTAGTTAAAAACCCTAATTGGACAAGAATAAGCTTAGGGACGACGAAAATGACCTAAATGTTCGTCCAATGACACAAACACACCTATTGGATGCACAAGATTGCATAAAAACCCTAATTGGACAAGAATAAGACTAGGGAGGACGAAAATGACCTAAATGTTCCTCCAATGACACAAACACACCTATTGGATGCACAAGATTGGTTAAAAATCCTAATTGGACAAGAATAAGCCTAGGGAGGACGAAGGTGACCTAAATGTTCCTCCAATGACACAAATGAACTTATCGGATGCACAAGATTGGTTAAAAACCCTAATTGGACAAGAATAAGCCTAGGGAGGACGAAAATGACCTAAATGTTCCTCCAATGACACAAACACACGTATTGGATGCACAAGATTGCATAAAAACCCTAATTGGACAAGAATAAGACTAGGGAGGACGAAAATAACCTAAATGTTCCTCTAATGACACAAATGAACTAATTGGATGCACAAGGTTGGTTAAAAACCCTAATTGGACAAGAATAAGCCTAGGGAGGACGAAAATGACCTAAATGTTCATCCAATGACACAAATGAACTTATTGGATGCACAAGATTGGTTAAAAATCCTAATTGGACAAGAATAAGCCTAGGGAGGACGAAAGTGACCTAAATGTTCCTCCAATGACACAAATGAACTTATTGGTTGCACAAGATTAGCTAAAACCCCTAATTGGACAAGAATAAGCCTAGGGAGGACGAAAATGACCAAAATGTTCATCCAATGAGACATATGAACTTATTGGTTGCACAAGATTGGCTAAAACCCCTAATTGGACAAGAATAAGCCTAGGGAGGACGAAAATGACCTAAATGTTCATCCAATGACACAAATGAACTTATTGGATGCACAAGATTGGTTAAAAACCCTAATTGGACAACAATAAGCCTAGGGAGGACGAAAATGACCTAAATGTTCATCCAATGACACAAATGAACTTATTGGATGCACAAGATTGGTTAAAAACCCTAATTGGACAAGAATAAGCCTAGGGAGGACGAAAATGACCTAAATGTTGATCCCATGACACAAATGAACTTATTGGATGCACAAGATTGGTTATAAACCCTAATTGGACAAGAATAAGCCTAGGGAGGACAAAAATGACCTAAATGTTCGTCCAATGACACAAACACACCTATTGGATGCACAAGATTGCATAAAATCCCTAATTGGACAAGAATAAGACTAGGGAAGACGAAAATGACCTAAATGATCCTCCAATGACACAAATGAACTTATTGGATGCACAAGGTTAGTTAAAAACCCTAATTGGACAATAATAAGCTTAGGGACGACGAAAATGACCTAAATGTTCGTCCAATGACACAAACACACCTATTGGATGCACAAGATTGCATAAAAACCCTAATTGGACAAGAATAAGACTAGGGAGGACGAAAATGACCTAAATGTTCCTCCAATGACACAAACACCTATTGGATGCACAAGATTGGTTAAAAATCCTAATTGGACAAGAATAAGCCTAGGGAGGACGAAAGTGTCCTAAATGTTCCTCCAATGACACAAATGAACTTATTGGTTGCACAAGATTGTCTAAAACCCCTAATTGGACAAGAATAAGCCTAGGGAGGACGAAAATGACCTAAATGTTCATCCAATGAGACATATGAACTAATTGGTTGCACAAGATTGGCTAAAACCCCTAATTGGACAAGAATAAGCCTAGGGAGGACGAAAATGACCTAAATGTTCATCCAATGACACAAATGAACTTATTGGATGCACAAGATTGGTTGAAAACCCTAATTGGACAAGAATAAGCCTAGGGAGGACGAAAATGACCTAAATGTTCGTCCAATGACACAAATGAACTTATTGTATGCACAAGATTGGTTAAAAACCCTAATTGGACAAGAATAAGCATAGGGAGAACGAAAATGACCTAAATGTTCATCCAATGAAACAAACACAGATATTGGATGCACAAGATTGCTTAAAACCCTAATTGGACAAGAATAAGACTAGGGAGGACGAAAATGACCTAAATGTTCATCCAATGACACAAATGAACTTATTGGATGCACAAGGTTGGTTAAAAACCCTAATTGGACAAGAATAAGCCTAGGGAGGACGAAAATGACCTAAATGTTCAACCAATGACACAAATGAACTTATTGGATGCACAAGATTGGTTAAAAACCCTAATTGGACAATAATAAGCCTAGGAAGGACGTAAATGACCTAAATGTTCAACCAATGACACAATTGAACTTATTGGATGCACAATGTTGTTTAAAAACCTTATTTGGACAAGAATAAGCCTACGGAGGACGAAAATGACCTAAATGTTCGTCCAATGACACAAACACACCTATTGGATGCACAAGATTGCATAAAAACCCTAATTGGACAAGAATAAGCCTAGGGAGGACGAAAATGACTTAAATGTTCATCCAATGAAACAAACACACCTATTGGATGCACAAGATTGCATAAAATCCCTAATTGGACAAGAATAAGACTAGGGAGGACGAAAATGACCTAAATGTTCCTCCAATGACACAAATGAACTTATTGGATGCACAAGGTTGGTTAAAAACCCTAATTGGACAAGAATAAGCCTAGGGACGACGAAAATGACCTAAATGTTCGTCCAATGACACAAACACACCTATTGGATGCGCAAGATTGCATAAAAACGCTAATTGGACAAGAATAAGACTAGGGAGGACGAAAATGACCTAAATGTTCCTCCAATGACACAAACACCTATTGGATTCACAAGATTGGTTAAAAATCCTAATTGGACAAGAATAAGCCTAGGGAGGACGAAAGTGACCTAAATGTTCCTCCAATGACACAAATGAACTTATTGGTTGCACAAGATTAGCTAAAACCCCTAATTGGACAAGAATAAGCCTAGGGAGGACGAAAATGACCAAAATGTTCATCCAATGAGACATATGAACTTATTGGTTGCACAAGATTGGCTAAAACCCCTAATTGGACAAGAATAAGCCTAGGGAGGACGAAAATGACCTAAATGTTCATCCAATGACACAAATGAACTTATTGGATGCACAAGATTGGTTAAAAACCCTAATTGGACAACAATAAGCCTAGGGAGGACGAAAATGACCTAAATGTTCATCCAATGACACAAATGAACTTATTGGATGCACAAGATTGGTTAAAAACCCTAATTGGACAAGAAT
>JBBPBR010000232.1:4815-48061 GCA_037974775.1 Cicer pinnatifidum
CAAGAATAAGCCTAAGGAGGACGAAAATGACCTAAATGTTCTTCCAATGACACAAACACACCTATTGTATGCACAAGATTGCATAAAAACCCTTATTGGACAAGAATAAGACTAGGGAGGACGAAAATGACCTAAATGTTCCTCCAATGACACAAACACACCTATTGGACGCACAAGATTGCATAAAAACCCTAATTGGACAAGAATAAGACTAGGGAGGACGAAAATGACCTAAATGTTCATCCAATGACACAAATGAACTTATTGAATGCACAAGATTGGTTAAAAACCCTAATCGGACAAGAATAAGCCTAGGGAGGACGAAAATGACCTAAATGTCCTTCCAATGACACAAACACACCTATTGGATGCACAAGATTGCATAAAAACCCTAATTGGACAAGAATAAGACTAGGGAGGACGAAAATGACCTAAATGTTCGTCCAATGACACAAACACACCTATTGGATGCACAAGATTGCATAAAACCCTAATCGGACAAGAATAAGCCTAGGGAGGACGAAAATGACCTAAATGTTCGTCCAATGACACAAACACACCTATTGGATGCACAGGATTGCATAAAAACCCTAATTGGACAAGAATAAGACTAGGGAGGACGAAAATGACCTAAATGTTCATCCAATGACACAAATGAACTTATTGGATGCACAAGATTGGTTAAAAACCCTAATTGGACAAGAATAAGCATAGGGAGGACGAAAATGACCTAAATGTTCATCCAATGACACAGATGAACTTATTGAATCACAAGATTGGTTAAAAACCCTAATTGGACAAGAATAAGACTAGGGAGGACGAAGATGACCTAAATGTTCATCCAATGACACAAATGAACTTATTGTATGCACAAGATTGGTTAAAAACCCTAATTGGACAAGAATAAGCATAGGGAGGACGAAAATGACCTAAATGTTCATCCAATGACACAAACGCACATATTGGATGCACAAGATTGCTTAAAACCCTAATTGGACAAGAATAAGACTAGGGAGGACGAAAATGACCTAAATGTTCATCCAATGACACAAATGAACTTATTGGATGCACAAGATTGGTTAAAAACCCTAATTGGACAAGAATAAGCATAGGGAGGACGAAAATGACCTAAATGTTCATCCAATGACACAAACACACATATTGGTTGCACAAGATTGCTTAAAACCCTAATTGGACAAGAATAAGACTAGGGAGGATGAAAATGACCAAATTGTTCATCCAATGACACAAATGAACTTACTGGATGCACAAGATTGGTTAAAAACCCTAATTGGACAAGAATAAGCCTAGGGAGGACGAAAATGACCTAAATGTTCGTCCAATGACACAAACACACCTATTGGATGCACAAGATTGCATAAAAACCCTAATTGGACAAGAATAAGACAAGGGAGGACGAAAATAACATAAATGATCATCCAATGACACAAATGAACTTATTGGATGCACAAGATTGGTTAAAAACCCTAATTGGACAAGAATAAGCCTAGGGAGGACGAAAATGACCTAAATGTTCATCCAATGACACAAATGAACTTATTGGATGCACAACATTGGTTGAAAACCCTAATTTGACAAGAATAAGCCTAGGGAGGACGAAAATGACCTAAATGTTCATCCAATGACACAAATGAACTTATTGGATGCACAAGATTGGTTAAAAACCCTAATTGGACAAGAATAAGCATAGGGAGGACGAAAATGACCTAAATGTTCATCCAATGACACAAAAACACATATTGGATGCACAAGATTGCTTAAAACCCTAATTGGACAAGAATAAGACTAGGGATGACGAAAATGACCTAAATGTTCATCCAATGACACAAATGAACTTATTGGATGCACAAGATTGGTTAAAAACCCAAATTGGACAAGAATAAGCCTAGGGAGGACGAAAATGACCTAAATGTTCGTCCAATGACACAAACCCACATATTGGATGCACAAGATTGCTTAAAACCCTAATTGGACAAGAATAAGACTAGGGAGGACGAAAATGACCTAAATGTTCATCCAATGACACAAATGAACTTATTGAATGCACAAGATTGGTTAAAAACCCTAATCGGTCAAGAATAAGCCTAAGGAGGACGAAAATGACCTAAATGTTCTTCCAATGACACAAACACACCTATTGTATGCACAAGATTGCATAAAAACCCTTATTGGACAAGAATAAGACTAGGGAGGACGAAAATGACCTAAATGTTCCTCCAATGACACAAACACACCTATTGGACGCACAAGATTGCATAAAAACCCTAATTGGACAAGAATAAGACTAGGGAGGACGAAAATGACCTAAATGTTCATCCAATGACACAAATGAACTTATTGAATGCACAAGATTGGTTAAAAACCCTAATCGGACAAGAATAAGCCTAGGGAGGACGAAAATGACCTAAATGTTCGTCCAATGACAGAAACACACCTATTGGATGCACAAGATTGCATAAAAACCCTAATTGGACAAGAATAAGACTAGGGAGGACGAAAATGACCTAAATGTTCCTCCAATGACACAAATGAACTTATTGGTTGCACAAGATTGGTTAAAAACCCTAATCGGACAAGAATAAGCCTAGGGAGGACGAAAATGACCTAAATGTTCGTCCAATGACACAAACACACCTATTGGATGCACAAGATTGCATAAAAACCCTAATTGGACAAGAATAAGACTAGGGAGGACGAAAATGACCTAAATGTTTATCCAATGACACAAATGAACTTATTGGATGCACAAGATTGGTTAAAAACCCGAATTGGACAAGAATAAGCATAGGGAGGACGAAAATGACCTAAACGTTCATCCAATGACACAAACCCACATATTGGATGCACAAGATTGCTTAAAACACTAATTGGACAAGAATAAGACTAGGGAGGACGAAAATGACCTAAATGTTCATCCAATGACACAAATGAACTTATTGAATGCACAAGATTGGTTAAAAACCCTAATCGGACAAGAATAAGCCTAGGGAGGACGAAAATGACCTAAATGTTCTTCCAATGACACAAACACACCTATTGGATGCACAAGATTGCATAAAAACCCTAATTGGACAAGAATAAGACTAGGGAGGACGAAAAGGACCTAAATGTTCCTCCAATGACACAAACACACCTCTTGGATGCACAAGATTGCATAAAAACCCTAATTGGACAAGAATAAGACTAGGGAGGACGAAAATGACCTAAATGTTCATCCAATGACACAAATGAACTTATTGAATGCACAAGATTGGTTAAAAACCCTAATCGGACAAGAATAAGCCTAGGGAGGACGAAAATGACCTAAATGTTCTTCCAATGACACAAACACACCTATTGGATGCACAAGATTGAATAAAAACCCTAATTCGACAAGAATAAGACTAGGGAGGACGAAAATGACCTAAATGTGCCTCCAATGACACAAACACACCTATTGGATGCACAAGATTGCATAAAAACCCTAATTGGACAAGAATAAGACTAGGGAGGACGTAAATGACCTAAATGTTCGTCCAATGACACAAACACACCTATTGGATGCACAAGATTGCATAAAAACCCTAATTGGACAAGAATAAGACTAGGGAGGACGAAAATGACCTAAATGTTCATCCAATGACACAAATGAACTTATTGGATGCACAAGATTGGTTAAAAACCCTAATTGGACAAGAATAAGCATAGGGAGGACGAAAATGACCTAAATGTTCATCCAATGACACAAACACACATATTGGATGCACAAGATTGCTTAAAACCCTAATTGGACAAGAATAAGACTACGGAGGACGAAAATGACCTAAATGTTCATCCAATGACACAAATGAACTTATTGGATGCACAAGATTGGTTAAAAACCCTAATTGGACAAGAATAAGCATAGGGAGGACGAAAATGACCTAAATGTTCATCCAATGACACAAATGAACTTATTCGATGCACAAGATTGGTTAAAAACCCTAATTGGACAAGAATAAGCCTAGGGAGGACGAAAATGACCTAAATGTTCATCCAATGACACAAACACACCTATTGGATGCACAAGATTGCATAAAAACCCTAATTGGACAAGAATAAGACTAGGGAGGATGATAATGACCTAAATGTTCATCCAATGACACAAATTAACTTATTGGATGCACAAGATTGGTTAAAAACCCTAATTGGACAAGAATAAGCCTAAGGAGGACGAAAATGACCTAAATGTTCATCCAATGACACAAATGAACTTATTGGATGCACAAGATTGGTTAAAAACCCTAATTGGACAAGAATAAGCCTAGGGAGGACGAAAATGACCTAAATGTTCGTCCAATAACACAAACACACCTATTGGATGCACAAGATTGCATAAAAACCCTAATTAGACAAGAATAAGACTAGGGAGGACGAAAATGACCTAAATGTTCATCCAATGACACAAATGAACTTATTGTATGCACAAGATTGGTTAAAAACCCTAATTGGACAAGAATAAGCATAGGGAGAACGAAAATGACCTAAATGTTCATCCAATGACACAAACACACATATTGGATGCACAAGATTGCTTAAAACCCTAATTGGACAAGAATAAGACTAGGGAGGACGAAAATGAGCTAAATGTTCATCCAATGACACAAATGAACTTATTGGATGCACAAGGTTGGTTAAAAACCCTAATTGGACAAGAATAAGCCTAGGGAGGACGAAAATGACCTAAATGTTCAACCAATGACACAAATGAACTTATTGGATGCACAAGATTGGTTAAAAACCCTAATTGGACAATAATAAGCCTAGGGAGGACGTAAATGACCTAAATGTTTAACCAATGACACAAATGAACTTCTTGGATGCACAAGGTTGTTTAAAAACCCTATTTGGACAAGAATAAGCCTAGGGAGGACAAAAATGACCTAAATTTTCGTCCAATGACACAAACACACCTATTGGATGCACAAGATTGCATAAAAACCCTAATTGGACAAGAATAAGCCTAGGGAGGACGAAAATGACTTAAATGTTCATCCAATGAAACAAATGAACCTATTGGAGGCACAAGATTGGTTAAAAACCCTAATTTGACAAGAATAAGCCTAGGGAGGAGGAAAATGACCTAAATGTTCATCCAATGACACAAATGAACTTATTGGTTGCACAAGATTGGCTAAAACCCCTAATTGGACAAGATTTAGCCTATGGAGGACGAAAATGACGTAAATGTTCATCCAATGACACAAATGAACTTATTGGATGCACAAGATTGGTTAAAACTCCTAATTGGACAAGAATAAGCCTAGGGAGGACGAAAATGACCTAAATGTTCGTCCAATGACACAAACACACCTATTGGATGCACAAGATTGCATAAAAACCCTAATTGGACAAGAATAAGACTAGGGAGGACGAAAATGACCTAAATGTTCATCCAATGACACAAATGAACTTATTGTATGCACAAGATTGGTTAAAAACTCTAATTGGACAAGAATAAGCATATGGAGGACGAAAATGACCTAAATGTTCATCCAATGACACAAACACACATATTGGATGCACAAGATTGCATAAAAACCCTAATTGGACAAAAATAAGACTAGGGAGGACGAAAATGACCTAAATGTTCATCCAATGACACAAATGAACTTATTGGATGCACAACATTGGTTAAAAACCCTAATTGGAAAAGAATAAGCCTAGGGAGGACGAAAATGACCTAAATGTTCATCCAATGACACAAATGAACTCATTGGATGCACAAGATTGGTTAAAAACTCTTATTGGACAAGAATAAGCATATGGAGGACGAAAATGACCTAAATGTTCATCCAATGACACAAACACACATATTTGATGCACAAGATTGCATAAAAACCCTAATCTGACAAGAATAAGACTAGGGAGGACGAAAATGACCTAAATGTTCATCCAATGACACAAATGAACTTATTGGATGCACAAGATTGGTTAAAAACCCTAATTGGACAAGAATAAGCCTAGGGAGGACGAAAATGACCTAAATGTTCGTCCAATGACACAAACACACCTATTGGATGCACAAGATTGCATAAAAACCCTAATTGGTCAAGAATAAGACTAGGGAGGACGAAAATGACCTAAATATTTATCCAATGACACAAATGAACTTATAAGATGCACAAGATTGGTTAAAAACCCTAATTGGACAAGAATAAGCCTAGGGAGGACGAAAATGACCTAAATGTTCGTCCAATGACACAAACACACCTATTGGATGCACAAGATTGCATAAAAACCCTAATTGGTCAAGAATAAGACTAGCGAGGACGAAAATGACCTAAATATTCATCCAATGACACAAATGAACTTATTTGATGCAGAAGATTGGTTAAAAACCCTAATTGGACAAGAATAAGCCTAGGGAGGACGAAAATGACCTAAATGTTCATCCAATGACACAAATGAACTTATTGGATGCACAAGATTGGTTAAAAACCCTAATTGGACAAGAATAAGCCTAGGGAGGACGAAAATGACCTAAATGTTCGTCCAATGACACAAACACACCTATTGGATGCACAAGATTGCATAAAAACCCTAATTGGACAAGACTAAGCCTAGGGAGGACGAAAATGACCATAATGTTCATCCAATGACACAAATGAACTTATTGGATGCACAAGATTGGTTAAAAACCGTAATTGGACAAGAATAAGCCTAGGGAGGACGAAAATGACCTAAATGTTCATCCAATGACACAAATGAACTTATTGGATGCACAAGATTGGTTAAAAACCCTAATTGGACAAGAATAAGCCTAGGGAGGACGAAAATGACCTAAATGTTCGTCCAATGAAACAAACACATCTATTGGATGCACAAGATTGCATAAAAACCCTAATTGGACAAGAATAAGACTAGGGAGGACGAAAATGACCTAAATGTTCCTCCAATGACACAAACACACCTATTGGATGCACAAGATTGCATAAAAACCCTAATTGGACAAGAATAAGACTTTCGGAGGACGAAAATGACCTAAATGTTCATCCAATGACACAAATGAACTTATTGGATGCACAAGATTGGTTAAAAACCCTAATTGGACAAGAATAAGCCTAGGGAGGACGAAAATGACCTAAATGTTCGTCCAATGACACAAACACACCTATTGGATGCACAAGATTGCATAAAAACCCTAATTGGACAAGAATAAGACTAGGGAGGACGAAAATGACCTAAATGTTCCTCCAATGACACAAACACACCTATTGGATGCAAAAGATTGCATAAAAACCCTAATTCGACAAGAATAAGACTAGGGAGGACGAAAATGACCTAAATGTTTGTCCAATGACACAATCACACCTATTGGATGCACAAGATTGCATAAAAACCCTAATTGGACAAGAATAAGACTAGGGAGGACGAAAATGACCTAAATGTTCATCCAATGACACAAATGAACTTATTGTATGCACAAGATTGGTTAAAAACCCTAATTGGACAAGAATAAGCATAGGGAGAACGAAAATGACCTAAATGTTCATCCAATTACACAAACACACATATTGGATGCACAAGATTGCTTAAAACCCTAATTGGACAAGAATAAGACAAGGGAGGACGAAAATGACCTAAATGTTCATCCAATGACACAAATGAACTTATTGGATGCACAAGATTGGTTAAAAACCCTAATTTGACAAGAATAAGCCTAGGGAGGAGGAAAATGACCTAAATGTTCATCCAATGACACAAATGAAGTTATTGGTTGCACAAGATTGGCTAAAACCCCTAATTGGACAAGATTTAGCCTATGGAGGACGAAAATGACCTAAATGTTCATCCAATGACACAAATGAACTTATTTGATGCACAAGATTGGTTAAAACTCCTAATTGGACAAGAATAAGCCTAGGGAGGACGAAAATGACCTAAATGTTCCTCCAATGACACAAACACACATATTGGATGCACAAGATTGCTAAAAACCCTAATTGGACAAGAATAAGACTAGGGAGGACGAAAATGACCTAAATGTTCATCCAATGACACAAATGAACTTATTGTAAGCACAAGATTGGTTAAAAACCCTAATTGGACAAGAATAAGCCTAGGGAGCACGAAAATGACCTAAATGTTCCTCCAATGACACAAACACACCAATTGGATGCACAAGATTGCAGAAAAACCCTAATTGGACAAGAATAAGACTAGGGAGGACAAAAATGACCTAAATGTTCATCCAATGAAGCAAATGAACTTATTGGATGCACAACATTGGTTAAAAACCCTAATTGGACAAGAATAAGCATAGGGAGGACGAAAATGACCTAAATGTTCATCCAATGACACAAACACACCTATTGGATGCACAAGATTGCATAAAAACCCTAATTGGACAAGAATAAGACTAGGGAGGACGAAAATGACCTAAATGTCCCTCCAATGACACAAATGAACTTATTGGATGCAAAAGGTTGATTAAAAACCCTAATTGGACAAGAATAAGCTTAGGGAGGACGAAAATGACCTAAATGTTCATCCAATGACACAAATGAACTTATTGGATGCACAAGATTGGTTAAAAACCCTAATTGGACAAGAATAAGCCTAGGGACGACGAAAATGACCTAAATGTTCATCCAATGACACAAACACACATATTGGATGCACAAGATTGCATAAAAACCCTAATTGGACAAGAATAAGACTAGGGAGGACAAAAATGACCTAAATGTTCATCCAATGAAGCAAATGAACTTATTGGATGCACAAGATTGGTTAAAAACCCTAATTGGACAAGAATAAGCATAGGGAGGACGAAAATGACCTAAATGTTCATCCAATGACACAAACACACCTATTGGATGCACAAGATTGCATAAAAACCCTAATTGGACAAGAATAAGACTAGGGAGGACGAAAATGACCTAAATGTCCCTCCAATGACACAAATGAACTTATTGGATGCACAAGATTGATTAAAAACCCTAATTGGACAAGAATAAGCCTAGGGAGGACGAAAATGACCTAAATGTTCATCCAATGACACAAATGAACTTATTGGATGCACAAGATTGGTTAAAAACCCTAATTGGACAAGAATAAGCCTAGGGAGGACGAAAATGACCTAAATGTTCATCCAATGACACAAATGAAATTATTGGATGCACAAGATTGGTTAAAAACCCTAAATGGACAAGAATAAGCCTAGGGAGGACGAAAATGACCTAAATGTTCGTCCAATGACACACACACACCTATTGGATGCACAAGATTGCATAAAAACCCTAATTGGACAAAAATAAGACTATGGAGGACGAAAATGACCTAAATGTTCATCCAATGACACAAATGAACTTATTGGATGCACAAGATTGGTTAAAAACCCTAATTGGACAAGAATAAGCATAGGGAGGACGAAAATGACCTAAATGTTCATCCAATGACACAAACACACATATTGGATGCACAAGATTGCTTAAAACCCAAATTGGACAAAAATAAGACTAGGGATGACAAAAATGGCCTAAATGTTCATCCAATGACACAAATGAACTTATTGGATGCACAAGATTGGTTAAAAACCCTAATTGGACAAGAATAAGACTAGGGAGGACGAAAATGACCTAAATGTTCATCCAATGACACAAATGAACTTATTGGATGCACAAGATTGGTTAAAAACCCTAATTGGACAAGAATAAGCCTAGGGAGGACGAAAATGACCTAAATGTTCATCCAATGACACAAATGAACTTATTGGATGCACAAGGTTGGTTAAAAACCCTAATTCCACAAGAATAAGCCTAGGGAGGACGAAAATGACCTAAATGTTCGTCCAATGATACAAACACACCTATTGGATGCACAGGATTGCCTAAAAACCCTAATTGGACAAGAATAAGCCTAGGGAGGACGAAAATGACCTAAATGTTCGTCCAATGACACAAACACACCTATAGGATGCACAAGATTGCATAAAAACCCTAATTGGACAAGAATAAGCCTAGGGAGGACGTATATGACCTAAATGTTCATCCAATGACACAAATGAACTTATTGGATGCACAAGATTGGTTAAAAACCCTAATTGGACAAGAATAAGCATAGGGAGGACGAAAATGACCTAAATGTTCATCCAATGACACAAATACACATATTGGATGCACAAGATTGCTTAAAACCATAATTGGACAAGAATAAGACTAGGGATGACGAAAATGACCTAAATGTTCATCCAATGACACAAATGAACTTATTGGATGCACAAGATTGGTTAAAAACCCTAATTGGACAAGAATAAGCCTAGGGAGGACGAAAATGACCTAAATGTTCGTCCAATGACACAAACACACCTATTGGATGCACAAGATTGCAGAAAAACCCTAATTGGACAAGAATAAGACTAGGGAGGACGTAAATGACCTAAATGTTCCACCAATGACACAAATGAACTTATTGGATGCACAAGGTTGGTTAAAAACCCTAATTGGACAAGAATAAGCCTAGGGAGGACGAAAATGACCTAAATGTTGGTCCAATGACACAAACACACCTATTGGATGCACAAGATTGCATAAAAACCCTAATTGGACAAGAATAAGACTAGGGAGGACGAAAATGACCTAAATGTTCATCCAATGACACAAATGAACTTATTGGATGCACAAGATTGGTTAAAAACCCTAATTGGACAAGAATAAGCATAGGGAGGACGAAAATGACCTAAATGTTCATCCAATGACACAAATGAACTTATTGAATGCACAAGATTGGTTAAAAACCCTAATTGGACAAGAATAAGCCTAGGGAGGACCAAAATGACCTAAATGTTCATCCAATGACACAAATGAACTTATTGGATGCACAAGATTGGTTAAAAACCCTAATTGGACAAGAATAAGCCTAGGGTGGACGAAAATGACCTAAATGTTTATCCAATGACACAAATGAACGTATTGGATGCACAAGATTGGTTAAAAACCCTAATTGGACAAGAATAAGCCTAGGGAGGACGAAAATGACCTAAATGTTCATCCAATGACACAAACACACCTATTGGATGCACAAGATTGCATAAAAACACAAATTGGACAAGAATAAGTCTAGGGAGGACGAAAATGACCTAAATGTTCATCCAATGACACAAATGAACTTATTGGATGCACAAGATTGGTTAAAAACCCTAATTGGACAAGAATAAGCATAGGGAGGACGAAAATGACCTAAATGTTCATCCAATGACACAAACACACATATTGGATTCACAAGATTGCTTAAAACCTTAATTGGACAAGAATAAGACTAGGGAGGACGAAAATGACCTAAATGTTCATCCAATGACACAAATGAACTTATTGGATGCACAAGATTGGTTAAAAACCCTAATTGGACAAGAATAAGCCTAGGGAGGACGAAAATGACCTAAATGTTCGTCCAATTACACAAAGACATCTATTGGATGCACAAGATTGCATAAAAACCCTATTTGGACAAGAATAAGACTAGGGAGGACGAAAATGACCTAAATGTTCCTCCAATGATACAAACACACCTATTGGATGCACAAGATTGCATAAAAACCCTAATTCGACAAGAATAAGACTAGGGAGGACGAAAATGACCTAAATGTTCCTCCAATGACACAAACACACCTATTGGATGCACAAGATTGCATAAAAACCCTAATGCGACAAGAATAAGACTAGGGAGGACGAAAATGACCTAAATGTTCATCCAATGACACAAATGAACTTATTGGATGCACAAGATTGGTTAAAAACCCTAATTGGACAAGAATAAGCCTAGGGAGGACGAAAATGACCTAAATGTTCGTCCAATGACACAAACACACCTATTGGATGCACAAGATTGCATAAAAACCCTAATTGGTCAAGAATAAGACTAGGGAGGACGAAAATGACCTAAATATTTATCCAATGACACAAATGAACTTATAAGATGCACAAGATTGGTTAAAAACCCTAATTGGACAAGAATAAGCCTAGGGAGGACGAAAATGACCTAAATGTTCGTCCAATGACACAAACACACCTATTGGATGCACAAGATTGCATAAAAACCCTAATTGGTCAAGAATAAGACTAGCGAGGACGAAAATGACCTAAATATTCATCCAATGACACAAATGAACTTATTTGATGCAGAAGATTGGTTAAAAACCCTAATTGGACAAGAATAAGCCTAGGGAGGACGAAAATGACCTAAATGTTCATCCAATGACACAAATGAACTTATTGGATGCACAAGATTGGTTAAAAACCCTAATTGGACAAGAATAAGCCTAGGGAGGACGAAAATGACCTAAATGTTCGTCCAATGACACAAACACACCTATTGGATGCACAAGATTGCATAAAAACCCTAATTGGACAAGACTAAGCCTAGGGAGGACGAAAATGACCATAATGTTCATCCAATGACACAAATGAACTTATTGGATGCACAAGATTGGTTAAAAACCGTAATTGGACAAGAATAAGCCTAGGGAGGACGAAAATGACCTAAATGTTCATCCAATGACACAAATGAACTTATTGGATGCACAAGATTGGTTAAAAACCCTAATTGGACAAGAATAAGCCTAGGGAGGACGAAAATGACCTAAATGTTCGTCCAATAACACAAACACACCTATTGGATGCACAAGATTGCATAAAAACCCTAATTGGACAAGAATAAGACTAGGGAGGACGAAAATGACCTAAATGTTCATCCAATGACACAAATGAACTTATTGTATGCACAAGATTGGTTAAAAACCCTAATTGGACAAGAATAAGCATAGGGAGAACGAAAATGACCTAAATGTTCATCCAATGACACCAACACACATATTGGATTTACAAGATTGCATAAAAACCCTAATTGGAAAAGAATAAGACTAGGGAGGACAAAAACGACCTAAATGTTCATCCAATGAAGCAAATGAACTTATTGGATGCCCAAGATTGGTTAAAAACCCTAATTGGACAAGAATAAGCATAGGGAGGACGAAAATGACCTAAATGTTCATCCAATGACACAAACACACCTATTGGATGCACAAGATTGCATAAAAACCCTAATTGGACAAGAATAAGACTAGGGAGGACGAAAATGACCTAAATGTCCCTCCAATGACACAAATGAACTTATTGGATGCACAAGGTTGATTAAAAACCCTAATTGGACAAGAATAAGCCTAGGGAGGACGAAAATGACCTAAATGTTCATCCAATGACACAAACACACATATTGGATGCACAAGATTGCATAAAAACCCTAATTGGAAAAGAATAAGACTAGGGAGGACAAAAATGACCTAAATGTTCATCCAATGAAGCAAATGAACTTATTGGATGCACAAGATTGGTTAAAAACCCTAATTGGACAAGAATAAGCATAGGGAGGACGAAAATGACCTAAATGTTCATCCAATGACACAAACACACCTATTGGATGCACAAGATTGCATAAAAACCCTAATTGGACAAGAATAAGACTAGGGAGGACGAAAATGACCTAAATGTCCCTCCAATGACACAAATGAACTTTTTGGATGCACAAGATTGCATAAAAACCCTAATTGGACAAGAATAAGCCTAGGGAGGACGAAAATGACTTAAATGTTCATCCAATGAAATAAATGAACCTATTGGATGCACACGATTGGTTAAAAACCCTAATTTGACAAGAATAAGCCTAGGGAGGAGGAAAATGACCTAAATGTTCATCCAATGACACAAATGAACTTATTGGTTGCACAAGATTGGTTAAAACCCCTAATTGGACAAGATTTAGCCTATGGAGGACGAAAATGACCTAAATGTTCATCCAATGACACAAATGAACTTATTTGATGCACAAGATTGGTTAAAACTCCTAATTGGACAAGAATAAGCCTAGGGAGGACGAAAATGACCTAAATGTTCCTCCAATGACACAAACACACATATTGGATGCACAAGATTGCTGAAAACCCTAATTGGACAAGAATAAGACTAGGGAGGACGAAAATGACCTAAATGTTCATCCAATGACACAAATGAACTTATTGTAAGCACAAGATTGGTTAAAAACCCTAATTGGACAAGAATAAGCCTAGGGAGCACGAAAATGACCTAAATGTTCCTCCAATGACACAAACACACCAATTGGATGCACAAGATTGCAGAAAAACCCTAATTGGACAAGAATAAGACTAGGGAGGACAAAAATGACCTAAATGTTCATCCAATGAAGCAAATGAACTTATTGGATGCACAACATTGGTTAAAAACCCTAATTGGACAAGAATAAGCATAGGGAGGACGAAAATGACCTAAATGTTCATCCAATGACACAAACACACCTATTGGATGCACAAGATTGCATAAAAACCCTAATTGGACAAGAATAAGACTAGGGAGGACGAAAATGACCTAAATGTCCCTCCAATGACACAAATGAACTTATTGGATGCACAAGGTTGATTAAAAACCCTAATTGGACAAGAATAAGCCTAGGGAGGACGAAAATGACCTAAATGTTCATCCAATGACACAAACACACCTATTGGATGCACAAGATTGCATAAAAACCCTAATTGGACAAGAATAAGACTAGGGAGGACGAAAATGACCTAAATGTCCCTCCAATGACACAAATGAACTTATTGGATGCACAAGGTTGATTAAAAACCCTAATTGGACAAGAATAAGCCTATGGAGGACGAAAATGACCTAAATGTTCATCCAATGACACAAATGAACTTATTGGATGCACAAGATTGGTTAAAAACCCTAATTGGACAAGAATAAGCCTAGGGAGGACGTAAATGACCTAAATGTTCGTCCAATGACACAAAAACACCTATTGGATGCACAAGTTTGCATAAAAACCCTAATTGGACAAGAATAAGACTAGGGAGGACGAAAATGACCTAAATGTTCATCCAATGACACAAATGAACTTATTGGATGCACAAGATTGGTTAAAAACCCTAATTGGACAAGAATAAGCCTAGGGAGGACGAATATGACCTAAATGTTTGTTCAATGACACAAACACACCTATTGGATGCACAAGATTGCATAAAAACCCTAATTGGACAAGAATAAGACTAGGGAGGACGAAAATGACCTAAATGTTCCTCCAATGACACAAACACACCTATTGGATGCACAAGATTGCATAAAAACCCTAATTGGACAAGAATAAGACTAGGGAGGACGAAAATGA
The DNA here is from genome assembly GCA_037974775.1 of Cicer pinnatifidum. Taxonomy (NCBI): domain Eukaryota; kingdom Viridiplantae; phylum Streptophyta; class Magnoliopsida; order Fabales; family Fabaceae; genus Cicer; species Cicer pinnatifidum. The sequence continues at coordinate 20,032 of JBBPBR010000232.1, forward strand.
CCTAAATGTTCATCCAATGACACAAATGAACTTATTGTATGCACAAGATTGGTTAAAAACCCTAATTGGACAAGAATAAGCATAGGGAGGACGAAAATGACCTAAATGTTCGTCCAATGAAACAAACACACATATTCGATGCACAAGATTGCTTAAAATCCTAATTGGACAAGAATAAGATTAAGGAGGACGAAAATGACCTAAATGTTCATCCAATGACACAAATGAACTTATTGGATGCACAAGATTGGTTAAAAACCCTAATTGGACAAGAATAAGACTAGGGAGGACGAAAATGACCTAAATGTTCCTCCAATGACACAAACACATCTATTGGAAGCACAAGATTGCATAAAAACCCTAATTGGACAAGAATAAGACTAGGGAGGACGAAAATGACCTAAATGTTCATCCAATGACACAAATGAACTTATTGTATGCACAAGATTGGTTAAAAACCCTAATTGGACAAGAATAAGCATAGGGAGGACGAAAATGACCTAAATGTTCATCCAATGACACAAACACACATATTGGATGCACAAGATTGCTTAAAACCCTAATTGGACTAGAATAACACTAGGGAGGACGAAAATGACCTAAATGTTCATCCAATGACACAAACACACCTTTTGGATGCACAAGATTGCATAAAAACCCTAATTGGACAAGAATAAGACTAGGGAGGACGAAAATGACCTAAATGTTCATCCAATGACACAAACACACCTATTGGATGCACAAGATTGCATAAAAACCCTAATTGGACAAGAATAAGACTAGGGAGGACGAAAATGACCTAAATGTTCATCCAATGACACAAATGAACTTATTGGATACACAAGATTGGTTAAAAACCCTATTTGGACAAGAATAAGCCTAGGGAGGACGAAAATGACCTAAATGTTCGTCCAATGACACAAACACACCTATTGGATGCACAAGATTGCATAAAAACCCTAATTCGACAAGAATAAGACTAGGGAGGACGAAAATGACCTAAATGTTCATCCGATGACACAAATGAACTTATTGGATGCACAAGATTGGTTAAAAACCCTACTTGGACAAGAATAAGCCTAGGGAGGACGAAAATGACCTAAATGTTCGTCCAATGACACAAACACACCTATTGGATGCACAAGATTGCATAAAAACCCTAATTGGACAAGAATAAGACTAGGGAGGACGAAAATGACCTAAATGTTCCTCCAATGACACAAACACACCTATTGGATGAACAAGATTGCATAAAAACCCTAATTCGACAAGAATAAGACTAGGGAGGACGAAAATGACCTAAATGTTCCTCCAATGACACAAACACACCTATTGGATGCACAAGATTGCATAAAAACCCTAATTGGACAAGAATAAGACTAGGGAGGACGAAAATGACCTAAATGTTCATCCAATGACACAAATGAACTTATTGTATGCACAAGATTGGTTAAAAACCCTAATTGGCAAGAATAAGCATAGGGAGGTCGAAAATTACCTAAATGTTTATCCAATGACACAAACACACATATTGGATGCACAAGATTGCTTAAAACCCTAATTGGACAAGAATAAGCCTAGGGAGGACGTAAATGACCTAAATGTTCATCCAATGATACAAATGAACTTATTGGATGCACAAGATTGGATAAAAACCCTAATTGGACAAGAATAAGCATAGGGAGGACGAAAATGACCTAAATGTTCATCCAATGACACAAATGAACTTATTGGATGCACAAGATTGGTTAAAAACCCTAATTGGACAAGAATAAGCCTAGGGAGGACGAAAATGACCTAAATGTTCATCCAATGACACAAATGAACTTATTGGATGCACAAGGTTGGTTAAAAACGATAATTGGACAAGAATAAGCCTAGGGAGGGCGAAAATGACCTAAATGTTCGTCCAATGACACAAACACACCAATTGGATGCACAAGATTGCATAAAAACCCTAATTGGACAAGAATAAGACTAGGGAGGACGAAAATGACCTAAATGTTCCTCCAATGACACAAACACGCCTATTGGATGCACAAGATTGCATAAAAACCCTAATTGGACAAGAATAAGACTAGGGAGGACGAAAATGACCTAAATGTTCATCCAATGACACAAATGAACTTATTGGATGCACAAGATTGGTTAAAAACCCTAATTGGACAAGAATAAGCCTAGGGAGCACGAAAATGACCTAAATGTTCCTCCAATGACACAAACACACCAATTGGATGCACAAGATTGCATAAAAACCCTAATTGGACAAGAATAAGACTAGGGAGGACAAAAATGACCTAAATGTTCATCCAATGAAGAAAATGAACTTATTGGATGCACAAGATTGGTTAAAAACCCTAATTGGACAAGAATAAGCATAGGGAGGACGAAAATGACCTAAATGTTCATCCAATGACACAAACACACCTATTGGATGCACAAGATTGCATAAAAACCCTAATTGGACAAGAATAAGACTAGGGAGGACGAAAATGACCTAAATGTCCCTCCAATGACACAAATGAACTTATTGCATGCACAAGGTTGATTAAAAACCCTAATTGGACAAGAATAAGCCTAGGGAGGACGAAAATGACCTAAATGTTCATCCAATGACACAAATGAACTTATTGGATGCACAAGATTGGTTAAAAACCCTAATTGGACAAGAATAAGCCTAGGGAGGACGAAAATGACCTAAATGTTCGTCCAATAACACAAACACACCTATTGGATGCACAAGATTGCATAAAAACCCTAATTGGACAAGAATAAGACTAGGGAGGACGAAAATGACCTAAATGTTCATCCAATGACACAAATGAACTTATTGTATGCACAAGATTGGTTAAAAACCCTAATTGGACAAGAATAAGCATAGGGAGAACGAAAATGACCTAAATGTTCATCCAATGACACCAACACACATATTGGATTTACAAGATTGCATAAAAACCCTAATTGGAAAAGAATAAGACTAGGGAGGACAAAAACGACCTAAATGTTCATCCAATGAAGCAAATGAACTTATTGGATGCCCAAGATTGGTTAAAAACCCTAATTGGACAAGAATAAGCATAGGGAGGACGAAAATGACCTAAATGTTCATCCAATGACACAAACACACCTATTGGATGCACAAGATTGCATAAAAACCCTAATTGGACAAGAATAAGACTAGGGAGGACGAAAATGACCTAAATGTCCCTCCAATGACACAAATGAACTTATTGGATGCACAAGGTTGATTAAAAACCCTAATTGGACAAGAATAAGCTTAGGGAGGACGAAAATGACCTAAATGTTCATCCAATGACACAAATGAACTTATTGGATGCACAAGATTGGTTAAAAACCCTAATTGGACAAGAATAAGCCTAGGGACGACGAAAATGACCTAAATGTTCATCCAATGACACAAATGAACTTATTGGATGCACAAGATTGGTTAAAAACCCTAATTGGACAAGAATAAGCCTTGGGAGGACGAAAATGACCTAAATGTTCATCCAATGACACAAACACACATATTGGATGCACAAGATTGCTTAAAACCCTAATTGGACAAGAATAAGACTAGGGAGGACGAAAATGACCTAAATGTTCATCCAATGACACAAATGAACTTATTGGATGCACAAGATTGGTTAAAACTCCTAATTGGACAAGAATAAGCCTAGGGAGGACGAAAATGACCTAAATGTTCGTCCAATGACACAAACACACCTATTGAATGCACAAGATTGCATAAAAACCCTTATTGGACAAGAATAAGACTAGGGAGGACGAAAATGACCTAAATGTTCTTCCAATGACACAAATGAACTTATTGTATGCACAAGATTGGTTAAAAACCCTAATTGGACAAGAATAAGCATAGGGAGAACGAAAATGACCTAAATGTTCATCCAATGACACAAACACACATATTGGATGCACAAGATTGCTTAAAACCCTAATTGGACAAGAATAAGACTAGGGAGGACGAAAATGACCTAAATGTTCATCCAATGACACAAATGAACTTATTGGATGCACAAGATTGGTTGAAAACCCTAATTGGACAAGAATAAGCCTAGGGATCACGAAAATGACCTAAATGTTCCTCCAATGACACAAACACACCTATTGGATGCACAAGATTGCATAAAAACCCTAATTGGACAAGAATAAGACTAGGGAGGACGAAAATGACCTAAATGTTCATCCAATGACACAAATGAACTTATTGTATGCATAAGATTGGTTAAAAACCCTAATTGGACAAAAATAAGCATAGGGAGAACGAAAATGACCTAAATGTTCATCCAATGACACAAACACACATATTGGATGCACAAGATTGCTTAAAACCCTAATTGGACAAGAATAAGACTAGGGAGGACGAAAATGACCTAAATGTTCATCCAATGACACAAATGAACTTATTGGATGCACAAGATTGGTTAAAAACCCTAATTGGACAAGAATAAGCCTAGGGATCACGAAAATGACCTAAATGTTCCTCCAATGACACAAACACACCTATTGGATGCACAAGATTGCATAAAAACCCTAATTGGACAAGAATAAGACTAGGGAGGACGAAAATGACCTAAATGTTCATCCAATGACACAAATGAACTTATTGTATGCACAAGATTGGTTAAAAACACTAATTGGACAAGAATAAGCATAGGGAGGACGAAAATGACCTAAATGTTCATCCATTGACACAAACACACATATTGGATGCACAAGATTGCTTAAAACCCTAATTGGACAAGAATAAGCCTAGGGAGGACGAAAATGACCTAAATGTTCGTCCAATGACACAAACACACCTATTGGATGCACAAGATTGCATAAAAACCCTAATTGGACAAGAATAAGCCTTGGGAGGACGAAAATGACCTAAATGTTCGTCCAATGACACAAACACACCTATTGGATGCACAAGATTGCATAAATACCCTAATTGGACAAGAATAAAACTAGGGAGGACGAAAATGACCTAAATGTTCCTCCAATGACACAAACACACCTATTGGATGCACAAAATTGCATAAAAACCCTAATTGGACAAGAATAAGACTAGGGAGGACGAAAATGACCTAAATGTTCATCCAATGACACAAATGAACTTATTGGATGCACAAGATTGGTTAAAAACCCTAATTGGACAAGAATAAGCCTAGGGAGGACGAAAATGACCTAAATGTTCGTCCAATGACACAAACACACCTATTGGATGCACAAGATTGCATAAAAACCCTAATTGGACAAGAATAAGCACAAGGAGGACAAAAATGACCTAAATGTTCATCCAATGACACAAATGAACTTATTGGATGCACAAGATTGGTTAAAAACCCTAATTGGACAAGAATAAGCATAGGGAGGACGAAAATGACCTAAATGTTCATCCAATGACACAAACACACATATTGGATGCACAAGATTGCTTAAAACCCTAATTGGACAAAAATAAGACTAGGGATGACGAAAATGACCTAAATGTTCGTCCAATGACACAAACACACCTATTGGATGCACAAGATTGCATAAAAACCCTAATTGGACAAGAATAAGCCTAGGGAGGACGAAAATGACCTAAATGTTCATCCAATGACACAGATGAATTTATTGGATGCACAAGATTGGTTAAAAACCCTAATTGGACAAGAATAAGCCTAGGGAGGACGAAAATGACCTAAATGTTCCTCCAATGACACAAACACACCTATTGGATGCACAAGATTGCATAAAAACCCTAATTCGACAAGAATATGACTAGGGAGGACGAAAATGACCTAAATGTTCCTCCAATGACACAAACACACCTATTGGATGCACAAGATTGCATAAAAACCCTAATTGGACAAGAATAAGACTAGGGAGGACGAAAATGACCTAAATGTTCATCCAATGACACAAATGAACTTATTGTATGCACAAGATTGGTTAAAAACCCTAATTGGACAAGAATAAGCATAGGGAGGACAAAAATTACCTAAATGTTCATCCAATGACACAAACACACATATTGGATGCACAAGATTGCTTAAAACCCTAATTGGACAAGAATAAGACTAGGGAGGACGAAAATGACATAAATGTTCCTCCAATGACACAAATGATCTTATTGTATGCACAAGATTGGTTAAAAACCCTAATTGGACAAGAATAAGCATAGGGTGGACGAAAATTACCTAAATGTTCATCCAATGACACAAACACACATATTGGATGCACAAGATTGCTTAAAACCCTAATTGGACAAGAATAAGACTAGGGAGGACGAAAATGACCTAAATGTTCATCGAATGATACAAATTAAGTTATTGGATGCACAAGATTGGTTAAAAACCCTAATTGGACAAGAATAAGCCTAGGGAGGACGAAAATGACCTAAAAGTTCGTCCAATGACACAAACACACCTATTAGATGCACAAGATTGCATAAAAACCCTAATTGGACAAGAATAAGACTAGGGAGGACGAAAATGACCTAAATGTTCATCCAATGACACAAATGAACTTATTGTATGCACAAGATTGGTTAAAAACCCTAATTGGACAAGAATAAGCATAGGGAGAACGAAAATGACTTAAATGTTCATCCAATGACACAGACACACATATTTGATGCACAAGATTGCTTAAAACCCTAATTGGACAAGAATAAGACTAGGGAGGACGAAAATGAACTAAATGTTCATCCAATGACACAAATGAACTTATTGGATGCACAAGGTTGGTTAAAAACCCTAATTGGACAAGAATAAGCCTAGGGAGGACGAAAATGACCTAAATGTTCAACCAATGACACAAATGAACTTATTGGATGCACAAGATTGGTTAAAAACCCTAATTGGACAATAATAAGCCTAGGGAGGACGTAAATGACCTAAATGTTCAACCAATGACACAAATGAACTCATTGGATGCACAAGATTGGTTAAAACTCCTAATCGGACAAGAATAAGCCTAGGGAGGACGAAAATGACCTAAATGTTCGTCCAATGACACAAACACACCTATTGGATGCACAAGATTGCATAAAAACCCTAATTGGACAAGAATAAGACTAGGGAGGACGAAAATGACCTAAATGTTCATCCAATGACACAAATGAACTTATTGTATGCACAAGATTGGTTAAAAACCCTAATTGGACAAGAATAAGCATAGGGAGAACGAAAATGACCTAAATGTTCATCCAATGACACAAACACACATATTGGATGCACAAGATTGCTTAAAACCCTAATTGGACAAGAATAAGACAAGGGAGGACGAAAATGACCTAAATGTTCATCCAATGACACAAATGAACTTATTGGATGCACAAGATTGGTTAAAAACCCTAATTTGACAAGAATAAGCCTAGGGAGGAGGAAAATGACCTAAATGTTCATCCAATGACACAAATGAAGTTATTGGTTGCACAAGATTGGCTAAAACCCCTAATTGGACAAGATTTAGCCTATGGAGGACGAAAATGACGTAAATGTTCATCCAATGACACAAATGAACTTATTGGATGCACAAGATTGGTTAAAACTCCTAATTGGACAAGAATAAGCCTAGGGAGGACGAAAATGACCTAAATGTTCGTCCAATGACACAAACACACCTATTGGATGCACAAGATTGCATAAAAACCCTAATTGGACAAGAATAAGACTAGGGAGGACGAAAATGACCTAAATGTTCATCCAATGACACAAATGAACTTATTGTATGCACAAGATTGGTTAAAAACCCTAATTGGACAAGAATAAGCATAGGGAGAACGAAAATGACCTAAATGTTCATCCAATTACACAAACACACATATTGGATGCACAAGATTGCTTAAAACCCTAATTGGACAAGAATAAGACAAGGGAGGACGAAAATGACCTAAATGTTCATCCAATGACACAAATGAACTTATTGGATGCACAAGATTGGTTAAAAACCCTAATTTGACAAGAATAAGCCTAGGGAGGAGGAAAATGACCTAAATGTTCATCCAATGACACAAATGAAGTTATTGGTTGCACAAGATTGGCTAAAACCCCTAATTGGACAAGATTTAGCCTATGGAGGACGAAAATGACCTAAATGTTCATCCAATGACACAAATGAACTTATTGGATGCACAAGATTGGTTAAAACTCCTAATTGGACAAGAATAAGCCTAGGGAGGACGAAAATGACCTAAATGTTCCTCCAATGACACAAACACACCAATTGGATGCACAAGATTGCATAAAAACCCTAATTAGACAAGAATAAGACTAGGGAGGACAAAAATGACCTAAATGTTCATCCAATGAAGCAAATGAACTTATTGGATGAACAAGATTGCATAAAAACCCTAATTGGACAAGAATAAGACTAGGGAGGACGAAAATGACCTAAATGTTCATCCAATGACACAAATGAACTTATTGTATGCACAAGATTGGTTAAAAACCCTAATTGGACAAGAATAAGCATAGGGAGAACGAAAATGACCTAAATGTTCATCCAATGACACAAACACACATATTGGATGCACAAGATTGCTTAAAACCCTAATTGGACAAGAATAAGACTAGGGAGGACGAAAATGACCTAAATGTTCATCCAATGACACAAATGAACTTATTGGATGCACAAGGTTGGTTAAAAACCCTAATTGGACAAGAATAAGCCTAGGGAGGACGAAAATGACCTAAATGTTCAACCAATGACACAAATGAACTTATTGGATGCACAAGATTGGTTAAAAACCCTAAATGGACAATAATAAGCCTAGGGAGGATGTAAATGACCTAAATGTTCAACCAATGACACAAATGAACTTCTTGGATGCACCAGGTTGTTTAAAAACCCTATTTGGACAAGAATAAGTCTAGGGAGGACGAAAATGACCTAAATGTTCGTCCAATGACACAAACACACCTATTGGATGCACAAGATTGCATAAAAACCCTAATTGGACAAGAATAAGCCTAGGGAGGACGAAAATGACTTAAATGTTCATCCAATGAAACAAATGAACCTATTGGATGCACAAGATTGGTTAAAAACCCTAATTTGACAAGAATAAGCCTAGGGAGGAGGAAAATGACCTAAATGTTCATCCAATGACACAAATGAACTTATTGGATGCACAAGATTGGTTAAAAACCCTAACTGGACAAGAATAAGCCTAGGGAGGACGAAAATGACCTAAATGTTCATCCCATGACACAAATGAACTTATTGGATGCACAAGATTGGTTGAAAACCCTAATTGGACAAGAATAAACCTAGGGAGGACGAAAATGACCTAAATGTTCGTCCAATGACACAAACACACCTATTGGATGCACAAGATTGCATAAAATCCCTAATTGGACAAGAATAAGACTAGGGAGGACGAAAATGACCTAAATGTTCCTCCAATGACACAAATGAACTTATTGGATGCACAAGATTGGTTAAAAACCCTAATTGGACAAGAATAAGACTAGGGAGGACGAAAATGACCTAAATGTTCGTCCAATGACACAAATCAATTATTGGATGCACAAGATTGGTTAAAAACCCTAATTGGACAAGAATAAGCTTAAGGAGGACGAAAATGACCTAAATGTTCGTCCAATGACACAAACACACCTATTGGATGCACAAGATTGCATAAAAACCCTAATTGGACAAGAATAAGACTAGGGAGGACGAAAATAACCTAAATGTTCCTCCAATGACACAAACACACCTATTGGATGCACAAGATTGCATAAAAACCCTAATTCGACAAGAATAAGACTATGAAGGACGAAAATGACCTAAATGTTCCTCCAATGACACAAACACACCTATTGGATACACAAGATTGCATAAAAACCCTAATTGGACAAGAATAAGACTAGGGAGGACGAAAATAACCTAAATGTTCCTCCAATGACACAAACACACCTATTGGATGCACAAGATTGCATAAAAACCCTAATTCGACAAGAATAAGACTAGGGAGGACGAAAATGACCTAAATGTTCCCCCAATGACACAAACACACCTATTGGATGCACAAGATTGCATAAAAACCCTAATTGGACAAGAATAAGACTAGGGAGGACGAAAATGACCTAAATGTTCATCCAATGACACAAATGAACTTATTGTATGCACAAGATTGGTTAAAAACCCTAATTGGACAAGAATAAGCATAGGGAGGTCGAAAATTACCTAAATGTTCATCCAATGACACAAACACACATATTGGATGCACAAGATTGCTTAAAACCCTAATTGGACAAGAATAAGCCTAGGGAGGACGTAAATGACCTAAATGTTCATCCAATGATACAAATGAACTTATTGGATGCACAAGATTGGATAAAAACCCTAATTGGACAAGAATAAGCATAGGGAGTACGAAAATGACCTAAATGTTCATCCAATGACACAAATGAACTTATTGTATGCACAAGATTGGTTAAAAACCCTAATTGGACAAGAATAAGCATAGGGAGGTCGAAAATTACCTAAATGTTCATCCAATGACACAAACACACTTATTGGATGCACAAGATTGCTTAAAACCCTAATTGGACAAGAATAAGACTACGGATGACGAAAATGACCTAAATGTTCATCCAATGAAACAAATGAACTTATTGGATGCACAAGATTGGTTAAAAACCCTAATTGGACAAGAATAAGACTAGGGAGGACGAAAATGACCTAAATGTTCATCCAATGACACAAATGAACTTATTGGATGCACAAGATTGGTTAAAAACCCTAATTGGACAAGAATAAGCCTAGGGAGGACGAATATGACCTAAATGTTTGTTCAATGACACAAACACACCTATTGGATGCACAAGATTGCATAAAAACCCTAATTGGACAAGAATAAGACTAGGGAGGACGAAAATGACCTAAATGTTCCTCCAATGACACAAACACACCTATTGGATGCACAAGATTGCATAAAAACCCTAATTGGACAAGAATAAGACTAGGGAGGACGAAAATGACCTAAATGTTCATCCAATGACACAAATGAACTTATTGTATGCACAAGATTGGTTAAAAACCCTAATTGGACAAGAATAAGCATAGGGAGGACGAAAATGACCTAAATGTTCGTCCAATGAAACAAACACACATATTCGATGCACAAGATTGCTTAAAATCCTAATTGGACAAGAATAAGATTAAGGAGGACGAAAATGACCTAAATGTTCATCCAATGACACAAATGAACTTATTGGATGCACAAGATTGGTTAAAAACCCTAATTGGACAAGAATAAGACTAGGGAGGACGAAAATGACCTAAATGTTCCTCCAATGACACAAACACGCCTATTGGATGCACAAGATTGCATAAAAACCCTAATTCGACAAGAATAAGACTAGGGAGGATGAAAATGATCTAAATGTTCCTCCAATGACACAAACACACCTATTGGATGCACAAGATTGCATAAAAACCCTAATTGGACAAGAATAAGACTAGGGAGGACGAAAATGACCTAAATGTTCATCCAATGACACAAATGAACTTATTGGATGCACAAGATTGGTTAAAAACCCTAATTGGACAAGAATAAGCCTAGGGAGGACGAAAATGACCTAAATGTTCGTCCAATGACGCAAACACACCTATTGGATGCACAAGATTGCATAAAAACCCTAATTGGACAAGAATAAGACTACGGAAGACAAAAATGACCTAAATGTTCTTCCAATGACACAAACACACCTATTGGATGCACAAGATTGCATAAAAACCCTAATTGGACAAGAATAAGAATAGGGAGGACGAAAATGACCTAAATGTTCCTCCAATGACACAAACACACCTATTGGATGCACAAGATTGCATAAAAACCCTAATTGGACAAGAATAAGACTAGGGAGGACGAAAATGACCTAAATGTTCATCCAATGACACAAATGAACTTATTGTATGCACAAGATTGGTTAAAAACCCTAATTGGACAAGAATAAGCCTAGGGAGGACGAAAATGACCTAAATGTTCGTCCAATGACACAAACACACCTATTGGATGCACAAGATTGCATAAAATCCATAATTGGACAAGAATAAGACTAGGGAGGACGAAAATGACCTAAATGTTCCTCCAATGACACAAACACACCTATTGGATGCACAAGATTGCATAAAAACCCTAATTGGACAAGAATAAGACTAGGGAGGACGAAAATGACCTAAATGTTCATCCAATGACACAAATGAACTTATTGGATGCACAAGATTGGTAAAAAACCCTAATAGGACAAGAATAAGCCTAGGGAGGACGAAAATGACCTAAATGTTCGTCCAATGACACAAACACACCTATTGGATGCACAAGATTGCATAAAAACCCTAATTGGACAAGAATAAGACTAGGGAGGACGAAAATGACCTAAATGTTCATCCAATGACACAAATGATCTTATTGGATGCACAAGATTGGTTAAAAACCCTAATTGGACAAGAATAAGCATAGAAGGACGAAAATGACCTAAACGTTCATCCAATGACACAAACCCACATATTGGATGCACAAGATTGCTTAAAACCCTAATTGGACAAGAATAAGACTAGGGAGGACGAAAATGACCTAAATGTTCATCCAATGACACAAATGAACTTATTGAATACACAAGATTGGTTAAAAACCCTAATCGGACAAGAATAAGCCTAGGGAGGACGAAAATGACCTAAATGTTCTTCCAATGACACAAACACACCTATTGGATGCACAAGATTGCATAAAAACCCTAATTGTACAAGATTAAGACTAGGGAGGACCAAAATGACCAAAATGTTCCTCCAATGACACAAACACACCTATTGGATGCACAAGATTGCATAAAAACCCTAATTGGACAAGAATAAGACTAGGGAGGACGAAAATGACCTAAATGTTCATCCAATGACACAAATGAACTTATTGAATGCACAAGATTGGTTAAAAACCCTAATCGGACAAGAATAAGCCTAGGGAGGACAAAAATGACCTAAATGTTCTTCGAATGACACAAACACACCTATTGGATGCACAAGATTGCATAAAAACCCTAATTGGACAAGAATAAGACTAGGGAGGACGAAAATGACCTAAATGTTCCTCCAATGACACAAACACACCTATTGGATGCACAAGATTGCATAAAAACCCTAATTGGACAAGAATAAGACTAGGGAGGACGAAAATGACCTAAATGTTCATCCAATGACACAAATGAACTTATTGGATGCAAAAGATTGGTTAAAAACTCTAATTGGACAAGAATAAGCCTAGGGAGGACGAAAATGACCTAAATGTTCGTCCAATGACACAAACACACCTATTGGATGCACAAGATTGCATAAAAACCGTAATTGGACAAGAATAAGACTAGGGAGGACGAAAATGACCTAAATGTTCCTCCAATGACACAAACACACCTATTGGATGCACAAGATTGCATAAAAACCCTAATTCGACAAGAATAAGACTAGGGAGGACAAAAATGACCTAAATGTTCATCCAATGAAACAAATGAACTTATTGGATGCACAAGATTGGTTAAAAACCCTAATTGGACAAGAATAAGCCTAGGGAGGACGAAAATGACCTAAATGTTCGTCCAATGACACAAACACACCTATTGGATGCACAGGATTGCATAAAAACCCTAATTAGACAAGAATAAGACTAGGGAGGACGAAAATGACCTAAATGTTCCTCCAATGACACAAACACACCTATTGGATGCACAAGATTGCATAAAAACCCTAATTGGACAAGAATAAGACTAGGGAGGACGAAAATGACCTAAATGTTCATCCAATGACACAAATGAACTTATTGGATCCACAAGATTGGTTAAAAACCCTAATTGGACAAGAATAAGCATAGGGAGGACGAAAATGACCTAAACGTTCATCCAATGACACAAACCCACATATTGGATGCACAAGATTGCTTAAAACCCTAATTGGACAAGAATAAGACTAGGGAGGACGAAAATGACCTAAATGTTCATCTAATGACACAAATGAACTTATTGGATGCACAAGATTGGTTAAAAACCCTAATTGGACAAGAATAAGCCTAGGGAGGACGAAAATGACCTAAATGTTCGTCCAATGACACAAACACACCTATTGGATGCACAAGATTACATAAAACCCTAATTGGACAAGAATAAGACTAGGGAGGACGAAAATGACATAAATGTTCATCCATTGACACAAATGAACTTATTGGATGCAAAAGATTGGTTAAAAACCCTAATTGGACAAGAATAAGCATAGGGAGGACGAAAATGACCTAAATGTTCATCCAATGACACAAACCCACATATTGGATGCACAAGATTGCTTAAAACCCTAATTGGACAAGAATAAGACTAGGGAGGACGAAAATGACCTAAATGTTCATCCAATGACACAAATGAACTTATTGGATGCACAAGATTGGTTAAAAACCCTAATTGGACAAGAATAAGCCTAGGGAGGACGAAAATGACCTAAATGTTCGTCCAATGACACAAACACACCTATTGGATGCAAAAGATTGCATAAAACCCTAATAGGACAAGAATAAGACTAGGGAGGACGAAAATGACCTAAATGTTCATCCAATGACACAAATGAACTTATTGGATGCACAAGATTGGTTAAAAACCCTAATTGGACAAGAATAAGCATAGGGAGGACGAAAATGACCTAAATGTTCATCCAATGACACAAATGAACATATTGGATGCACAAGATCGGTAGAAAACCATAATTGGACAAGAATAAGCCTAGGGAGGACGAAAATGACCTAAATGTTCATCCAATGACACAAATGAACTTATTGGATGCACAAGATTGGTTGAAAACCCTAATTGGACAAGAATAAGCCTAGGGAGCACGAAAATGACCTAAATTTTCCTCCAATGACACAAACACACCTATTGGATGCACAAGATTGCATAGAAACCCTAATTGGACAAGAATAAGACTAGGGAGGACGAAAATGACCTAAATGTTCATCCAATGACACAAATGAAGTTATTGTATGCACAAGATTGCTTAAAAACCATAATTGGACAAGAATAAGCATAGGGAGAACGAAAATGACCTAAATGTTCATCCAATGACACAAACATACATATTGGATGCACAAGATTGCTTAAAACCCTAATTGGACAAGAATAAGACTAGGGAGGACGAAAATGACCTAAATGTTCATCCAATGACACAAATGAACTTATTGGATGCACAAGATTGGTTGAAAACCATAATTGGACAAGAATAAGCCTAGGGAGGACGAAAATGACCTAAATGTTCATCCAATGACACAAATGAACTTATTGGATGCACAAGATTGGTTAAAAACCCTAATTGGACAAGAATAAGCCTAGGGAGGACGAAAATGACCTAAATGCTCGTCCAATAACACAAACACACCTATTGGATGCACAAGATTGCATAAAAACCCTAATTGGACAAGAATAAGACTAGGGAGGACGAAAATGACCTAAATGTTCATCCAATGACACAAATGAACTTATTGTATGCACAAGATTGGTTAAAAACCCTAATTGGACAAGAATAAGCATAGGGAGAACGAAAATGACTTAAATGTTCATCCAATGACACAGACACACATATTTGATGCACAAGATTGCTTAAAACCCTAATTGGACAAGAATAAGACTAGGGAGGACGAAAATGAACTAAATGTTCATCCAATGACACAAATGAACTTATTGGATGCACAAGGTTGGTTAAAAACCCTAATTGGACAAGAATAAGCCTAGGGAGGACGAAAATGACCTAAATGTTCAACCAATGACACAAATGAACTTATTGGATGCACAAGATTGGTTAAAAACCCTAATTGGACAATAATAAGCCTAGGGAGGACGTAAATGACCTAAATGTTCAACCAATGACACAAATGAACTCATTGGATGCACAAGATTGGTTAAAACTCCTAATCGGACAAG
This sequence comes from Cicer pinnatifidum, assembly GCA_037974775.1. Lineage (NCBI taxonomy): Eukaryota > Viridiplantae > Streptophyta > Magnoliopsida > Fabales > Fabaceae > Cicer > Cicer pinnatifidum. The sequence goes on from JBBPBR010000232.1 coordinate 35,979, forward strand.
AATAAGCCTAGGGAGGACGAAAATGACCTAAATGTTCGTCCAATGACACAAACACACCTATTGGATGCACAAGATTGCATAAAAACCCTAATTGGACAAGAATAAGACTAGGGAGGACGAAAATGACCTAAATGTTCATCCAATGACACAAATGAACTTATTGTATGCACAAGATTGGTTAAAAACCCTAATTGGACAAGAATAAGCATAGGGAGAACGAAAATGACCTAAATGTTCATCCAATGACACAAACACACATATTGGATGCACAAGATTGCTTAAAACCCTAATTGGACAAGAATAAGACTAGGGAGGACGAAAATGACCTAAATGTTCATCCAATGACACAAATGAACTTATTGGATGCACAAGGTTGGTTAAAAACCCTAATTGGACAAGAATAAGCCTAGGGAGGACGAAAATGACCTAAATGTTCAACCAATGACACAAATGAACTTATTGGATGCACAAGATTGGTTAAAAACCCTAAATGGACAATAATAAGCCTAGGGAGGATGTAAATGACCTAAATGTTCAACCAATGACACAAATGAACTTCTTGGATGCACCAGGTTGTTTAAAAACCCTATTTGGACAAGAATAAGTCTAGGGAGGACGAAAATGACCTAAATGTTCGTCCAATGACACAAACACACCTATTGGATGCACAAGATTGCATAAAAACCCTAATTGGACAAGAATAAGCCTAGGGAGGACGAAAATGACTTAAATGTTCATCCAATGAAACAAATGAACCTATTGGATGCACAAGATTGGTTAAAAACCCTAATTTGACAAGAATAAGCCTAGGGAGGAGGAAAATGACCTAAATGTTCATCCAATGACACAAATGAACTTATTGGATGCACAAGATTGGTTAAAAACCCTAACTGGACAAGAATAAGCCTAGGGAGGACGAAAATGACCTAAATGTTCATCCCATGACACAAATGAACTTATTGGATGCACAAGATTGGTTGAAAACCCTAATTGGACAAGAATAAACCTAGGGAGGACGAAAATGACCTAAATGTTCGTCCAATGACACAAACACACCTATTGGATGCACAAGATTGCATAAAATCCCTAATTGGACAAGAATAAGACTAGGGAGGACGAAAATGACCTAAATGTTCCTCCAATGACACAAATGAACTTATTGGATGCACAAGATTGGTTAAAAACCCTAATTGGACAAGAATAAGCATAGGGACGACGAAAATGACCTAAATGTTCATCCAATGACACAAACACACATATTGGAGGCACAAGATTGCTTAAAACCCTAACTGGACAAGAATAAGACTAGGGAGGACGAAAATGACCTAAATGTTCATCCAATGACACAAATGAACTTATTGGATGCACAAGATTGGTTAAAAACCCTAATTGGACAAGAATAAGCCTAGGGAGGACGAAAATGACCTAAATGTTCATCCAATGACACAAATGAACTTATTGGATGCACAAGATTGGTTGAAAACCCTAATTGGACAAGAATAAGCCTAGGGAGGACGAAAATTACCTAAATGTTCATCCAATGACACAAATGAACTTATCGGATGCACAAGATTGGTTAAAAACCCTAATTGGACAAGAATAAGCTTAGGGAGGACCAAAATGACCTAAATGTTCGTCCAATGACACAAACACACCTATTGGATGCACAAGATTGCATAAAAACCCTAATTGGACAAGAATAAAACTAGGGAGGACGAAAATGACCTAAATGTTCATCCAATGACACAAATGAACTTATTGGATGCACAAGATTGGTTGAAAACCCTAATTGGACAAGAATAAGCCTAGGGAGGACGAAAATGACCTAAATGTTCATCCAATGACACAAATGAACTTATTGGATGCAAAAGATTGGTTAAAAACCCTAATTGGACAAGAATAAGACTAGGGAGGACGAAAATGACCTAAATGTTCATCCAATGACACAAATGAACTTATTGGATGCACAAGATTGGTTAAAAACCCTAATTGGACAAGAATAAGCCTATGAAAGACGAAAATGACCTAAATGTTCATCCAATGACACAAATGAACTTATTGGATGCACAAGATTGGTTGAAAACCCTAATTGGACAAGAATAAGCCTAGGGAGGACGAAAATGACCTAAATGTTCATCCAATGACACAAATGAACTTATTAGATGCACAAGATTGGTTAAAAACCCTAATTGGACAAGAATAAGCCTAGGGAGGACGAAAATGACCTAAATGTTCATCCAATGTCACAAATGAACTTATTGGATGCACAAGATTGGTTAAAAACCCTAATTGGACAAGAATAAGCCTAGGGAGGACGAAAATGACCTAAATGTTCATCCAATGACACAAATGAACTTATTGGATGCACAAGATTGGTTAAAAACCCTAATTGGACAAGAATAAGCCTAGGGAGGACGAAAATGACCTAAATGTTCATCCAATGACACAAATGACCTTATTGGATGCACAAGATTGGTTAAAAACCTTAATTGTACAAGAATAAGCCTAGGGAGGACGAAAATGACCTATATGTTCATCCAATGACACAAATGAACTTATTGGATGCACAAGATTGGTTAAAAACCCTAATTGGACAAGAATAAGCCTAGGGAGGACGAAAATGACCTAAATGTTCATCCAATGACACAAATGAACATATTGGATGCACAAGATCGGTAGAAAACCATAATTGGACAAGAATAAGCCTAGGGAGGAAGAAAATGACCTAAATGTTCATCCAATGACACAAATGCACTTATTGGATGCACAAGATTGGTTGAAAACCCTAATTGGACAAGAATAAGCCTAGGGAGCACGAAAATGACCTAAATGTTCCTCCAATGACACAAACACACCTATTGGATGCACAAGATTGCATAGAAACCCTAATTGGACAAGAATAAGACTAGGGAGGACGAAAATGACCTAAATGTTCATCCAATGACACAAATGAACTTATTGTATGCACAAGATTGCTTAAAAACCATAATTGGACAAGAATAAGCCTAGGGAGGACGAAAATGACGTAAATGTTCATCCAATGACACAAATGAACTTATTGGATGCACAAGATTGGTTGAAAACCCTAATTGGACAAGAATAAGCCTAGGGAGCACGAAAATGACCTAAATGTTCCTCCAATGACACAAACACACCTATTGGATGCACAAGATTGCATAAAAACCCTAATTGGACAAGAATAAGACTAGGGAGGACGAAAATGACCTAAATGTTCCTCCAATGACACAAATGAACTTATTGGATGCACAAGATTGGTTGAAAACCATAATTGGACAAGAATAAGCCTAGGGAGGACGAAAATGACCTAAATGTTCATCCAATGACACAAATGAACTTATTGGATGCACAAGATTGGTTGAAAACCCTAATTGGACAAGAATAAGCCTAGGGAGCACGAAAATGACCTAAATGTTCCTCCAATGACACAAACACACCAATTGGATGCACAAGATTGCATAAAAACCATAATTGGACAAGGATAAGACAAGGGAGGACGAAAATGACCTAAATGTTCATCCAATGACACAAATGAACTTATTGTATGCACAAGATTGGTTAAAAACCCTAATTGGACATGAATAAGCATAGGGAGAACGAAAATGACCTAAATGTTCATCCAATGACACAAACACACATATTGGAAGCACAAGATTGCTTAAAACCCTAATTGGACAAGAATAAGACTAGGGAGGACGAAAATGACCTAAATGTTCATCCAATGACACAAATGAACTTATTGGATGCACAAGATTGGTTAAAAACCCTAATTGGACAAGAATAAGCCTAGGGAGGACGAAAATGACCTAAATGTTCATCCAATGACACAAATGAACTTATTGGATGCACAAGATTGGTTAAAAACCCTAATTGGACAAGAATAAGCCTAGGGAGGACGAAAATGACCTAAATGTTCATCCAATGACACAAATATACTTATTGGATGCACAAGATTGGTTAAAAACCCTAATTGGACAAGAATAAGCCTAGGGAGGACGTAAATGACCTAAATGATCCACCAATGACACAAATGAACTTATTGGATGCACAAGGTTGGTTAAAAACCCTAATTGAACAAGAATAAGCCTAGGGAGGACGAAAATGACCAAAATGTTCATCCAATGACACAAATGAACTTATTGGATGCACAAGATTGGTTAAAAACCCTAATTGGACAAGAATAAGCCTAGGGAGGACGAAAATGACCTAAATGTTCATCCAATGACACAAATGAACTTATTGGATGCACAAGATTGGTTAAAAACCCTAATTGGACAAGAATAAGCCTAGGGAGGACGAAAATGACCTAAATGTTCATCCAATGACACAAATGAACTTATTGGATGAACAAGATTGGTTGAAAACCATAATTGGACAAGAATAAGCCTAGGGAGGACGAAAATGACCTAAATGTTCATCCAATGACACAAATGAACTTATTGGATGCACAAGATTGGTTGAAAACCTTAATTGGACAAGAATAAGCCTAGGGATCACGAAAATTACCTAAATGTTCCTCCAATGACACAAACACACCTATTGGATGCACAAGATTGCATAAAAACCCTAATTGGAGAAGAATAAGACTAGGGAGGACGAAAATGACCTAAATGTTCATCCAATGACACAAATGAACATATTGTATGCATAAGATTGGTTAAAAACCCTAATTGGACAAAAATAAGCATAGGGAGAACGAAAATGACCCAAATGTTCATCCAATGACACAAACACACATATTGGATGCACAAGATTGCTTAAAACCCTAATTGGACAAGAATAAGACTAGGGAGGACGAAAATGACCTAAATGTTCATCCAATGACACAAATGAACTTATTGGATGCACAAGATTGGTTAAAAACCCTAATTGGACAAGAATAAGCCTAGGGAGGACGAAAATGACCTAAATGTTCATCCAATGACACAAATGAACTTATTGGATGCACAAGATTGGTTGAAAACCTTAATTGGACAAGAATAAGCCTAGGGATCACGAAAATGACCTAAATGTTCCTCCAATGACACAAACACACCTATTGGATGCACAAGATTGCATAAAAACCCTAATTGGACAAGAATAAGACTAGGGAGGACGAAAATGACCTAAATGTTCATCCAATGACACAAATGAACTTATTGTATGCATAAGATTGGTTAAAAACCCTAATTGGACAAGAATAAGCATAGGGAGAACGAAAATGACCTAAATGTTCATCCAATGACACAAACACACATATTGGATGCACAAGATTGCTTAAAACCCTAATTGGACAAGAATAAGACTAAGGAGGACGAAAATGACCTAAATGTTCATCCAATGACACAAATGAACTTATTGGATGCACAAGGTTGGTTAAAAACCCTAATTGGACAAGAATAAGCCTAGGGAGGACGAAAATGACCTAAATGTTCAACCAATGACACAAATGAACTTATTGGATGCACAAGATTGGTTAAAAACCCTAATTGGACAATAATAGGCCTAGGGAGGACGTAAATGACCTAAATGTTCAACCAATCACTCAAATGAACTTCTTGGATGCACAAGGTTGTTTAAAAACCCTATTTGGACAAGAATAAGCCTAGGGAGGACGAAAATGACCTAAATGTTCGTCCAATGACACAAACACACCTATTGGATGCACAAGATTGCATAAAAACCCTAATTGGACAAGAATAAGCCTAGGGAGGACGAAAATGACTTAAATGTTCATCCAATGAAACAAATGAACCTATTGGATGCACAACATTGGTTAAAAACCCTAATTTGACAAGAATAAGCCTAGGGAGGAGGAAAATGACCTAAATGTTCATCCAATGACACAAATGAACTTATTGGTTGCACAAGATTGGCTAAAACCCCTAATTGGACAAGAATAAGCCTATGGAGGACGAAAATGACCTAAATGTTCATCCAATGACACAAAGGAACTTTTTGGATGCACAAGATTGGTTAAAACTCCTAATTGGACAAGAATAAGCCTAGGGAGGACGAAAAACTTAAATGTTCGTCCACTGACACAAACACACCTATTGGATGCACAAGATTGCATAAAAACCCTAATTGGACAAGAATAAGACTAGGGAGGACGAAAATGACCTAAATGTTCATCCAATGACACAAATGAACTTATTGTATGCACAAGATTGGTTAAAAACCCTAATTGGACATGAATAAGCATAGGGAGAACGAAAATGACCTAAATGTTCATCCAATGACACAAACACACATATTGGAAGCACAAGATTGCTTAAAACCCTAATTGGACAAGAATAAGACTAGGGAGGACGAAAATGACCTAAATGTTCATCCAATGACACAAATGAACTTATTGGATGCACAAGATTGGTTGAAAACCATAATTGGACAAGAATAAGCCTAGGGAGGACGAAAATGACCTAAATGTTCATCCAATGACACAAATGAACTTATTGGATGCACAAGATTGGTTAAAACTCCTAATTGGACAAGAATAAGACTAGGGAGGACGAAAATGACCTAAATGTTCATCCAATGACACAAATGAACTTATTGTATGCACAAGATTGGTTAAAAACCCTAATTGGACAAGAATAAGCATAGGGAGAACGAAAATGACCTAAATGTTCATCTAATGACACAAACACACATATTGGATGCACAAGATTGCTTAAAACCCTAATTGGACAAGAATAAGACTAGGGAGGACGAAAATGACCTAAATGTTCATCCAATGACACAAATGAACTTATTGGATGCACAAGATTGGTTAAAAACCCTAATTGGACAAGAATAAGCCTAGGGAGGAAAAAAATGACCTAAATGTTCATCCAATGACACAAATGAACTAATTGGATGAACAAGATTGGTTAAAAACCCTAATTGGACAAGAATAAGCCTAGGGATGACGAAAATGACCTAAATGTTCGTCCAATGACACAAACACACCTATTGGATGCACAAGATTGCATAAAAACCCTAATTAGACAAGAATAAGACTAGGGAGGACGTAAATGACCTAAATGTTCCACCAATGACACAAATGAACTTATTGGATGCACAAGGTTGGTTAAAAACCCTAATTGGACAAGAATAAGCCTAGGGAGGACGAAAATTACCTAAATGTTCAACCAATGACACAAATGAACTTATTGGATGCACAAGGTTGGTTAAAAACCCTAATTGGACAAGAATAAGCCTAGGTAGGAGGAAAATGACCTAAATGTTCGTCCAATGACACAAACATACCTATTGGATGCACAGGATTGCATAAAAACCCTAATTGGACAAGAATAAGCCTAGGGAGGACGAAAATGACCTAAATGTTCGTCCAATGACACAAACACACCTATAGGATGCACAAGATTGCATAAAAACCCTAATTGGACAAGAACAAGCCTAGGGAGGACGAAAATGACCTAAATGTTCATCCAATGACACAAATGAACTTATTGGATGCACAAGATTGGTTAAAAACCCTAATTGGACAAGAATAAGCATAGGGAGGACGAAAATGACCTAAATGTTCATCCAATGACACAAACACACATATTGGATGCACAAGATTGCTTAAAACCCTAATTGGACAAGAATAAGACTAGGGATGACGAAAATGACCTAAATGTTCATCCAATGACACAAATGAACTTATTGGATGCACAAGAGTTGTTAAAAACCCTAATTGGACAAGAATAAGCCTAGGGAGGACCAAAATGACCTAAATGTTCGTCCAATGACACAAACAAACCTATTGGATGCACAAGATTGCATAAAAACCCTAATTGGACAAGAATAAAACTAGGGAGGACGAAAATGACCTAAACGTTCCTACAATAACACAAACACACCTATTGGAGGCATAAGATTGCATAAAAACCCTAATTGGACAAGAATAAGACTAGGGAGGACGAAAATGACCTAAATGTTCATCCAATGACACAAATGAACTTATTGGATGCACAAGATTGGTTAAAAACCCTAATTGGACAAGAATAAGCCTAGGGAGGACGAAAATGACCTAAATGTTCATCCAATGACACAAATGAACTTATTGGATGCACAAGATTGGTTGAAAACCATAATTGGACAAGAATAAGCCTAGGGAGGACGAAAATGACCTAAATGTTCATCCAATGACACAAATGAACTTATTGGATGCACAAGATTGGTTAAAACCCCTAATTGGACAAGAATAAGCCTAGGGAGGACGAAAATGACCTAAATGTTCAACCAATGACACAAATGAACTTATTGGATGCACAAGATTGGTTAAAAACCCTAATTGGACAAGAATAAGCCTAGGGAGGACAAAAATGACCTAAATGTTCATCCAATGACACAAATGAACTTATTGGATGCACAAGATTAGTTAAAAACCCTAATTGGACAAGAATAAGCCTAGGGAGGACGAAAATGACCTAAATGTTCAACCAATGACACAAATGAACTTATTGGATGCACAAGATTGGTTAAAAACCCTAATTGGACAAGAATAAGCCTAGGGAGGACGAAAATGACCTAAATGTTCCTCCAATGACACAAACACACCTATTGGATGCACAAGATTACATAAAAACCCTAATTGGACAAGAATAAGACTAGGGAGGACGAAAATGACCTAAATGTTCATCCAATGACACAAATGAACTTATTGGATGCACAAGATTGGTTGAAAACCCCAATTGGACAAGAATAAGCCTAGGGAGGACGAAAATGACCTAAATGTTCGTCCAATGACACAAAAACACCTATTGGATGCACAAGATTGCATAAAAACCCTAATTGGACAAGAATAAGACTAGGGAGGACGAAAATGACCTAAATGTTCATCCAATGACACAAATGAACTTATTGGATGCACAAGATTGGTTAAAAACCCTAATTGGACAAGAATAAGCCTAGGGAGGACGAAAATGACCTAAATGTTCATCCAATGACACAAATGAACTTATTGGATGCACAAGATTGGTTAAAAACCCTAATTGGACAAGAATAAGCATAGGGAGGACGAAAATGACCTAAATGTTCATCCAATGACACAAACAAACATATTGGAAGCACAAGATTGCTTAAAACCCTAATTGAACAAGAATAAGACTAGGGAGGACGAAAATGACCTAAATGTTCATCCAATGACACAAATGAACTTATTGGATGCACAAGATTGGTTAAAAACCCTAATTGGACAAGAATAAGCCTAGGGAGGACGAAAATGACCTAAATGTTCATCCAATGACACAAATGAACTTATTGGATGCACAACATTGCTTAAAAACCCTAATTAGACAAGAATAAGCCTAAGGAGGACGAAAATGACCTAAATGTTCATCCAATGACTCAAATACACCTATTGGATGCACAAGATTGGTTAAAAACCCTAACTGGACAAGAATAAGCCTAAGGAGGACGAAAATGACTTAAATCTTAATCCAATGACACAAACACACCTATTGGATGCATAAGATTGGTTAAAAACCCTAATTGGACAAGAATAAGCCTAGGGAGGACGAAAATGCCCTAAATGTTCATCCAATGACACAAATGAACTTATTGGATGCACAAGATTGGTTAAAAACCCTAATTGGACAAGAATAAGCCTAGGGAGGACGAAAATGACCTAAATGTTCATCCAATGACACAAATGAACTTATTGGATGCACAAGATTGGTTAAAAACCCTAACTGGACAAGAATAAGCCTAAGGAGGACGAAAATGACTTAAATCTTAATCCAATGACACAAATGAACTTATTGGATGCACATGATTGCTTAAAACCCTAATTGGATAAGAATAAGCCTTGGGTGGACGAAAGTGACCTAAATGTTCTTCAAATGAAACAAACACACCTATTGGATGCACAAGATTGGCTTAAAACCCTAATTGGACAAGAATAAGACTAGGGAGGACGAAAATGACCTAAATGTTCATCCAATGACACAAATGAACTTATTGGATGCACAAGATTGGTTAAAAACCCTAATTGGACAAGAATAAGCCTAGGGAGGACGAAAATGACCTAAATGTTCATCCAATGACACAAATGAACTTATTGGATGAACAAGATTGGTTAAAAACCCTAATTGGACAAGAATAAGCCTAGGGAGGACGAAAATGACCTAAATGTTCAACCAATGACACAAATGAACTTATTGGATGCACAAGATTGGTTAAAAACCCTAATTGGACAATAATAGGCCTAGGGAGGACGTAAATGACCTAAATGTTCAACCAATGACTCAAATGAACTTCTTGGATGCACAAGGTTGTTTAAAAACCCTATTTGGACAAGAATAAGCCTAGGGAGGACAAAAATGACCTAAATGTTCGTCCAACGACACAAACACACCTATTGGATGCACAAGATTGCATAAAAACCCTAATTGGACAAGAATAAGCCTAGGGAGGACGAAAATGACTTAAATGTTCATCCAATGAAACAAATGAACCTATTGGATGCACAACATTGGTTAAAAACCCTAATTTGACAAGAATAAGCCTAGGGAGGAGGAAAATGACCTAAATGTTCATCCAATGACACAAATGAACTTATTGGTTGCACAAGATTGGCTAAAACCCCTAATTGGACAAGAATAAGCCTATGGAGGACGAAAATGACCTAAATGTTCATCCAATGACACAAAGGAACTTTTTGGATGCACAAGATTGGTTAAAACTCCTAATTGGACAAGAATAAGCCTAGGGAAGACGAAAAACTTAAATGTTCGTCCACTGACACAAACACACCTATTGGATGCACAAGATTGCATAAAAACCCTAATTGGACAAGAATAAGACTAGGGAGGACGAAAATGACCTAAATGTTCATCCAATGACACAAATGAACTTATTGTATGCACAAGATTGGTTAAAAACCCTAATTGGACATGAATAAGCATAGGGAGAACGAAAATGACCTAAATGTTCATCCAATGACACAAACACACATATTGGAAGCACAAGATTGCTTAAAACCCTAATTGGACAAGAATAAGACTAGGGAGGACGAAAATGACCTAAATGTTCATCCAATGACATAAATGAACTTATTGGATGCACAAGATTGGTTAAAAACCCTAATTGGACAAGAATAAGCCTAGGGAGGACGAAAATGACCTAAATGTTCATCCAATGACACAAATGAACATATTGGATGCACAAGATCGGTAGAAAACCATAATTGGACAAGAATAAGCCTAGGGAGGAAGAAAATGACCTAAATGTTCATCCAATGACACAAATGCACTTATTGGATGCACAAGATTGGTTGAAAACCCTAATTGGACAAGAATAAGCCTAGGGAGCACGAAAATGACCTAAATGTTCCTCCAATGACACAAACACACCTATTGGATGCACAAGATTGCATAGAAACCCTAATTGGACAAGAATAAGACTAGGGAGGACGAAAATGACCTAAATGTTCATCCAATGACACAAATGAACTTATTGTATGCACAAGATTGCTTAAAAACCATAATTGGACAAGAATAAGCCTAGGGAGGACGAAAATGACGTAAATGTTCATCCAATGACACAAATGAACTTATTGGATGCACAAGATTGGTTGAAAACCCTAATTGGACAAGAATAAGCCTAGGGAGCACGAAAATGACCTAAATGTTCCTCAAATGACACAAACACACCAATTGGATGCACAAGATTGCATAAAAACCCTAATTGGACAAGAATAAGACAAGGAAGGACGAAAATGACCTAAATTTTCCTCCAATGACACAAATGAACTTATTGGATGCACAAGATTGGTTAAAAACCCTAATTGGACAAGAATAAGCCTAGGGAGGACGAAAATGACCTAAATGTTCATCCAATGACACAAATGAACTTATTGGATGCACAAGATTGGTTGAAAACCATAATTGGACAAGAATAAGCCTAGGGAGGACGAAAATGACCTAAATGTTCATCCAATGACACAAATGAACTTATTGGATGCACAAGATTGGTTAAAACTCCTAATTGGACAAGAATAAGACTAGGGAGGACGAAAATGACCTAAATGTTCATCCAATGACACAAATGAACTTATTGTATGCACAAGATTGGTTAAAAACCCTAATTGGACA
>JBBPBR010000233.1:0-11439 GCA_037974775.1 Cicer pinnatifidum
GATGAACATTTAGGTCATTTTTGTCCTCCCTAGTCTTATTCTTGTCTAATTAGGGTTTTTATGCAATCTTGTGCATCCAATTGGTGTGTTTGTGTCATTGGAGGAACATTTAGGTCATTTTCGTCCTCCCTAGGCTTATTCTTGTCCAATTAGGAGTTTTAACCAATCTTGTGCATCCAATAAGTTCATTTGTGTCATTGGATGAACATTTAGGTCATTTTCGTCCTCCATAGGCTAAATCTTGTCCAATTAGGGGTTTTAGCCAATCTTGTGCAACCAATAACTTCATTTGTGTCATTGGATGAACATTTAGGTCATTTTCCTCCTCCCTAGGCTTATTCTTGTCAAATTAGGGTTTTTAACCAATCTTATGCATCCAATAAGTTCATTTGTGTCATTGGATGAACATTTAGGTCATTTTCGTCCTCCCTTGTCTTATTCTTGTCCAATTAGGGTTTTAAGCAATCTTGTGCATCCAATATGTGTGTTTGTGTCATTGGATGAACATTTAGGTCATTTTCGTTCTCCCTATGCTTATTCTTGTCCAATTAGGGTTTTTAACCAATCTTGTGCATACAATAAGTTCATTTGTGTCATTGGATGAACATTTAGGTCATTTTCGTTCTCCCTATGCTTATTCTTTTCCAATTAGGGTTTTTAACCAATCTTGTGCATACAATAAGTTCATTTGTGTCATTGGACGAACATTTAGGTCATTTTCGTCCTTCCTAGGCTTATTCTTGTCCAATTAGGGTTTTTATGCAATCTTGTGCATCCAATAGGTGTGTTTGTGTCATTGGACGAACATTTAGGTCATTTTCGTCGTCCCTAGGCTTATTCTTGTCCAATTAGGGTTTTTAACCAATCATGTGCATCCAATAAGTTCATTTGTGTCATTGGATGAACATTTAGGTCATGTTTTTCCTCCCTAGGCTTATTCTTGTCCAATTAGGGTTTTTAACCAATCTTGTGCATCCAATAAGTTCATTTGTGTCATTGGATGAACATTTAGGTCATTTTCGTCCTCCCTAGTCTTATTCTTGTCCAATTAGGGTTTTAAGCAATCTTGTGCATCCAATATGTATGTTTGTGTCATTGGATGAACATTTAGGTCAATTTTGTCCTCCCTATGCTTATTCTTGTCCAATTAGGGTTTTTAACCCATCTTGTGCATACAATAAGTTCATTTGTGTCATTGGAGGAACATTTAGGTCATTTTCGTCCTCCCTAGTCTTATTCTAGTCCAATTAGGGTTTTTATGCAATCTTGTGCATCCAATAGGTGTGTTTGTGTCATTAGACGAACATTTAGGTCATTTTCGTCCTCCCTAGTCTTATTCTTGTCCAATTAGGGTTTTTATGCAATCTTGTGCATCCAATAGGTGTGTTTGTGTCATTGGACGAACATTTAGGTCATTTTCGTCCTCCATAAACTTATTCTTGTCCAATTAGGGTTTTTAACCAATCTTGTGCATCCAATAAGTTCATTTGTGTCATTGGATGAACATTTAGGTCATTTTCGTCCTCCCTAGTCTTATTCTTGTCCAATTAGGGTTTTTATGCAATCTTGTGCATCCAATAGGTGTGTTTGTGTCATTGGAGGAACATTAAGGTCATTTTCGTCCTCCTTAATCTTATTCTTGTCCAATTAGGGTTTTTATGCAATCTTGTGCATCCAATAGGTGAGTTTGTGTAATTGGAGGAACATTTAGGTCATTTTCGTCCTCCCTAGGCTTATTCTTGTCCAATTAGGGTTTTTAATCAATCTTGTGCATCCAATAAGTTCATTTGTGTCATTGGATGAACATTTAGGTCATTTTCGTCCTCCCTAGTCTTATTCTTGTCTAATTAGGGTTTTTAACCAATCTTGTGCATCCAATAAGTTCATTTGTGTCATTGGATGAACATTTAGGTCATTTTCGTCCTCCCTAGTCTTATTCTTGTCCAATTAGGGTTTTAAGCAATCTTGTGCATCCAATATGTGTGTTTGTGCCATTGGAAGAACATTTAGGTAATTTTTGTCCTCCCAATGCTTATTCTTGTCCAATTAGGGTTTTTAACAAATCTTGTGCATACAATAAGTTCATTTGTGTCATTGGATGAACATTTAGGTCATTTTCGTCCTCCCTAGTCTTATTCTTGTCCAATTAGGGTTTTTATGCAATCTTGTGCATCCAATAGGTGTGTTTGTGTCATTGGTCGAACATTTAGGTCATTTTCATCCTCCCTAGGCTTATTCTTGTCCAATTAGGGTTTTTAACCAATCTTGTGCATCCAATAAGTTCATTTGTGTCATTGGATGAACATTTAGGTCATTTTCGTCCTCCCTAGTCTTATTCTTGTCCAATTAGGGTTTTAAGCAATCTTGTGCATCCAATATGTGTGTTTGTGTCATTGGATGAACATTTAGGTCATTTTCGTTCTCCCTATGCTTATTTTTGTCCAATTAGGGTTTTTAACCAATCTTATGCATACAATAAGTTCATTTGTGTCATTGGATGAACATTTAGGTCATTTTCGTCCTCCCTAGTCTTATTCTTGTCCAATTAGGGTTTTTATGCAATCTTGTGCATCCAATAGGTGTGTTTGTGTCATTGGAGGAACATTTAGGTCATTTTCGTGATCCCTAGGCTTATTCTTGTCCAATTAGGGTTTTCAACCAATCTTGTGCATCCAATAAGTTCATTTGTGTCATTGGATGAACATTTAGGTCATTTTCGTCCTCCCTAGTCTTATTCTTGTCCAATTAGGGTTTTAAGCAATCTTGTGCATCCAATATGTGTGTTTGTGTCATTGGATGAACATTTAGGTCATTTTCGTTCTCCCTATGCTTATTCTTGTCCAATTAGAGTTTTTAACCAATCTTGTGCATACAATAAGTTCATTTGTGTCATTGGATGAACATTTAGGTCATTTTCGTCCTCCCTAGGCTTATTCTTGTCCAATTAGGGTTTTTAGCCAATCTTGTGCATCCAATAAGTTCATTTGTGTCATTGGATGAACATTTAGGCCATTTTCGTCCTCCCTAGGCTTATTCTTGTCCAATTAGGGTTTTTAGCCAATCTTGTGCATCCAATAAGTTCATTTGTGTCATTGGAGGAACATTTAGGTCATTTTCGTCCTCCCTAGTCTTATTCTTGTCCAATTAGGGTTTTTATGCAATCTTGTGCATCCAATTGGTGTGTTTGTGTCATTGGAGGAACATTTAGGTCATTTTCGTGCTCCCTAGGCTTATTCTTGTCCAATTAGGGTTTTCAACCAATCTTGTGCATCCAATAAGTTCATTTGTGTCATTGGATGAACATTTAGGTCATTTTCGTCCTCCCTAGGCTTATTCTTGTCCAATTATGGTTTTCAACCAATCTTGTGCATCCAATAAGTTCATTTGTGTCATTGGAGGAACATTTAGGTCATTTTCGTCCTCCCTAGTCTTATTCTTGTCCAATTAGGGTTTTAAGCAATCTTGTGCATCCAATATGTGTGTTTGTGTCATTGGATGAACATTTAGGTCATTTTCGTTCTCCCTATGCTCATTCTTGTCCAATTAGGGTTTTTAACCAATCTTGTGCATACAATAAGTTCATTTGTGTCATTTGATGAACATTTAGGTCGTTTTCGTCCTCCCTAGTCTTATTCTTGTCCAATTAGGGTTTTTATGCAATCTTGTGCATCCAATAGGTGTGTTTGTGTCATTGGAGGAACATTTAGGTCATTTTCGTGCTCCCTAGGCTTATTCTTGTCCAATTAGGGTTTTCAACCAATCTTGTGCATCCAATAAGTTCATTTGTGTCATTGGATGAACATTTAGGTCATTTTCGTCCTCCCTAGGCTTATTCTTGTCCAATTAGGGTTTTTATGCAATCTTGTGCATACAATAAGTTCATTTCTGTCATTGGAGGAACATTTAGGTCATTTTCGTCCTCCCAAGTCTTATTCTTGTCGAATTAGGGTTTTTATGCAATCTTGTGCATCCAATAGGTTTGTTTGTGTCATTGGAGGAACATTTAGGTAATTTTCGTCCTTCCTAGTCTTATTCATGTCCAATTAGGGATTTTATGCAATCTTGTGCATCCAATAGGTGTGTTTGTATCACTGGACGAACATTTAGGTCATTTTCGTCCTCCCTAGGCTTATTCTTGTCCAATTAGGGTTTTTAACCAATCTTGTGCATCCAATAAGTTCATTTGTGTCATTGGAGGAACATTTAGGTCATTTTCGTCCTCCCTTGTCTTATTCTTGTCCAATTAGGGTTTTTATGCAATCTTGTGCATCCAATAGGTGTGTTTGTGTCATTGGACGAACATTTAGGTCATTTTCGTCCTCCCTAGGCTTATTCTTGTCCAATTAGGAGTTTTAACCAATCTTGTGCATCCAATAAGTTCATTTGTGTCATTGGATGAACATTTAGGTCATTTTCGTCCTCCCTAGGCTTATTCTTGTCCAATTATGGTTTTCAACCAATCTTGTTCATCCAATAAGTTCATTTGTGTCATTGGATGAACATTTAGGTCATTTTCGTCCTCCCTAGGCTTATTCTTGTCCAATTAGGGTTTTTAACCAATCTTGTGCATACAATAAGTTCATTTGAGTCATTGGATGAACATTTAGGTCATTTTCGTCCTCCCTAGTCTTATTCTTGTCCAATTAGGGTTTTTATGCAATCTTGTGCATCCAATAGGTGTGTTTGTGTCATTGGACGAACATTTAGGTCATTTTCGTCCTCCCTAGGCTTATTCTTGTCCAATTAGGAGTTTTAACCAATCTTGTGCATCCAATAAGTTCATTTGTGTCATTGGATGAACATTTACGTCATTTTCGTCCTCCATAGGCTAAATCTTGTCCAATTAGGGGTTTTAGCCAATCTTGTGCAACCAATAAGTTCATTTGTGTCATTGGATGAACATTTAGGTCATTTTCCTCCTCCCTAGGCTTATTCTTGTCAAATTAGGGTTTTTAACCAATCTTGTGCATCCAATAGGTTCATTTGTTTCATTGGATGAACATTTAAGTCATTTTCGTCCTCCCTAGGCATATTCTTGTCCAATTAGGGTTTTTATGCAATCTTGTGCATCCAATAGGTGTGTTTGTGTCATTGGACGAAAATTTAGGTCATTTTTGTCCTCCCTAGGCTTATTCTTGTCCAAATAGGGTTTTTAAACAACCTTGTGCATCCAAGAAGTTCATTTGTGTCATTGGTTAAACATTTAGGTCATTTACGTCCTCCCTAGGCTTATTATTGTCCAATTAGGGTTTTTAACCAATCTTGTGCATCCAATAAGTTCATTTGTGTCATTGGTTGAACATTTAGGTCATTTTCGTGCTCCCTAGGCTTATTCTTGTCCAATTAGGGTTTTTAACCAACCTTGTGCATCCAATAAGTTCATTTGTGTCATTGGATGAACATTTAGCTCATTTTCGTCCTCCCTAGTCTTATTCTTGTCCAATTAGGGTTTTAAGCAATCTTGTGCATCCAATATGTGTGTTTGTGTCATTGGATGAACATTTAGGTCATTTTCGTTCTCCCTATGCTTATTCTTGTCCAATTAGGGTTTTTAACCAATCTTGTGCATACAATAAGTTCATTTGTGTCATTGGATGAACATTTAGGTCATTTTCGTCCTCCCTAGTCTTATTCTTGTCCAATTAGGGTTTTTATGCAATCTTGTGCATCCAATAGGTGTGTTTGTGTTATTGGACGAACATTTAGGTCATTTTCGTCCTCCCTAGGCTTATTCTTGTCCAATTAGGGTTTTTAACCAATCTTGTGCATCCAATAAGTTCATTTGCTTCATTGGATGAACATTTAGGTCATTTTTGTCCTCCCTAGTCTTATTCTTGTCCAATTAGGGTTTTTATGCAATCTTGTGCATCCAATATGTGTGTTTGTGTCATTGGATGAACATTTAGGTCATTTTCGTTCTCCCTATGCTTATTCTTGTCCAATTAGGGTTTTTAACCAATCTTGTGCATACAATAAGTTCATTTGTGTCATTGGATGAACATTTAGGTCATTTTCGTTCTCCCTATGCTTATTCTTTTCCAATTAGGGTTTTTAACCAATCTTGTGCATACAATAAGTTCATTTGTGTCATTGGACGAACATTTAGGTCATTTTCGTCCTTCCTAGGCTTATTCTTGTCCAATTAGGGTTTTTATGCAATCTTGTGCATCCAATAGGTGTGTTTGTGTCATTGGACGAACATTTAGGTCATTTTCGTCGTCCCTAGGCTTATTCTTGTCCAATTAGGGTTTTCAACCAATCTTGTGCATCCAATAAGTTCATTTGTGTCTTGGGATGAACATTTAGGTCATTTTCGTCCTCCATAGGCTTATTCTTGTCCAATTAGGGTTTTTAACCAATCTTGTGCATCCAATTGATGTGTTTGTCTCATTGGAGGAACATTTAGGTCATTTTCGTGCTCCCTAGGCTTATTCTTGTCCAATTAGGGTTTTCAACCAATCTTATGCATCCAATAAGTTCATTTGTGTCATTGGATGAACATTTAGGTCATTTTCGTCCTCCCTAGGCTTATTCTTGTCCAATTAGGGTTTTTAACCAATCTTGTGCATCCAATAAGTTCATTTGTGTCATTGGATGAACATTTAGGTCATTTTCGTCCTCCCTAGTCTTATTCTTGTCCAATTAGGGTTTTAAGCAATCTTGTGCATCCAATATGTGTGTTTGTGTCATTGGATGAACATTTAGGTCATTTTCGTTCTCCCTATGCTTATTCTTGTCCAATTAGGGTTTTTAACCAATCTTGTGCATCCAATAGGATCATTTGTTTCATTGGAGGAACATTTAAGTCATTTTCGTCCTCCCTAGTCTTATTCTTGTCCAATTAGGGTTTTTATGCAATCTTGTGCATCCAATAGGTGTGTTTGTGTCATTGGACGAACATTTAGGTCATTTTCGTCCTCCCTAGGCTTATTCTTGTCCAATTAGGAGTTTTAACCAATCTTGTGCATCCAATAAGTTCATTTGTGTCATTGGATGAACATTTAGGTCATTTTCGTCCTCCATAGGCTTATTCTTGTCCAATTAGGGGTTTTAGCCAATCTTGTGCAACCAATAAGTTCATTTGTGTCATTGGATGAACATTTAGGTCATTTTCCTCCTCCCTAGGCTTATTCTTGTCAAATTAGGGTTTTTAACCAATCTTGTGCATCCAATAGGTTCATTTGTTTCATTGGAGGAACATTTAAGTCATTTTCGTCCTCCCTAGGTTTATTCTTGTCCAATTAGGGTTTTTATGCAATCTTGTGCATCCAATAGGTGTGTTTGTGTCATTGGACGAACATTTAGGTCATTTTCGTCCTCCCTAACCTTATTCTTGTCCAAATAGGGTTTTTAAACAACCTTGTGCATCCAAGAAGTTCATTTGTGTCATTGGTTGAACATTTAGGTCATTTACGTCCTCCCTAGGCTTATTATTGTCCAATTAGGGTTTTTAACCAATCTTGTGCATCCAATAAGTTCATTTGTGTCATTGGTTGAACATTTAGGTCATTTTCGTCCTCCCTAGGCTTATTCTTGTCCAATTAGGGTTTTTAACCAACCTTGTGCATCCAATAAGTTCATTTGTGTCATTGGATGAACATTTAGGTCATTTTCGTCCTCCCTAGTCTTTTTCTTGTCCAATTATGGTTTTAAGCAATCTTGTGCATCCAATATGTGTGTTTGTGTCATTGGATAAACATTTAGGTCATTTTCGTTCTCCCTATGCTTATTCATGTCCAATTAGGGCTTTTAACCAATCTTGTGCATACAATAAGTTCATTTGTGTCATTGGATGAACATTTAGGTCATTTTCGTCCTCCCTAGTCTTATTCTTGTCCAATTAGGGTTTTTATGCAATCTTGTGCATCCAATAGGTGTGTTTGTGTTATTGGACGAACATTTAGGTCATTTTCGTCCTCCCTAGGCTTATTCTTGTCCAATTAGGGTTTTTAACCAATCTTGTGCATCCAATAAGTTCATTTGTGTCATTGGATAAACATTTAGGTCATTTTCGTCCTCCCTAGTATTATTCTTGTCCAATTAGGGTTTTTATGCAATCTTGTGCATCCTATAGGTGTGTTTGTGTCATTGGAGGAACATTTAGGTCATTTTCGTCCTCCCTAGTCTTATTCTTGTCCAATTAGGGATTTTATGCAATCTTGTGCATCCAATAGGTGTGTTTGTGTCATTGGACGAACATTTAGGTCATTTTCGTCCTCCCTAGGCTTATTCTTGTCCAATTAGGGTTTTCAACCAATCTAGTGCATCCAATAAGTTCATTTGTGTCATTGGATGAACATTTAGGTCATTTTCGTCCTCCCTAGGCTTATTCTTGTCCAATTAGGGTTTTTAACCAATCTTGTGCATCCAATAAGTTCATTTGTGTCATTGGATGAACATTTAGGTCATTTTCGTCCTCCCTAGGCTTATTCTTGTCCAATTAGGGTTTTCAACCCATCTTGTGCATCCAATAAGTTCATTTGTGTCATTGGATGAACATTTAGGTCATTTTCGTCCTCCCTAGGCTTATTCTTGTCCAATTAGGGTTTTTAACCAATCTTGTGCATCCAATAAGTTCATTTGTGTCATTGGATGAACATTTAGGTCATTTTCGTCCTCCCTAGTCTTATTCTTGTCCAATTAGGGTTTTAAGCAATCTTGTGCATCCAATATGTGTGTTTGTCTCATTGGATGAACATTTAGGTCATTTTCGTCCTCCTTATGCTTATTCTTGTCCAATTAGGGTTTTTAACCAATCTTGTGCATACAACAAGTTCATTTGTGTCATGGATGAACATTTTGGTCATTTTCGTCCTCCCTAGTCTTATTCTTGTCCAATTAGGGTTTTTATGCAATCTTGTGCATCCAATAGGTGTGTTTGTGTCATTGGACGAACATTTAGGTCATTTTCGTCCTCCCTAGGCTTATTATTGTCCAATTAGGGTTTTTAACAAATCTTGTGCATCCAATAAGTTCATTTGTGTCATTGGTTGAACATTTAGGTCATTTTCGTCCTCCCTAGGCTTATTCTTGTCCAATTAGGGTTTTTAACCAATCTTGTGCATCCAATAAGTTCATTTGTGTCATTGGATGAACATTTAGGTCATTTTCGTCCTCCTTAGTCTTATTCTTGTCCAATTAGGGTTTTTATGCAATCTTGTGCATCCAATAGGTGTGTTTGTGTCATTGGACGAACATTTAGGCCATTTTCGTCCTCCCTAGGCTTATTCTTGTCCGATTAGGGTTTTTAACCAATCTTGTGCATCCAATAAGTTCATTTGTGTCATTGGATGAACATTTAGGTAATTTTCGTCCTCCCTAGTCTTATTCTTGTCCAATTAGGGTTTTAAGCAATCTTGTGCATCCAATATGTGGGTTTGTGTCATTGGACGAACATTTAGGTCATTTTCGTTCTCCCTATGCTTATTCTTGTCCAATTAGGGTTTTTAACCAATCTTGTGCATCCAATAAGTTCATTTGTGTCATTGGATGAACATTTAGGTCATTTTTGTCCTCCCTAGGCTTATTCTTGTCCAATTAGGGTTTTTATGCAATCTTGTGCATCCAATAGGTGTGTTTGTGTCATTGGACGAACATTTAGGTCATTTTCGTCCTCCCTAGGCTTATTCTTGTCCAATTAGGGTTTTTAACCAATCTTGTGCATCCAATAAGTTCATTTGTGTCATTGGATGAACATTTAGGTCATTTTCGTCCTCCCTAGTCTTATTCTTGTCCAATTAGGGTTTTAAGCAATCTTGTGCATCCAATATGTGGGTTTGTGTCATTGGATGAACGTTTAGGTCATTTTCGTCCTCCCTATGCTTATTCTTGTCCAATTAGGGTTTTTAACCAATCTTTTGGATCCAATAAGTTCATTTGTGTTATTGGATGAACATTAAGGTCATTTTCGTCCTCCCTAGTCTTATTCTTGTCGAATTAGGGTTTTTATGCAATCTTGTGCATCCAATAGGTGTGTTTGTGTCATTGGAGGAACATTTAGGTCATTTTCTTCCTCCCTAGTCTTATTCTTGTCTAATTAGGGTTTTTATGCAATCTTGTGCATCCAATAGGTGTGTTTGTGTCATTGGACGAACATTTAGGTCATTTTCGTCCTCCCTAGGCTTATTCTTGTCCAATTAGGGTTTTTAACCAATCTTGTGCATCCAATAAGTTCATTTGTGTCATTGGATGAACATTTAGGTCATTTTCGTCCTCCCTAGTCTTATTCTTGTCCAATTAGGGTTTTAAGCAATCTTGTGCATCCAATATGTGGGTTTGTGTCATTGGATGAACGTTTAGGTCATTTTCGTCCTCTCTATGCTTATTCTTGTCCAATTAGGGTTTTTAACCAATCTTGTGCATCCAATAAGTTCATTTGTGTCATTGGACGAACATTTAGGTCATTTTCGTCCTTCCTAGTCTTATTCTTGTCCAATTAGGGTTTTTATGCAATCTTGTGCATCCAATAGGTGTGTTTGTGTCATTGGACGAACATTTAGGTCATTTTCGTCCTCCCTAGGCTTATTCTTGTCCAATTAGGGTTTTTAACCAATCTTGTGCATCCAATAAGTTCATTTGTGTCATTGGATGAACATTTAGGTCATTTTCGTCCTCCCTAGTCTTATTCTTGTCCAATTAGGGTTTTTATGCAATCTTGTGCATCCAATAGGTGTGTTTGTGTCATTGGACGAACATTTAGGTCATTTTCGCCCTCCCTAGGCTTATTCTTGTCCAATTAGGGTTTTTAACCAATCTTGTGCTTCCAATAAGTTCATTTGTGTCATTGGATGAACATTTAGGTCATTTTCGTCCTCCCTAGGCTTATTCTTGTCCAATTAGGGTTTTTAACCAATCTTGTGCATCCAATAAGTTCACTTGTGTCATTGGATGAACATTTAGGTCATTTTCGTCCTCCCTAGTCTTATTCTTGTCCAATTAGGGTTTTAAGCAATCATGTGCATCCAATATGTGTGTTTGTGTCATTGGACGAACATTTAGGTCATTTTCGTCCTCCCTATGCTTATTCTTGTCCAATTAGGGTTTTTAACCAATCTTGTGCATCCAATAAGTTCATTTGTGTCATTGGATGAACATTTAGGTCATTTTCGTCTTCCCTAGGATTATTCTTGTCCAATTAGGGTTTTTAACCAATCTTGTGCATCCAATAGGTGTGTTTGTGTCATTGGATAAACATTTAGGTCATTTTCATCCTCCCTAGTCTTATTCTTGTCCAATTAGGGTTTTAATGTAATCTTGTGCATCCAATAGGTGTGTTTGTGTCATTGGACGAACATTTAGGTCATTTCGCCCTCCCTAGGCATATTATTGTCCAATTAGGGTTTTTAACCAATCTTGTGCATCCAATAAGTTCATTTGTGTCATTGGATGAACATTTAGGTCATTTTCGTCCTCCCTAGGCTTATTCTTGTCCAATTAGGG
>JBBPBR010000233.1:11660-83784 GCA_037974775.1 Cicer pinnatifidum
CCTCCCTAGGCATATTATTGTCCAATTAGGGTTTTTAACCAATCTTGTGCATCCAATAAGTTCATTTGTGTCATTGGATGAACATTTAGGTCATTTTCGTCCTCCCTAGGCTTATTCTTGTCCAATTAGGGTTTTTAACCAATCTTGTGCATCCAATAAGTTCATTTGTGTCATTGGATGAACATTTAGGTCATTTTCGTCCTCCCTAGTCTTATTCTTGTCCAATTAGGGTTTTAAGCAATCTTGTGCATCCAATATGTTTGTTTGTGTCATTGGATGAACATTTAGGTAATTTTCGTCCTCCCTATGCTTATTCTTGTCCAATTAGGGTTTTTAACCAATCTTGTGCATCCAATAAGTTCATTTGTGTCATTGGATGAACATTTAGGTCATTTTCGTCCTCCCTATGCTTATTCTTGTCCAATTAGGGTTTTTAACCAATCCTGTGCATCCAATAAGTTCATTTGTGTCATTGGATGAACATTTAGGTCATTTTCGTCATCCCTAGTCTTATTCTTGTCCAATTAGGGTTTTAAGCAATCTTGTGCATCCAATATGTGTGTTTGTGTCATTGGATGAACATTTAGGTCATTTTCTTCCTCCCTATGCTTATTCTTGTCCAATTAGGGTTTTTAACCAATCCTGTGCATCCAATAAGTTCATTTGTGTCATTGGATGAACATTTAGGTCATTTTCGTCATCCCTAGTCTTATTCTTGTCCAATTAGGGTTTTAAGCAATCTTGTGCATCCAATATGTGTGTTTGTGTCATTGGATGAACATTTAGGTCATTTTCTTCCTCCCTATGCTTATTCTTGTCCAATTAGGGTTTTTAACCAATCTTGTGCATCCAATAAGTTCATTTGTGTCATTGGATGAACATTTAGGTCATTTTCGTCCTCCCTAGTCTTATTCTTGTCCAATTAGGGTTTTTATGCAATCTTGTGCATCCAATAGGTGTGTTTGTGTCATTGGAGGAACATTTAGGTCATTTTAATCCTCCCTAGTCTTATTCATGTCCAATTAGGGTTTTTATGCAATCTTGTGCATCCAATAGGTGTGTTTGTATCATTGGACGAACATTTAGGTCATTTTCGTCCTCCCTAGGCTTATTCTTGTCCAATTAGGGTTTTTAACCAATCTTGTGCATCCAATAAGTTCATTTGTGTCATTGGATGAATATTTAGGTCATTTTCGTCCTCCCTAGTCTTATTCTTGTCCAATTAGGGTTTTAAGCAATCTTGTGCATCCAATATGTGTGTTTGTGTCATTGGATGAACATTTAGGTCATTTTCGTTCTCCCTATGCATATTCTTGTCCAATTAGGGTTTTTAACCAATCTTGTGCATCCAATAAGTTCATTTGTGTCATTGGACGAACATTTAGGTCATTTTCGTCCTCCCTAGGCTTATTCTTGTCCAAATAGGGTTTTTAAACAACCTTGTGCATCCAAGAAGTTCCTTTGTGTCATTGGTTGAACATTTAGGTCATTTACGTCCTCCCTAGGCTTATTATTGTCCAATTAGGGTTTTTAACCAATCTTGTGCATCCAATAAGTTCATTTGTGTCATTGGTTGAACATTTAGGTAATTTTCGTCCTCCCTAGGCTTATTCTTGTCCAATTAGGGTTTTTAACCAATCTTGTGCATCCAATAAGTTCATTTGTGTCATTGGATGAACATTTAGGTCATTTTCAACCTCCCTAGGCTTATTCTTGTCCAATTATGGTTTTCAACCAATCTTGTTCATCCAATAAGTTCATTTGTGTCATTGGATGAACATTTAGGTCATTTTCGTCCTCCCTAGGCTTATTCTTGTCCAATTAGGGTTTTTAACCAATCTTGTGCATCCAATAAGTTCATTTGTGTCATTGGATGAATATTTAGGTCATTTTCGTCCTCCCTAGTCTTATTCTTGTCCAATTAGGGTTTTAAGCAATCTTGTGCATCCAATATGTGTGTTTGTGTCATTGGATGAACATTTAGGTCATTTTCGTTCTCCCTATGCTTATTCTTGTCCAATTAGGGTTTTTAACCAATCTTGTGCATACAATAAGTTCATTTGAGTTATTGGATGAACATTTAGGTCATTTTCGTCCTCCCTAGTCTTATTCTTGTCCAATTAGGGTTTTTATGCAATCTTGTGCATCCAATAGGTGTGTTTGTGTCATTGGACGAACATTTAGGTCATTTTCGTCATCCCTAGGCTTATTCTTGTCCAATTAGGAGTTTTAACCAATCTTGTGCATCCAATAAGTTCATTTGTGTCATTGGATGAACATTTAAGTCATTTTCGTCCTCCCTAGGCTTATTCTTGTCCAATTATGGTTTTCAACCAATCTTGTGCATCCAATAAGTTCATTTGTGTCATTGGATGAACATTTAGGTCATTTTCGTCCTCCCTAGGCTTATTCTTGTCCAATTAGGGTTTTTAACCAATCTTGTGCATCCAATAAGTTCATTTGTGTCATTGGAGGAACATTTAGGTCATTTTCGTCCTCCCTTGTCTTATTCTTGTCCAATTAGGGTTTTTATGCAATCTTGTGCATCCAATTGGTGTGTTTGTGTCATTGGAGGAACATTTAGGTCATTTTCGTGCTCCCTAGGCTTATTCTTGTCCAATTAGGGTTTTCAACCAATCTTGTGCATCCAATAAGTTCATTTGTGTCATTGGATGAACATTTAGGTCATTTTCGTCCTCCCTAGGCTTATTCTTGTCCAATTATGGTTTTCAACCAATCTTGTGCATCCAAAAAGTTCATTTTTGTCATTGGATGAACATTTAGGTCATTTTCGTCCTCCCTAGTCTTATTCTTGTCCAATTAGGGTTTTAAGCAATCTTGTGCATCCAATATGTGTGTTTGTGTCATTGGATGAACATTTAGGTCATTTTCGTTCTCCCTATGCTTATTCTTGTCCAATTATGGTTTTTAAGCAATCTTGTGCATACAATAAGTTCATTTGTGTCATTGGATGAACATTTAGGTCATTTTCGTCCTCCCTAGTCTTATTCTTGTCCAATTAGGGTTTCTATGCAATCTTGTGCATCCAATAGGTGTGTTTGTGTCATTGGAGGAACATTTAGGTCATTTTCGTGCTCCCTAGGCTTATTCTTGTCCAATTATGGTTTTCAACCAATCTTGTGCATCCAATAAGTTCATTTGTGTCATTGGATGAACATTTAGGTCATTTTCGTCCTCCCTAGTCTTATTCTTGTCCAATTAGGGTTTTAAGCAATCTTGTGCATCCAATATGTATGTTTGTGTCATTGGATGAACATTTAGGTCATTTTCGTCCTCCCTAGTCTTATTCTTGTCCAATTAGGGTTTTAAGCAATCTTGTGCATCCAATATGTGTGTTTGTGTCATTGGATGAACATTTAGGTCATTTTCGTCATCCCTATGCTTATTCTTGTCCAATTAGGGTTTTTAACCAATCTTGTGCATCCAATAAGTTCATTTGTGTCATTAGACGAACATTTAGGTCATTCTCGTCCTCCCTAGGCTTATTCTTGTCCAATTAGGGTTTTTAACCAATCTTGTGCATCCAATAAGTTCATTTGTGTCATTGGATGAACATTTAGGTCATTTTCGTCCTCCCTAGTCTTATTCTTGTCCAATTAGGGTTTTTATGCAATCTTGTGCATCCAATAGGTGTCTTTGTGTCATTGGACGAAAATTTAGGTCATTTTCGTCCTCCCTAGGCTTATTCTTGTCCAATTAGGGTTTTTAACCAATCTTGTGCATCCAATAAGTTCATTTGTGTCATTGGATGAACATTTAGGTCATTTTCGTCCTCCCTAGTCTTATTCTTGTCCAATTAGGGTTTTAAGCAATCTTGTGCATCCAATATGTGTGTTTGTGTCATTGGATGAACATTTAGGTCATTTTCGTTCTCCCTATGCTTATTCTTGTCCAATTAGGGTTTTTAACCAATCTTGTGCATCCAATAGGATCATTTGTTTCATTGGAGGAACATTTAAGTCATTTTCGTCCTCCCTAGTCTTATTCTTGTCCAATTAGGGTTTTTATGCAATCTTGTGCATCCAATAGGTGTGTTTGTGTCATTGGACGAACATTTAGGTCATTTTCGTCCTCCCTAGGCTTATTCTTGTCCAATTAGGAGTTTTAACCAATCTTGTGCATCCAATAAGTTCATTTGTGTCATTGGATGAACATTTAGGTCATTTTCGTCCTCCATAGGCTTATTCTTGTCCAATTAGGGGTTTTAGCCAATCTTGTGCAACCAATAAGTTCATTTGTGTCATTGGATGAACATTTAGGTCATTTTCCTCCTCCCTAGGCTTATTCTTGTCAAATTAGGGTTTTTAACCAATCTTGTGCATCCAATAGGTTCATTTGTTTCATTGGAGGAACATTTAAGTCATTTTCGTCCTCCCTAGGTTTATTCTTGTCCAATTAGGGTTTTTATGCAATCTTGTGCATCCAATAGGTGTGTTTGTGTCATTGGACGAACATTTAGGTCATTTTCGTCCTCCCTAACCTTATTCTTGTCCAAATAGGGTTTTTAAACAACCTTGTGCATCCAAGAAGTTCATTTGTGTCATTGGTTGAACATTTAGGTCATTTACGTCCTCCCTAGGCTTATTATTGTCCAATTAGGGTTTTTAACCAATCTTGTGCATCCAATAAGTTCATTTGTGTCATTGGTTGAACATTTAGGTCATTTTCGTCCTCCCTAGGCTTATTCTTGTCCAATTAGGGTTTTTAACCAACCTTGTGCATCCAATAAGTTCATTTGTGTCATTGGATGAACATTTAGGTCATTTTCGTCCTCCCTAGTCTTTTTCTTGTCCAATTATGGTTTTAAGCAATCTTGTGCATCCAATATGTGTGTTTGTGTCATTGGATAAACATTTAGGTCATTTTCGTTCTCCCTATGCTTATTCATGTCCAATTAGGGCTTTTAACCAATCTTGTGCATACAATAAGTTCATTTGTGTCATTGGATGAACATTTAGGTCATTTTCGTCCTCCCTAGTCTTATTCTTGTCCAATTAGGGTTTTTATGCAATCTTGTGCATCCAATAGGTGTGTTTGTGTTATTGGACGAACATTTAGGTCATTTTCGTCCTCCCTAGGCTTATTCTTGTCCAATTAGGGTTTTTAATCAATCTTGTGCATCCAATAAGTTCATTTGTGTCATTGGATGAACATTTAGGTCATTTTCGTCCTCCCTAGGCTTATTCTTGTCCAATTATGGTTTTCAACCAATCTTGTGCATCCAATAAGTTCATTTGTGTCATTGGATGAACATTTAGGTCATTTTCGTCCTCCCTAGTCTTATTCTTGTCCAATTAGGGTTTTAAGCAATCTTGTGCATCCAATATGTGTGTTTGTGTCATTGGATGAACATTTAGGTCATTTTCGTTCTCCCTATGCTTATTCTTGTCCAATTAGGGTTTTTAACCAATCTTGTGCATCCAATAAGTTCATTTGTGTCATTGGATGAACATTTAAGTCATTTTCGTCCTCCCTAGTCTTATTCTTGTCCAATTAGGGTTTTTATGCAATCTTGTGCATCCAATAGGTGTGTTTGTGTCGTTGGACGAACATTTAGGTCATTTTCGTCCTCCCTAGGCTTATTCTTGTCCAATTAGGGTTTTTAACCAATCTTGTGCATCCAATAAGTTCATTTGTGTCATTGGATGAACATTTAGGTCATTTTCGTCCTCCCTAGGCTTATTCTTGTCCAATTAGGGTTTTTAACCAATCTTGTGCATCCAATAAGTTCATTTGTGTCATTGGATGAACATTTAGGTCATTTTCGTCCTCCCTAGTCTTATTCTTGTCGAATTAGGGTTTTATGCAATCTAGTGCTTCCAATAGGTGTGTTTGTGTCATTGGAGGAACATTTAGGTCATTTTGGTCCTCCCTAGTTTTATTCTTATCCAATTAGGGTTTTTATGCAATCTTGTGCATCCAATAGGTGTGTTTGTGTCATTGGACGAACATTTAGGTCATTTTCGTCCTCCCTAGGCTTATTCTTGTCCAATTAGGGTTTTTAACCAATCTTGTGCATCCAATAAGTTCATTTGTGTCATTGGATGAACATTTAGGTCATTTTCGTCCTCCCTAGTCTTATTCTTGTCCAATTAGGGTTTTTATGCAATCTTTTGCATCCAATAGGTGTATTTGTGTCATTGGAGGAACATTTAGGTCATTTTCGTCCTCTCTAGTCTTATTCTTGTCCAATTAGGGTTTTTATGCAATCTTGTGCATCCAATAGGTGTGTTTGTGTCATTGGACGAACATTTAGGTCATTTTCGTCCTCCCTAGTCTTATTCTTGTCCAATTAGGGTTTTTAACCAACCTTGTGCATCCAATAAGTTCATTTGTGTCATTGGATGAACATTTAGGTCATTTTCGTCCTCCCTATGATTATTCTTGTCCAATTAGGGTTTTTAACAAATCCTGTGCATCCAATAAGTTCATTTGTGTCATTGGATGAACATTTAGGTCATTTTCGTCCTCCCTAGGCTTATTCTTGTCCAATTAGGGTTTTTAACCAATCTTGTGCATCCAATAAGTTCATTTGTGTCATTGGATGAACATTTAGGTCATTTTCGTCCTCCCTAGTCTTATTCTCGTCCAATTAGGGTTTTAAGCAATCTTGTGCATCCAATATGTGTGTTTGTGTCATTGGATGAACATTTAGGTCATTTTCGTCCTCCCTAGTCTTATTCTTGTCCAATTAGGGTTTTTATGCAATCTTGTGCATCCAAGAGGTGTGTTTGTGTCATTGGACGAACATTTAGGTCATTTTCGCCCTCGCTAGGCTTATTCTTGTCCAATTAGGGTTTTTAACCAATCTTGTGCATCCAATAAGTTCATTTGTGTCATTGGATGAACATTTAGGTCATTTTCGTCCTCCCTAGGCTTATTCTTGTCCAATTAGGGTTTTTAACCAATCTTGTGCATCCAATAAGTTCATTTGTGTCATTGGAGGAAATTTTAGGTCATTTTCGTCCTCCCTTGTCTTATTCTTGTCCAATTAGGGTTTTTATGCAATCTTGTGCATCCAATTGGTGTGTTTGTGTCATTGGATGAACATTTAGGTCATTTTCGTCCTCCCTAGGCTTATTCTTGTCAAATTAGGGTTTTTAACCAATGTTGTGCATCCAATAGGTTCATTTGTTTCATTGGATGAACATTTAAGTCATTTTCGTCCTCCCTAGGCTTATTCTTGTCCAATTAGGGTTTTTATGCAATCTTGTGCATCCAATAGGTGTGTTTGTGTCATTGGACGAACATTTAGGTCATTTTCGTCCTCCCTAGGCTTATTCTTGTCCAAATAGGGTTTTTAAACAACCTTGTGCATCCAAGAAGTTCATTTGTGTCATTGGTTGAACATTTAGGTCATTTACGTCCTCCCTAGGCTTATTATTGTCCAATTAGGGTTTTTTACCAATCTTGTGCATCCAATAAGTTCATTTGTGTCATTGGTTGAACATTTAGGTCATTTTCGTCCTCCCTAGGCTTATTCTTGTCCAATTAGGGTTTTTAACCAACCTTGTGCATCCAATAAGTTCATTTGTGTCATTGGTGGATCATTTAGGTCATTTACGTCCTCCCTAGGCTTATTCTTGTCCAATTAGGGTTTTTAACCAATCTTGTGCATCCAATAAGTATATTTGTGTCATTGGATGAACATTTAGGTCATTTTCGTCCTCCCTAGGCTTATTCTTGTCCAATTAGGGTTTTTAACCAATCTTGTGCATCCAATAAGTTCATTTGTGTCATTGGATGAACATTTAGGTCATTTTCGTCCTCCCTAGGCTTATTCTTGTCCAATTAGGGTTTTTAACCAATCTTGTGCATCCAATAAGTTCATTTGTGTCATTGGATGAACATTTAGGTCATTTTCGTCCTCCCTAGTCTTATTCTTGTCCAATTAGGGTTTTAAGCAATCTTGTGGATCCAATAAGTTCATTTGTGTTATTGGATGAACATTTAGGTCATTTTCGTCCTCCCTAGTCTTATTCTTGTCGAATTAGGGTTTTTATGCAATCTTGTGCATCCAATAGGTGTGTTTGTGTCATTGGAGGAACATTTAGGTCATTTTCGTCCTCCCTAGTCTTATTCTTGTCTAATTAGGGTTTTTATGCAATCTTGTGCATCCAATAGGTGTGTTTGTGTCATTGGACGAACATTTAGGTCATTTTCGTCCTCCCTAGGCTTATTCTTGTCCAATTAGGGTTTTTAACCAATCTTGTGCATCCAATAAGTTCATTTGTGTCATTGGATGAACATTTAGGTCATTTTCGTCCTCCCTAGTCTTATTCTTGTCCAATTAGGGTTTTTATGCAATCTTGTGCATCCAGTAGGTGTGTTTGTGTCATTGGACGAACATTTAGGTCATTTTCGTCATCCCTAGGCTTATTCTTGTCCGATTAGGGTTTTTAACCAATCTTGTGCATTCAATAAGTTCATTTGTGTCATTGGATGAACATTTAGGTCATTTTCGTCCTCCCTAGGCTTATTCTTGTCCAATTAGGGTTTTTAACCAATCTTGTGCATCCAATAAGTTCATTTGTGTCATTGGATGAACATTTAGGTCATTTTC
The DNA here is from genome assembly GCA_037974775.1 of Cicer pinnatifidum. Classification (NCBI taxonomy): domain Eukaryota; kingdom Viridiplantae; phylum Streptophyta; class Magnoliopsida; order Fabales; family Fabaceae; genus Cicer; species Cicer pinnatifidum. The sequence continues at coordinate 20,245 of JBBPBR010000233.1, forward strand.
GTCCTCCCTAGTCTTATTCTTGTCCAATTAGGGTTTTTAACCAATCTTGTGCATCCAATAAGTTCATTTGTGTCATTAGATGAACATTTAGGTCATTTTCGTCCTCCCTAGTCTTATTCTTATCGAATTAGGGTTTTAAGCAATCTTGTGCATCCAATATGTGGGTTTGTGTCATTGGACGAACATTTAGGTCATTTTCGTTCTCACTATGCTTATTCTTGTCCAATTAGGGTTTTTAACCAATCTTGTGCATCCAATAAGTTCATTTTTGTCATTGGATGAACATTTGGGTCATTTTCGTCCTCCCTAGTCTTATTCTTGTCCAATTAGGGTTTTTAACCAATCTTGTGCATCCAATAAGTTCATTTGTGTCATTGGATGAACATTTAGGTCATTTTCGTCCTCCCTAGGCTTATTCTTGTCCAATTAGGGTTTTTAACCAATCTTGTGCATCCAATAAGTTCATTTGTGTCATTGGATGAACATTTAGGTCATTTTCGTCCTCCCTAGGCTTATTCTTGTCCAATTAGGGTTTTTAACCAATCTTGTGATTCCAATAAGTTCATTTGTGTCATTGGATGAACATTTAGGTCATTTTCGTCCTCCCTAGGCTTATTCTTGTCCAATTAGGGGTTTTAACCAATCTTGTGCATCCAATAAGTTCATTTGTGTCATTGGATGAACATTTAGGTCATTTTCGTCCTCCCTATGCTTATTCTTGTCCAATTAGGGTTTTCAACCAATCTTGTGCATCCAATAAGTTCATTTGTGTCATTGGATGAACATTTAGGTCATTTTCGTCCTCCCTAGGCTTATTCTTGTCCAATTAGGGTTTTTAACCAATCTTGTGCATCCAATAAGTTCATTTGTGTCATTGGATGAATATTTAGGTCATTTTCGTCCTCCCTAGTCTTATTCTTGTCCAATTAGGGTTTTAAGCAATCTTGTGCATCCAATATGTGTGTTTGTGTCATTGGATGAACATTTAGGTCATTTTCGTTCTCCCTATGCATATTCTTGTCCAATTAGGGTTTTTAACCAATCTTGTGCATCCAATAAGTTCATTTGTGTCATTGGACGAACATTTAGGTCATTTTCGTCCTCCCTAGGCTTATTCTTGTCCAAATAGGGTTTTTAAACAACCTTGTGCATCCAAGAAGTTCCTTTGTGTCATTGGTTGAACATTTAGGTCATTTACGTCCTCCCTAGGCTTATTATTGTCCAATTAGGGTTTTTAACCAATCTTGTGCATCCAATAAGTTCATTTGTGTCATTGGTTGAACATTTAGGTAATTTTCGTCCTCCCTAGGCTTATTCTTGTCCAATTAAGGTTTTTAACCAATCTTGTGCATCCAATAAGTTCATTTGTGTCATTGGATGAACATTTAGGTCATTTTCAACCTCCCTAGGCTTATTCTTGTCCAATTATGGTTTTCAACAAATCTTGTTCATCCAATAAGTTCATTTGTGTCATTGGATGAACATTTAGGTCATTCTCGTCCTCCCTAGGCTTATTCTTGTCCAATTAGGGTTTTTAACCAATCTTGTGCATCCAATAAGTTCATTTGTGTCATTGGATGAATATTTAGGTCATTTTCGTCCTCCCTAGTCTTATTCTTGTCCAATTAGGGTTTTAAGCAATCTTGTGCATCCAATATGTGTGTTTGTGTCATTGGATGAACATTTAGGTCATTTTCGTTCTCCCTATGCATATTCTTGTCCAATTAGGGTTTTTAACCAATCTTGTGCATACAATAAGTTCATTTGAGTTATTGGATGAACATTTAGGTCATTTTCGTCCTCCCTAGTCTTATTCTTGTCCAATTAGGGTTTTTATGCAATCTTGTGCATCCAATAGGTGTGTTTGTGTCATTGGACGAACATTTAGGTCATTTTCGTCCTCCCTAGGCTTATTCTTGTCCAATTAGGAGTTTTAACCAATCTTGTGCATCCAATAAGTTCATTTATGTCATTGGATGAACATTTAAGTCATTTTCGTCCTCCCTAGGCTTATTCTTGTCCAATTATGGTTTTCAACCAATCTTGTGCATCCAATAAGTTCATTTGTGTCATTGGATGAACATTTAGGTCATTTTCGTCCTCCCTAGGCTTATTCTTGTCCAATTAGGGTTTTTAACCAATCTTGTGCATCCAATAAGTTCATTTGTGTCATTGGAGGAACATTTAGGTCATTTTCGTCCTCCCTTGTCTTATTCTTGTCCAATTAGGGTTTTTATGCAATCTTGTGCATCCAATTGGTGTGTTTGTGTCATTGGAGGAACATTTAGGTCATTTTCGTGCTCCCTAGGCTTATTCTTGTCCAATTAGGGTTTTCAACCAATCTTGTGCATCCAATAAGTTCATTTGTGTCATTGGATGAACATTTAGGTCATTTTCGTCCTCCCTAGGCTTATTCTTGTCCAATTATGGTTTTCAACCAATCTTGTGCATCCAATAAGTTCATTTTTGTCATTGGATGAACATTTAGGTCATTTTCGTCCTCCCTAGTCTTATTCTTGTCCAATTAGGGTTTTAAGCAATCTTGAGCATCCAATATGTGTGTTTGTGTCATCGGATGAACATTTAGGTCATTTTCGTTCTCCCTATGCTTATTCTTGTCCAATTATGGTTTTTAAGCAATCTTGTGCATACAATAAGTTCATTTGTGTCATTGGATGAACATTTAGGTCATTTTCGTCCTCCCTAGTCTTATTCTTGTCCAATTAGGGTTTCTATGCAATCTTGTGCATCCAATAGGTGTGTTTGTGTCATTGGAGGAACATTTAGGTCATTTTCGTGCTCCCTAGGCTTATTCTTGTCCAATTAGGGTTTTCAACCAATCTTGTGCATCCAATAAGTTCATTTGTGTCATTGGATGAACATTTAGGTCATTTTCTTCCTCCCTAGGCTTATTCTTGTCCAATTATGGTTTTCTACCGATCTTGTGCATCCAATATGTTCATTTGTGTCATTGGATGAACATTTAGGTCATTTTCGTCCTCCCTAGGCTTATTCTTGTCCAATTAGGGTTTTTAACCAATCTTGTGCATCCAATAAGTTCATTTGTGTCATTGGATGAACATTTAGGTCATTTTCGTCCTCCCTAGTCTTATTCTTGTCCAATTAGGGTTTTAAGCAATCTTGTGCTTCTAATATGTGTGTTTGTGTCATTGGATGAACATTTAGGTCATTTTCGTTCTCCCTATGCTTATTCATGTCCAATTAGGGTTTTTAACCAATCTTGTGCATACAATAAGTTCATTTGTGTCATTGGATGAACATTTAGGTCATTTTCGTCCTCCCTAGTCTTATTCTTGTCCAATTAGGGTTTTTATGCAATCTTGTGCATCCAATAGGTGTGTTTGTGTCAGTGGACGAACATTTAAGTTTTTCGTTCTCCCTAGGCTTATTCTTGTCCAATTAGGAGTTTTAACCAATCTTGTGCATCCAAAAAGTTCCTTTGTGTCATTGGATGAACATTTAGGTCATTTTCGTCCTCCATAGGCTTATTCTTGTCCAATTAGGGGTTTTAGCCAATCTTGTGCAACCAATAAGTTCATTTGCTTCATTGGATGAACATTTAGGTCATTTTCCTCCTCCCTAGGCTTATTCTTGTCAAATTAGGGTTTTTAACCAATGTTGTGCATCCAATAGGTTCATTTGTTTCATTGGATGAACATTTAAGTCATTTTCGTCCTCCCTAGGCTTATTCTTGTCCAATTAGGGTTTTTATGCAATCTTGTGCATCCAATAGGTGTGTTTGTGTCATTGGACGAACATTTAGGTCATTTTCGTCCTCCCTAGGCTTATTCTTGTCCAAATAGGGTTTTTAAGCAACCTTGTGCATCCAAGAAGTTCATTTGAGTCATTGGTTGAACATTTAGGTCATTTACGTCCTCCCTAGGCCTATTATTGTCCAATTAGGGTTTTTAACCAATCTTGTGCATCCAATAAGTTCATTTGTGTCATTGGTTGAACATTTAGGTCATTTTCGTCCTCCCTAGGCTTATTCTTGTCCAATTAGGGTTTTTAACCAACCTTGTGCATCCAATAAGTTCATTTGTGTCATTGGATGAACATTTAGGTCATTTTCGTCCTCCCTAGTCTTATTCTTGTCCAATTAGGGTTTTAAGCAATCTTGTGCATCCAATATCTGTGTTTGTTTCATTGGATGAACATTTAGGTCATTTTCGTTCTCCCTATGCTTATTCTTGTCCAATTAGGGTTTTTAACCAATCTTGTGCATACAATAAGTTCATTTGTGTCATTGGACGAACATTTAGGTCATTTTCGTCCTTCCTAGGCTTATTCTTGTCCAATTAGGGTTTTTAACCAATCTTGTGCATCCAATAAGTTCATTTGTGTCATTGGATGAACATTTAGGTCATTTTCGTCCTCCCTAGGCTTATTCTTGTCAAATTAGGGTTTTTAACCAATCTTGTGCATCCAATAGGTTCATTTGTTTCATTGGATGAACATTTAAGTCATTTTCGTCCTCCCTAGGCTTATTCTTGTCCAATTAGGGTTTTTATGCAATCTTGTGCATCCAATAGGTGTGTTTGTGTCATTGGACGAACATTTAGGTCATTTTCGTCCTCCGAAGGCTTATTCTTGTCCAAATAAGGTTTTTAAACAACATTGTGCATCCAATAAGTTCAATTGTGTCATTGGTTGAACATTTAGGTCATTTACGTCCTCCCTAGGCTTATTATTGTCCAATTAGGGTTTTTAACCAATCTTGTGCATCCAATAAGTTCATTTGTGTCATTAGTTGAACATTTAGGTCATTTTCGTCCTCCCTAGGCTTATTCTTGTCCAATTAGGGTTTTTAACCAACCTTGTGCATCCAATAAGTTCATTTGTGTCATTGGATGAACATTTAGGTCATTTTCGTCCTCCCTAAGCTTATTCTTGTCCAATTAGGGTTTTTAACCAATCTTGTGCATCCAATAAGTTCATTTGTGTCATTGGATGAACATTTAGGTCATTTTCGTCCTCCCTAGGCTTATTCTAGTCCAATTAGGGTTTTTAACCAATCTTGTGCATCCAATAGGTGTGTTTGTGTCATTGGATGAACATTTAGGTCATTTTCGTCCTCCCTAGGCTTATTCTTGTCCAATTAGGGTTTTTAACCAATCTTGTGCATCCAATAAGTTCATTTGTGTCATTGGATGAACATTTAGGTCATTTTCGTCCTCCCTAGGCTTATTCTTGTCCAATTTGGGTTTCTTACCAATCTTGTGCATCCAATAGGTGTATTTGTGTCATTGGATGAACATTTAGGTCATTTTCGTCCTCCCTAGGCTTATTCTTATCCAATTAAGGTTTTTAAGCAATATTGTGCATCCAATAAATTCATTTGTGTCATTGGATGAACATTTAGGTCATTTTCGTCCTCCCTAGGCTTATTCTTGTCCAATTAGGGTTTTTAACCAATCTTGTGCATCCAATAGGTGTGTTTGTGTCATTGGATGAACATTTAGGTCATTTTCGTCCTCCCTATGCTTATTCTTGTCAAATTAGGGTTTCTAACCAATCTTTTGCATCCAATAGGTGTATTTGTGTCATTGGATGAACATTTAGGTGATTTTCGTCCTCCCTAGGCTTATTCTTGTCCAATTAGGGTTTTTAAGCAATCTTGTGCATCCAATAAGTTCATTTGTGTCATTGGATGAACATTTAGGTCATTTTCGTCCTCCCTAGGCTTATTCTTGTCCAATTAGGGTTTTTAACCAATCTTGTGCATCCAATAAGTTCATTTGTGTCATTGGATGAACATTTAGGTCATTTTCGTCCTCCCTAGGCTTATTCTTGTCCAATTAGCGTTTTTAACCAATCTTGTGCATCCAATAGGTGTGTTTGTGTCATTGGATGCACATTTAGGTCAGTTTCGTCCTCCCTAGGCTTATTCTTGTCCAATTAGGGTTTCTAACGAATCTTGTGCATCCAATAGGTGTATTTGTGTCATTGGATGGACATTTAGGTCATTTTCGTCCTCCCTAGGCTTATTCTTGTCCAATTAGGGTTTTTAAGCAATCTTGTGCATCCAATAAGTTCATTTGTGTCATTGGATGAACATTTAGGTCATTTTCGTCCTCCCTAGGCTTATTCTTGTCCAATTAGGGTTTTTAACCAATCTTGTGCATCCAATAAGTTCATTTGTGTCATTGGATGAACATTTAGGTCATTTTCGTCCTCCCTAGGCTTATTCTTGTCCAATTAGTGTTTTTAACCAATCTTGTGCATCCAATAGGTCTGTTTGTGTCATTGGATGAACATTTAGGTCAGTTTCGTCCTCCCTAGGCTTATTCTTGTCCAATTAGGGTTTCTAACGAATCTTGTGCATCCAATAGGTGTATTTGTGTCATTGGATGGACATTTAGGTCATTTTCGTCCTCCCTAGGCTTATTCTTGTCCAATTAGGGTTTTTAAGCAATCTTGTGCATCCAATAAGTGCATTTGTGTCATTGGATGAACATTTAGGTCATTTTCGTCCTCCCTAGGCTTATTCTTGTCCAATTAGGGTTTCTAACCAATCTTGTGCATCCAATAGGTGTATTTGTGTCATTGGATGAACATTTAGGTAATTTTCGTCCTCCCTAGGCTTATTCTTGTCTAATTAGGGTTTTTAAGCAATCTTGTGCATCCAATAAGTTCATTTGTGTCATTGGATGAACATTTAGGTCATTTTCGTCCTCCCTAGGCTTATTCTTGTCCAATTAGGGTTTTTAACCAATCTTGTGCATCCAATAAGTTCATTTGTGTCATTGGATGAACATTTAGGTCATTTTCGTCCTCCCTAGGCTTATTCTTGTCCAATTAGGGTTTTTAATCAACCTTGTGCATGCAATAAGTTCATTTGTGTCATTGGAGGGACATTTAGGTCATTTTCGTCCTCCCTAGTCTTATTCTTGTCCAATTAGGGTTTTTATGCAATCTTGTGCATCCAATAGGTGTGTTTGTGTCATTGGATGAACATTTAGGTCATTTTCGTCCTCCCTATGCTTATTCTTGTCCAATTAGGGTTTTTAACCAATCTTGTGCATCCAATAAGTTCATTTTCTTCATTGGATGAACATTTAGGTCATTTTTGTCCTCCCTAGTCTTATTCTTGTCCAATTAGGGTTTTTATGCAATCTTGTGCATCCAATTGGTGTGTTTGTGTCATTGGAGGAACATTTAGGTCATTTTCGTGCTCCCTAGGCTTATTCTTGTCCAATTAGGGTTTTCAACCAATCTTGTGCATCCAATAAGTTCATTTGTGTCATTGGATGAACATTTAGGTCATTTTCGTCCTCCCTAGGCTTATTCTTGTCCAATTATGGTTTTCAACCAATCTTGTGCATCCAATAAGTTCATTTGTGTCATTGGAGGAACATTTAGGTCATTTTCGTCCTCCCTAGTCTTATTCTTGTCCAATTAGGGTTTTAAGCAATCTTGTGCATCCAATATGTGTGTTTGTGTCATTGGATGAACATTTAGGTCATTTTCGTTCTCCCTATGCTTATTCTTGTCCAATTAGGGTTTTTAACCAATCTTGTGCATACAATAAGTTCATTTGTGTCATTTGATGAACATTTAGGTCGTTTTCGTCCTCCCTAGTCTTATTCTTGTCCAATTAGGGTTTTTATGCAATCTTGTGCATCCAATAGGTGTGTTTGTGTCATTGGAGGAACATTTAGGTCATTTTCGTGCTCCCTAGGCTTATTCTTGTCCAATTAGGGTTTTCAACCAATCTTGTGCATCCAATAAGTTCATTTGTGTCATTGGATGAACATTTAGGTCATTTTCGTCCTCCCTAGGCTTATTCTTGTCCAATTATGGTTTTCAACCAATCTTGTGCATCCAATAAGTTCATTTGTGTCATTGGATGAACATTTAGGTCATTTTCGTCCTCCCTAGGCTTATTCTTGTCAAATTAGGGTTTTTAACCAATGTTGTGCATCCAATAGGTTCATTTGTTTCATTGGATGAACATTTAAGTCATTTTCGTCCTCCCTAGGCTTATTCTTGTCCAATTAGGGTTTTTATGCAATCTTGTGCATCCAATAGGTGTGTTTGTGTCATTGGACGAACATTTAAGTTTTTCGTCCTCCCTAGGCTTATTCTTGTCCAATTAGGAGTTTTAACCAATCTTGTGCATCCAATAAGTTCCTTTGAGTCATTGGATGAACATTTAGGTCATTTTCGTCCTCCATAGGCTTATTCTTGTCCAATTAGGGGTTTTAGCCAATCTTGTGCAACCAATAAGTTCATTTGTGTCATTGGATGAACATTTAGGTCATTTTCCTCCTCCCTAGGCTTATTCTTGTCAAATTAGGGTTTTTAACCAATGTTGTGCATCCAATAGGTTCATTTGTTTCATTGGATGAACATTTAAGTCATTTTCGTCCTCCCTAGGCTTATTCTTGTCCAATTAGGGTTTTTATGCAATCTTGTGCATCCAATAGGTGTGTTTGTGTCGTTGGACGAACATTTAGGTCATTTTTGTCCTCCCTAGGCTTATTCTTGTCCAAATAGGGTTTTTAAACAACCTTGTGCATCCAAGAAGTTCATTTGAGTCATTGGTTGAACATTTAGGTCATTTACGTCCTCCCTAGGCCTATTATTGTCCAATTAGGGTTTTTAACCAATCTTGTGCATCCAATAAGTTCATTTGTGTCATTGGTTGAACATTTAGGTCATTTTCGTCCTCCCTAGGCTTATTCTTGTCCAATTAGGGTTTTTAACCAACCTTGTGCATCCAATAGGTTCATTTGTTTCATTGGATGAACATTTAAGTCATTTTCGTCCTCCCTAGGCTTATTCTTGTCCAATTAGGGTTTTTATGCAATCTTGTGCATCCAATAGGTGTGTTTGTGTCATTGGACGAACATTTAGGTCATTTTCGTCCTCCCTAGGCTTATTCTTGTCCAAATAGGGTTTTTAAACAACCTTGTGCATCCAAGAAGTTCATTTGTGTCATTGGTTGAACATTTAGGTCATTTACGTCCTCCCTAGGCTTATTATTGTCCAATTAGGGTTTTTTACCAATCTTGTGCATCCAATAAGTTCATTTGTGTCATTGGTTGAACATTTAGGACATTTTCGTCCTCCCTAGGCTTATTCTTGTCCAATTAGGGTTTTTAACCAACCTTGTGCATCCAATAAGTTCATTTGTGTCATTGGATGAACATTTAGGTCATTTTTGTCCTCCCTAGTCTTATTCTTGTCCAATTAGGGTTTTAAGCAATCTTGTGCATCCAATATGTGTGTTTGTGTCATTGGATGAACATTTAGGTCATTTTCGTTCTCCCTATGCTTATTCTTGTCCAATTAGGGTTTTTAACCAATCTTATGCATACAATAAGTTCATTTGTGTCATTGGATGAACATTTAGGTCATTTTCGTCCTCCCTAGTCTTATTCTTGTCCAATTAGGGTTTTTATGCAATCTTGTGCATCCAATAGGTGTGTTTGTGTCATTGGAGGAACATTTAGGTCATTTTCGTGATCCCTAGGCTTATTCTTGTCCAATTAGGGGTTTCAACCAATCTTGTGCATCCAATAAGTTCATTTGTGTCATTGGATGAACATTTAGGTCATTTTCGTCCTCCCTAGGCTTATTCTTGTCCAATTATGGTTTTCAACCAATCTTGTGCTTCCAATAAGTTCATTTGTGTCATTGGATGAACATTTAGGTCATTTTCGTCCTCCCTAGGCTTATTCTTGTCCAATTAGGGTTTTTAACCAATCTTGTGCATCCAATAAGTTCATTTGTGTCATTGGATGAACATTTAGGTCATTTTCGTCCTCCCTAGGCTTATTCTTGTCCAAATAGGGTTTTTAAACAACCTTGTGCATCCAAGAAGTTCCTTTGTGTCATTGGTTGAACATTTAGGTCATTTACGTCCTCCCTAGGCTTATTATTGTCCAATTAGGGTTTTTAACCAATCTTGTGCATCCAATAAGTTCATTTGTGTCATTGGTTGAACATTTAGGTCATTTTCGTCCTCCCTAGGCTTATTCTTGTCCAATTAGGGTTTTTAACCAATCTTGTGCATCCAATAAGTTCATTTGTGTCATTGGATGAACATTTAGGTCATTTTCGTCCTCCCTAGTCTTATTCTTGTCCAATTAGGGTTTTAAGCAATCTTGTGCATCCAATATGTGTGTTTGAGTCATTGGATGAACATTTAGGTCATTTTCGTTCTCCCTATGCTTATTTTTGTCCAATTAGGGTTTTTAACCAATCTTATGCATACAATAAGTTCATTTGTGTCAATGGATGAACATTTAGGTCATTTTCGTCCTCCCTAGTCTTATTCTTGTCCAATTAGGGTTTTTATGCAATCTTGTGCATCCAATAGGTGTGTTTGTGTCATTGGAGGAACATTTAGGTCATTTTCGTGATCACTAGGCTTATTCTTTTCCAATTAGGGTTTTCAACCAATCTTGTGCATCCAATAAGTTCATTTGTGTCATTGGACGAACATTTAGGTCATTTTCGTCCTCCCTAGGCTTATTCTTGTCCAATTATGGTTTTCAACCAATCTTGTGCATCCAATAAGTTCATTTGTGTCATTGGTTGAACATTTAGGTCATTTTCGTCCTCCCTATGCTTATTCTTGTCCAATTTTGCTTTTTAACCAATCTTGTGCATCCAATAAGTTCATTTGTGTCATTGGATGAACATTTAGGTCATTTTCGTCCTCCCTAGTCTTATTCTTGTCCAATTAGGGTTTTAAGCAATCTTGTGCATCCAATATGTGTGTTTGTGTCATTGGATGAACATTTAGGTCATTTTCGTTCTCCCTATGCTTATTCTTGTCCAATTAGGGTTTTTAACCAATCTTGTGCATACAATAAGTTCATTTGTGTAATTGGATGAACATTTAGGTCATTTTCGTCCTCCCTAGTCTTATTCTTGTCCAATTAGGGTTTTTATGCAATCTTGTGCATCCAATAAGTTCATTTGCTTCATTTGATGAACATTTAGGTCATTTTTGTCCTCCCTAGTCTTATTCTTGTCTAATTAGGGTTTTTATGCAATCTTGTGCATCCAATTGGTGTGTTTGTGTCATTGGAGGAACATTTAGGTCATTTTCGTCCTCCCTAGGCTTATTCTTGTCCAATTAGGAGTTTTAACCAATCTTGTGCATCCAATAAGTTCATTTGTGTCATTGGATGAACATTTAGGTCATTTTCGTCCTCCATAGGCTAAATCTTGTCCAATTAGGGGTTTTAGCCAATCTTGTGCAACCAATAACTTCATTTGTGTCATTGGATGAACATTTAGGTCATTTTCCTCCTCCCTAGGCTTATTCTTGTCAAATTAGGGTTTTTAACCAATCTTGTGCATCCAATAAGTTCATTTGTGTCATTGGATGAACATTTAGGTCATTTTCGTCCTCCCTTGTCTTATTCTTGTCCAATTAGGGTTTTAAGCAATCTTGTGCATCCAATATGTGTGTTTGTGTCATTGGATGAACATTTAGGTCATTTTCGTCCTCCCTATGCTTATTCTTGTCCAATTAGGGTTTTTAACCTATCTTGTGCATACAATAAGTTCATTTGTGTCATTGGATGAACATTTTGGTCATTTTCGTCCTCCCTAGTCTTATTGTTGTCCAATTAGGGTTTTTATGCAATCTTGTGCATCCAATAAGTGTGTTTGTGTCATTGGAGGAACATTTAGGTCATTTTCGTCCTCCCTAGTCTTATTCTTGTCCAATTAGGGATTTTATGCAATCTCGTGCATCCAATAGGTGTGTTTGTGTCATTGGACGAACATTTAGGTCATTTCGGTCCTCCCTAGGCTTATTCTTGTGCAATTAGGGTTTTTAACCAATCTTGTGCATCCAATAAGTTCATTTGTGTCATTCGATGAACATTTAGGTCATTTTCGTCCTCCCTAGGCTTATTCTTGTCCAATTAGGGTTTTCAACCAATCTTGTGCATCCAATAAGTTCATTTGTGTCATTGGATGAATATTTAGGTCATTTTCGTCCTCCCTAGGCTTATTCTTGTCCAATTAGGGTTTTTAACCAATCTTGTGCATCCAATAAGTTCATTTGTGTCATTGGATGAACATTTAGGTCATTTTCGTCCTCCCTAGGCTTATTCTTGTCCAATTAGGGTTTTTAACCAATCTTGTGCATCCAATATGTTCATTTGTGTCATTGGATGAACATTTAGGTCCTTTTTGTCCTCCCTAGTCTTATTCTTGTCCAATTAGGGTTTTTATGCAATCTTGTGCATCCAATAGGTGTGTTTGTGTCATTGGATGAACATTTAGGTCATTTTCGTTCTCCCTATGCTTATTCTTGTCCAATTAGGGTTTTTAACCAATCTTGTGCATACAATAAGTTCATTTGTGTCATTGGATGAACATTTAGGTCATTTTCGTCCTCCCTAGTCTTATTCTTGTCCAATTAGGGTTTTTATGCAATCTTGTGCATCCAATAGGTGTGTTTGTGTCATTGGAGGAACATTTAGGTCATTTTCGTCCTCCCTAGGCTTATTCTTGTCCAATTAGGGTTTTTATGCAATCTTGTGCATCCAATAGGTGTGTTTGTGTCATTGGATGAACATTTTGGTTATTTTCGTCCTCCCTAGGCTTATTCTTGTCCAATTAGGGTTTTTAACCAATCTTGTGCATCCAATAAGTTCATTTGTGTCATTGGATGAACATTTAGGTCATTTTCGTCCTCCCTAGGCTTATTCTTGTCCAATTAGGGTTTTCAACAAATCTTGTGCATCCAATAAGTTCATTTGTGTCATTGGATGAACATTTAGGTCATTTTCGTCCTCCCTAGGCTTATTCTTGTCCAATTAGGGTTTTTAACCAATCTTGTGCATCCAATAAGTTCATTTGTGTCATTGGATGAACATTTAGGTCATTTTCGTCCTCCCTAGGCTTATTCTTGTCCAATTAGGGTTTTTAACCAATCTTGTGCATCCAATAAGTTCATTTGTGTCATTGGATGAACATTTAGGTCATTTTCGTCCTCCCTATGCTTATTCTTGTCCAATTAGGGTTTTTAACCAACCTTGTGCATCCAATTAGTTCATTTGTGTCATTAGAGGAACATTTAGGTTATTTTCGTCCTCCCTAGTCTTATTCTTGTCCAATTAGGGTTTTTATGCAATCTTGTGCATCCAATAGGTGTGTTTGTGTCATTGGAGGAACATTTAGGTCATTTTCGTCCTCCCTAGGCTTATTCTTGTCGAATTAGGGTTTTCAACCAATCTTGTGCATTCAATAAGTTCATTTGTGTCATTGGATGAACATTTAGGTCATTTTCGTCCTCCCTAGGCTTATTCTTGTCCAATTAGGGTTTTTAACCAATCTTGTGCATCCAATAAGTTCATTTGTGTCATTGGATGAACATTTAGGTCATTTTCGTCCTCCCTAGGCTTATTCTTGTCCAATTAGGGTTTTTAACCAATCTTGTGCATCCAATAAGTTCATTTGTGTCATTGGATGAACATTTTGGTCATTTTCGTCCTCCCTAGGCTTATTCTTGTTCAATTAGGGTTTTTAACCAACCTTGTGCATCCAATAAGTTCATTTGTGTCATTGGTGGATCATTTAGGTCATTTACGTCCTCCCTAGGCTTATTCTTGTCCAATTAGGGTTTTTAACCAATCTTGTGCATCCAATAAGTATATTTGTGTCATTGGATGAACATTTAGGTCATTTTCGTCCTCCCTAGGCTTATTCTTGTCCAATTAGGGTTTTTAACCAATCTTGTGCATCCAATAAGTTCATTTGTGTCATTGGATGAACATTTAGGTCATTTTCGTCCTCCCTAGGCTTATTCTTGTCCAATTAGGGTTTTTAACCAATCTTGTGCATCCAATAAGTTCATTTGTGTCATTGGATGAACATTTAGGTCATTTTCGTCCTCCCTAGGCTTATTCTTGTCCAATTATGGTTTTCAACCAATCTTGTGCATCCAATAAGTTCATTTGTGTCATTGGATGAACATTTAGGTCATTTTCGTCCTCCCTAGTCTTATTCTTGTCCAATTAGGGTTTTAAGCAATCTTGTGCTTCCAATATGTGTGTTTGTGTCATTGGATGAACATTTAGGTCATTTTCGTTCTCCCTATGCTTATTCATGTCCAATTAGGGTTTTTAACCAATCTTGTGCATACAATAAGTTCATTTGTGTCATTGGATGAACATTTAGGTCATTTTCGTCCTCCCTAGTCTTATTCTTGTCCAATTAGGGTTTTTATGCAATCTTGTGCATCCAATAGGTGTGTTTGTGTCATTGGACGAACATTTAGGTCATTTTCGTCCTCCCTAGGCTTATTCTTGTCCGATTAGGAGTTTTAACCAATCTTGTGCATCCAATGAGTTCATTTGTGTCATTGGATGAACATTTAGGTCATTTTCGTCCTCCCTAGTCTTATTCTTGTCCAATTAGGGTTTTAAGCAATCTTGTGCATCCAATATGTGTGTTTGTGTCATTGGATGAACATTTAGGTCATTTTCGTTCTCCCTATGCTTATTCTTGTCCAATTAGGGTTTTTAACCAATCTTGTGCATACAATAAGTTCATTTGTGTCATTGGATGAACATTTAGGTCATTTTCGTCCTCCCTAGGCTTATTCTTGTCCAATTATTGTTTTTATGCAATCTTGTGCATCCAATAGGTGTGTTTGTGTCATTGGACGAACATTTAGGTCATTTTCGTCCTCCCTAGGCTTATTCTTGTCCAATTAGGAGTTTTAACCAATCTTGTGCATCCAATAAGTTCATTTGTGTCATTGGATGAACATTTAGGTCATTTTCGTCCTCCATAGGCTTATTCTTGTCCAATTAGGGGTTTTAGCCAATCTTGTGCAACCAATAAGTTCATTCGTGTCATTGGATGAACCTTTAGGTCATTTTCCTCCTCCCTAGGCTTATTCTTGTCAAATTAGGGTTTTTAACCAATCTTGTGCATCCAATAGGTTCATTTGTTTCATTGGATGAACATTTAAGTCATTTTCGTCCTCCCTAGGCTTATTCTTGTCCAATTAGGGTTTTTATGCAATCTTGTGCATCCAATAGGTGTGTTTGTGTCATTGGACGAACATTTAGGTCATTTTCGTCCTCCCTAGGCTTATTCTTGTCCAATAAAGGTTGTAACCAATCTTGTGCTTCAAATAAGTTCATTTGTGTCATTGGATGAACATTTAGGTCATTTTCGTCCTCCCTAGTCTTATTTTTGTCCAATTAGGGTTTTTATGCAATCTTGTGCATCCAATATGTGTGTTTGTGTCATTGGATGAACATTTAGGTCATTTTCGTCCTCCATATGCTTATTCTTGTCCAATTAGAGTTTTTAACCAATCTTGTGCATACAATAAGTTCATTTGTGTCATTGGATGAACATTTAGGTCATTTTCGTCCTCCCTAGTCTTATTCTTGTCCAATTAGGGTTTTTATGCAATCTTGTGCATCCAATAGGTGTGTTTGTGTCATTGGACGAACATTTAGGTCATTTTCGTCCTCCCTAGGCTTATTCTTGTCCAATTAGGAGTTTTAACCAATCTTGTGCATCCAATAAGTTCATTTGTGTCATTGGATGAACATTTACGTCATTTTCGTCCTCCATAGGCTAAATCTTGTCCAATTAGGGGTTTTAGCCAATCTTGTGCAACCAATAAGTTCATTTGTGTCATTGGATGAACATTTAGGTCATTTTCCTCCTCCCTAGGCTTATTCTTGTCAAATTAGGGTTTTTAACCAATCTTGTGCCTCCAATAGGTTCATTTGTTTCATTGGATGAACATTTAAGTCATTTTCGTCCTCCCTAGGCTTATTCTTGTCCAATTAGGGTTTTTATGCAATCTTGTGCATCCAATAGGTGTGTTTGTGTCATTGGACGAAAATTTAGGTCATTTTTGTCCTCCCTAGGCTTATTCTTGTCCAAATAGGGTTTTTAAACAACCTTGTGCATCCAAGAAGTTCATTTGTGTCATTGGTTAAACATTTAGGTCATTTACGTCCTCCCTAGGCTTATTATTGTCCAATTAGGGTTTTTAACCAATCTTGTGCATCCAATAAGTTCATTTGTGTCATTGGTTGAACATTTAGGTCATTTTCGTCCTCCCTAGGCTTATTCTTGTCCAATTAGGGTTTTTAACCAACCTTGTGCATCCAATAAGTTCATTTGTGTCATTGGATGAACATTTAGCTCATTTTCGTCCTCCCTAGTCTTATTCTTGTCCAATTAGGGTTTTAAGCAATCTTGTGCATCCAATATGTGTGTTTGTGTCATTGGATGAACATTTAGGTCATTTTCGTTCTCCCTATGCTTATTCTTGTCCAATTAGGGTTTTTAACCAATCTTGTGCATACAATAAGTTCATTTGTGTCATTGGATGAACATTTAGGTCATTTTCGTCCTCCCTAGTCTTATTCTTGTCTAATTAGGGTTTTTATGCAATCTTGTGCATCCAATAGGTGTGTTTGTGTTATTGGACGAACATTTAGGTCATTTTCGTCCTCCCTAGGCTTATTCTTGTCCAATTAGGGTTTTTAACCAATCTTGTGCATCCAATAAGTTCATTTGTGTCATTGGATGAACATTTAGGTCATTTTCGTCCTCCTTAGGCTTATTCTTGTCCAATTAGGGTTTTTAACCAATCTTGTGCATCCAATAAGTTCATTTGTGTCATTGGATGAACATTTAGGTCATTTCCGTCGTCCCTAGGCTTATTCTTGTCCAATTAGGGTTTTTAACCAATCTTGTGCATCCAATAAGTTCATTTGTGTCATTGGATGAACATTTAGGTCATTTTCGTCCTCCCTAAGCTTATTCTTGTCCAATTAGGGTTTTTAATCAACCTTGTGCATCCAATAAGTTCATTTGTGTCATTGGAGGGACATTTAGGTCATTTTCGTCCTCCCTAGTCTTATTCTTGTCCAATTAGGGTTTTTATGCAATCTTGTGCATCCAATAGGTGTGTTTGTGTCATTGGATGAACATTTAGGTCATTTTCGTCCTCCCTATGCTTATTCTTGTCCAATTAGGGTTTTTAACCAATGTTGTGCATCCAATAAGTTCATTTGCTTCATTGGATGAACATTTAGGTCATTTTTGTCCTCCCTAGTCATATTCTTGTCCAATTAGGGTTTTTCTGCAATCTTGTGCATCCAATTGGTGTGTTTGTGTCATTGGAGGAACATTTAGGTCATTTTCGTGCTCCCTAGGCTTATTCTTGTCCAATTAGGGTTTTTAACCAATCTTGTGCTTACAATAAGTTCATTTGTGTCATTGGATGAACATTTAGGTCATTTTCGTCCTCCCTAGTCTTATTCTTGTCCAATTAGGGTTTTTAGCAATCTTGTGCATCCAATAAGTTCATTTGTGTCATTGGATGAACATTTAGGTCATTTTCGTCCTCCATAGGCTAAATCTTGTCCAATTAGGGTTTTTAACCAATCTTGTGCATCCAATAGGTTCATTTATTTCATTGGATGAACATTTAAGTCATTTTCGTCCTCCCTAGGCTTATTCTTGTCCAATTAGGGTTTTTAACCAATCTTGTGCATCCAATAGGTTCATTTATTTCATTGGATGAACATTTAAGTCATTTTCGTCCTCCCTAGGCTTATTCTTGTCCAATTAGGGTTTTTATGCAATCTTGAGCATCCAATAGGTGTTTTTGTGTCATTGGACGAACATTTAGGTCCTTTTCGTCCTCCCAAGGCTTATTCTTGTCCAAATAGGGTTTTTAAACAACCTTGTGCATCCAAGAAGTTCATTTGTGTCATTGGTTGAACATTTAGGTCATTTACGTCCTTCCTAGGCTTATTATTGTCCAATTAGGGTTTTTAACCAATCTTTTGCATCCAATAAGTTCATTTGTGTCATTGGTTGAACATTTAGGTCATTTTCGTCCTCCCTAGGCTTATTCTTGTCCCATTAGGGTTTTTAACCAACCTTGTGCATCCAATAAGTTCATTTGTGTCATTGGATGAACATTTAGGTCATTTTTGTCCTCCCTAGTCTTATTCTTGTCCAATTAGGGTTTTAAGCAATCTTGTGCATCCAATATGTGTGTTTGTGTCATTGGATGAACATTTAGGTCATTTTCGTTCTCCCTATGCTTATTCTTGTCCAATTAGGGTTTTTAACCAATCTTGTGCATACAATAAGTTCATTTGTGTCATTGGATGAACATTTAGGTCATTTTCGTCCTCCCTAGTCTTATTCTTGTCCAATTAGGGTTTTTATGCAATCTCGTGCATCCAATAGGTGTGTTTGTGTTATTGGACGAACATTTTGGTCATTTTCGTCCTCCCTAGGCTTATTCTTGTCCAATTAGGGTTTTTAACCAATCTTGTGCATCCAATAAGTTCATTTGTGTCATTGGATGAACATTTAGGTCATTTTCGTCCTCCTTAGGCTTATTCTTGTCCAATTAGGGTTTTTAACCAATCTTGTGCATCCAATAAGTTCATTTGTGTCATTGGATGAACATTTAGGTCATTTTCGTCCTCCCTAGGCTTATTCTTGTCCAATTACGGTTTTTAACCAATCTTGTGCATCCAGTAAGTTCATTTGTGTCATTGGATGAACATTTAGGTCATTTTCGTCCTCCCTAGGCTTATTCTTGTCCAATTAGGGTTTTTAATCAACCTTGTGCATCCAATAAGTTCATTTGTGTCATTGGAGGGACATTTAGGTCATTTTCGTCCTCCCTAGTCTTATTCTTGTCCAATTAGGGTTTTTATGCAATCTTGTGCATCCAATAGGTGTGTTTGTGTCATTGGATGAACATTTAGGTCATTTTCGTCCTCCCTATGCTTATTCTTGTCCAATTAGGGTTTTAAACCAATCTTGTGCATCCAATAAGTTCATTTGCTTCATTGGATGAACATTTAGGTCATTTTTGTCCTCCCTAGTCTTATTCTTGTCCAATTAGGGTTTTTATGCAATCTTGTGCATCCAATATGTGTGTTTGTGTCATTGGATGAACATTTAGGTCATTTTCGTTCTCCCTATGCTTATTCTTGTCCAATTAGGGTTTTTAACCAATCTTGTGCATACAATAAGTTCATTTGTGTCATTGGATGAACATTTAGGTCATTTTCGTCCTCCCTAGTCTTATTCTTGTCCAATTAGGGTTTTTATGCAATCTTGTGCATCCAATAGGTGTGTTTGTGTTATTGGACGAACATTTAGGTCATTTTTGTCCTCCCTAGGCTTATTCTTGTCCAATTAGGGTTTTTAACCAATCTTGTGCATCCAATAAGTTCATTTGTGTCATTGGATGAACATTTAGGTCATTTTCGTCCTCCTTAGTCTTATTCTTGTCCAATTAGGGTTTTTAGCAATCTTGTGCATCCAATATGTGTGTTTGTGTCATTGGAGGAACATTTAGGTCATTTTCGTCCTCCCTAGGCTTATTCTTGTCCAATTAGGAGTTTTAACCAATCTTGTGCATCCAATAAGTTCATTTGTGTCATTGGATGAACATTTAGGTCATTTTCGTCCTCCATAGGCTAAATCTTGTCCAATTATTGGTTTTAGCCAATCTTGTGCAACCAATAAGTTCATTTGTGTCATTGGATGAACATTTAGGTCATTTTTGTCCTCCCTAGTCTTATTCTTGTCCAATTAGGGTTTTAAGCAATCTTGTGCATCCAATATGTGTGTTTGTGTCATTGGATGAACATTTAGGTCATTTTCGTTCTCCCTATGCTTATTCTTGTCCAATTAGGGTTTTTAACCAATCTTGTGCATACAATAAGTTCATTTGTGTCATTGGATGAACATTTAGGTCATTTTCGTCCTCCCTAGTCTTATTCTTGTCCAATTAGGGTTTTTATGCAATCTCGTGCATCCAATAGGTGTGTTTGTGTTATTGGACGAACATTTAGGTCATTTTCGTCCTCCCTAGGCTTATTCTTGTCCAATTAGGGTTTTTAACCAATCTTGTGCATCCAATAAGTTCATTTGTGTCATTGGATGAACATTTAGGTCATTTTCGTCCTCCCTAGGCTTATTCTTGTCCAATTAGGGTTTTTAACCAATCTTGTGCATCCAATAAGTTCATTTGTGTCATTGGATGAACATTTAGGTCATTTTCGTCCTCCCTAGTCTTATTCTTGTCGAATTAGGGTTTTATGCAATCTAGTGCTTCCAATAGGTGTGTTTGTGTCATTGGAGGAACATTTAGGTCATTTTGGTCCTCCCTAGTTTTATTCTTATCCAATTAGGGTTTTTATGCAATCTTGTGCATCCAATAGGTGTGTTTGTGTCATTGGACGAACATTTAGGTCATTTTCGTCCTCCCTAGGCTTATTCTTGTCCAATTAGGGTTTTTAACCAATCTTGTGCATCCAATAAGTTCATTTGTGTCATTGGACGAACATTTAGGTCATTTTCGTCCTCCCTAGGCTTATTCTTGTCCAATTAGGGTTTTTATGCAATCTTGTGCATCCAATGGGTGTGTTTGTGTCATTGGACGAACATTTAGGTCATTTTCGTCCTCCCTAGGCTTATTCTTGTCCAATTAGGGTTTTTAACCAATCTTGTGCATCCAATAAGTTCATTTGTGTCATTGGATGAACATTTAGGTCATTTTCGTCCTCCCTAGGCTTATTATTGTCCAATTAGGGTTTTTAACCAATCATGTGCATCCAATAAGTTCATTTGTGTCATTGGATGAACATTTAGGTCATTTTCGTCCTCCCTAGGCTTATTCTTGTCCAATTAGGGTTTTTAACCAATCTTGTGCATCCAATAAGTTCATTTGTGTCATTGGATGAACATTTAGGTCATTTTCGTCCTCCCTAGGCTTATTCTTGTCCAATTAGGGTTTTTAACCAATCTTGTGCATCCAATAAGTTCATTTGTGTCATTGGATGAACATTTTGGTCATTTTTGTCCTCCCTAGGCTTATTCTTGTCCAATTAGGGTTTTGATGCAATCTTGTGCATCCAATAGGTGTGTTTGTGTTATTGGACGAACATTTAGGTCATTTTCGTCCTCCCTAGGCTTATTCTTGTCCAATTAGGGTTTTTAACCAATCTTGTGCATCCAATAAGTTCATTTGTGTCATTGGATGAACATTTAGGTCATTTTCGTCCTCCCTAGCCTTATTCTTGTCTAATTAGGGTTTTTAACCAATCATGTGCATCCAATAAGTTCATTTGTGTCATTGGATGAACATTTAGGTCATTTTCGTCCTCCCTAGGCTTATTCTTGTCCAATTAGGGTTTTTAACCAATCTTGTGCATCCAATAAGTTCATTTGTGTCATTGGATGAAAATTTAGGTCATTTTCATCCTCCCAAGTCTTATTCTTGTCCAATTAGGGTTTTAAGCAATCTTGTGCGTCCAATATGTGTGTTTGTGTCATTGGATGAACATTTAGGTCATTTTCGTCCTCCCTAGTCTTATTCTTGTCCAATTAGGGTTTTTATGCAATCTTGTGCATCCAAGAGGTGTGTTTGTGTCATTGGACGAACCTTTAGGTCATTTTCGTCTTCCCTAGGCTTATTCTTGTCCAATTAGGGATTTTAACCAATCTTGTGCATCCAATAAGTTCATTTGTGTCATTGGATGAACATTTAGGTCATTTTCGTCCTCCCTAGGCTTATTCTTGTCCAATTAGGGTTTTTAACCAATCTTGTGCATCCAATAAGTTCATTTGTGTCATTGGATGAACATTTAGGTCATTTTCGTCCTCCCTAGGCTTATTCTTGTCCAATTAGGGTTTTTAACCAATCTTGTGCATCCAATAAGTTCATTTGTGTCATTGGATGAACATTTAGGTCATATTCGTCCTCACTAGGCTTATTCTTGTCCAATTAGGGTTTTTAACCAATCTTGTGCATCCAATAAGTTCATTTGTGTCATTGGATGAACATTTAGGTCATTTTCGTCCTCCCTAGTCTTATTCTTGTCCAATTAGGGTTTTTATGCAATCTCGTGCATCCAATAGGTGTGTTTGTGTCATTGGATGAACATTTAGGTCATTTTCGTCGTCCCTAGGATTATTCTTCTCGAATAGGGTTTTTAACCAATCTTGTGCATCCAATAAGTTCATTTGTGTCATTGGATGAACATTTAGGTCATTTTCGTCCTCCCTAGGCTTATTCTTGTCCAATTAGGGTTTTTAACCAATCTTGTGCATCCAATAAGTTCATTTGTGTCATTGGATGAACATTTAGGTCATTTTCGTCCTCCCTAGTCTTATTCTTGTCCAATTAGGGTTTTTATGCAATCTTATGCCTCCAATAGGTGTGTTTGTGTTATTGTAGGAACGTTTAGGTCATTTTCGTCCTCCCTAGTTTTATTCTTGTCCAATTAGGGTTTTTATGCAATCTTGTGCATCCAATAGGTTTGTTTGTGTCATTGGACGAACATTTAGGTCATTTTGGTCCTCCCTAGGCTTATTCTTGTCCAATTAGGGTTTTTAACAACTCTTGTGCATCCAATAAGTTCATTTGTGTCATTGGATGAACATTTAGGTCATTTTCGTCATCCCTAGTCTTATTCTTGTCCAATTAGGGTTTTAAGCAATCTTGTGCATCCAATATGTGTGTTTGTGTCATTGGATGAACATTTAGGTCATTTTCGTCCTCCCTATGCTTATTCTTGTCCAATTAGGGTTTTTATCCAATCTTGTGCATACAATAAGTTCATTTGTGTCATTGGATGAACATTTAGGTCATTTTCGTCCTCCCTAGTCTTATTCTTGTCCAATTAGGGTTTTTATGCAATCTTGTGCATCCAATAGGTGTGTTTGTGTCATTGGAGGAACATTTAGGTCATTTTCGTCCTCCCTAGTCTTATTCTTGTCCAATTAAGGTTTTTATGCAGTCTTGTGCATCCAATAGGTGTGTTTGTGTCATTGGACGAAATTTTAGGTCATTTTCGTCCTCCCTAGGCTTATTCTTGTCCAATTAGGGTTTTTAACCAATCTTGTGCATCCAATAAGTTCATTTGTGTCATTCGATGAACATTTAGGTCATTTTCGTCCTCCCTAGTCTTATTCTTGTCCAATTAGGGTTTTAAGCAATCTTGTGCATCCAATAGGTGTGTTTGTGTCATTGGACGAACATTTAGGTCATTTTCTTCCTCCCTAGGCTTATTCTTGTCCAATTAGGGTTTTTAACCAATCTTGTGCATCCAATAAGTTTGATTTGTGTCATTGGATGAACATTTAGGTCATTTTTTTCCTCCCTAGGCTTATTCTTGTCCAATTAGGGTTTTTAACCAATCTTGTGCATCCAATAAGTTCATTTGTGTCATTGGATGAACATTTAGGTCATTTTCGTCCTCCTTAGGCTTATTCTTGTCCAATTAGGGATTTTAACCAATCTTGTGCATCCAATAAGTTCATTTGTGTCATTGGATGAACATTTAGGTCATTTTCGTCCTCCCTAGGCTTATTCTTGTCCAATTACGGTTTTTAACCAATCTTGTGCATCCAATAAGTTCATTTGTGTCATTGGATGAACATTTAGGTCATTTACGTCCTTCCTAGGCTTATTATTGTCCAATTAGGGTTTTTAACCAATCTTTTGCATCCAATAAGTTCATTTGTGTCATTGGATGATCATTTAGGTCATTTTTGTCCTCCCTAGTCTTATTCTTGTCCAATTAGGGTTTTTCTGCAATCTTGTGCATCCAATTGGTGTGTTTGTGTCATTGGAGGAACATTTAGGTCATTTTCGTGCTCCCTAGGCTTATTCTTGTCCAATTAGGGTTTTTCTGCAATCTTGTGCATCCAATTGGTGTGTTTGTGTCATTGGAGGAACATTTAGGTCATTTTCGTGCTCCCTAGGCTTATTCTTGTCCAATTAGGGTTTTTAACCAATCTTGTGCTTACAATAAGTTCATTTGTGTCATTGGATGAACATTTAGGTCATTTTCGTCCTCCCTAGTCTTATTCTTGTCCAATTAGGGTTTTTAGCAATCTTGTGCATCCAATATGTGTGTTTGTGTCATTGGAGGAACATTTAGGTCATTTTCGTCCTCCCTAGGCTTATTCTTGTCCAATTAGGAGTTTTAACCAATCTTGTGCATCCAATAAGTTCATTTGTGTCATTGGATGAACATTTAGGTCATTTTCGTCCTCCATAGGCTAAATCTTGTCCAATTAGGGGTTTTAGCCAATCTTGTGCAACCAATAAGTTCATTTGTGTCATTGGATGAACATTTAGGTCATTTTCCTCCTCCCTAGGCTTATTCTTGTCGAATTAGGGTTTTTAACCAATCTTGTGCATCCAATAGGTTCATTTATTTCATTGGATGAACATTTAAGTCATTTTCGTCCTCCCTAGGCTTATTCTTGTCCAATTAGGGTTTTTATGCAATCTTGTGCATCCAATAGGTGTTTTTGTGTCATTGGACGAACATTTAGGTCCTTTTCGTCCTCCCAAGGCTTATTCTTGTCCAAATAGGGTTTTTAAACAACCTTGTGCATCCAAGAAGTTCATTTGTGTCATTGGTTGAACATTTAGGTCATTTACGTCCTTCCTAGGCTTATTATTGTCCAATTAGGGTTTTTAACCAATCTTTTGCATCCAATAAGTTCATTTGTGTCATTGGTTGAACATTTAGGTCATTTTCGTCCTCCCTAGGCTTATTCTTGTCCCATTAGGGTTTTTAACCAACCTTGTGCATCCAATAAGTTCATTTGTGTCATTGGATGAACATTTAGGTCATTTTTGTCCTCCCTAGTCTTATTCTTGTCCAATTAGGGTTTTAAGCAATCTTGTGCATCCAATATGTGTGTTTGTGTCATTGGATGAACATTTAGGTCATTTTCGTTCTCCCTATGCTTATTCTTGTCCAATTAGGGTTTTTAACCAATCTTGTGCATACAATAAGTTCATTTGTGTCATTGGATGAACATTTAGGTCATTTTCGTCCTCCCTAGTCTTATTCTTGTCCAATTAGGGTTTTTATGCAATCTCGTGCATCCAATAGGTGTGTTTGTGTTATTGGACGAACATTTTGGTCATTTTCGTCCTCCCTAGGCTTATTCTTGTCCAATTAGGGTTTTTAACCAATCTTGTGCATCCAATAAGTTCATTTGTGTCATTGGATGAACATTTAGGTCATTTTCGTCCTCCTTAGGCTTATTCTTGTCCAATTAGGGTTTTTAACCAATCTTGTGCATCCAATAAGTTCATTTGTGTCATTGGATGAACATTTAGGTCATTTTCGTCCTCCCTAGGCTTATTCTTGTCCAATTACGGTTTTTAACCAATCTTGTGCATCCAGTAAGTTCATTTGTGTCATTGGATGAACATTTAGGTCATTTTCGTCCTCCCTAGGCTTATTCTTGTCCAATTAGGGTTTTTAATCAACCTTGTGCATCCAATAAGTTCATTTGTGTCATTGGAGGGACATTTAGGTCATTTTCGTCCTCCCTAGTCTTATTCTTGTCCAATTAGGGTTTTTATGCAATCTTGTGCATCCAATAGGTGTGTTTGTGTCATTGGATGAACATTTAGGTCATTTTCGTCCTCCCTATGCTTATTCTTGTCCAATTAGGGTTTTAAACCAATCTTGTGCATCCAATAAGTTCATTTGCTTCATTGGATGAACATTTAGGTCATTTTTGTCCTCCCTAGTCTTATTCTTGTCCAATTAGGGTTTTTATGCAATCTTGTGCATCCAATATGTGTGTTTGTGTCATTGGATGAACATTTAGGTCATTTTCGTTCTCCCTATGCTTATTCTTGTCCAATTAGGGTTTTTAACCAATCTTGTGCATACAATAAGTTCATTTGTGTCATTGGATGAACATTTAGGTCATTTTCGTCCTCCCTAGTCTTATTCTTGTCCAATTAGGGTTTTTATGCAATCTTGTGCATCCAATAGGTGTGTTTGTGTTATTGGAGGAACATTTAGGTCATTTTCGTCCTCCCTAGTCTTATTCTTGTCGAATTAGGGTTTTTATGCAATCTTGTGCATCCAATAGGTGTGTTTGTGTCATTGGAGGAACATTTAGGTCATTTTCGTCCTCCCTAGTCTTATTCTTGTCCAATTAGGGTTTTAAGCAATCTTGTGCATCGAATATGTGTGTTTGTGTCGTTGGATGAACATTTAGGTAATTTTCGTCCTCCTTATGCTTATTCTTGTCCAATTAGGGTTTTTAACCAATCTTGTGCATACAATAAGTTCATTTGTGTCATTGGATGAACATTTAGGTCATTTTCGTCCTCCCTAGTCTTATTCTTGTCCAATTAGGGTTTTTATGCAATCTTGTGCATCCAATAGGTGTGTTTGTGTCATTGGAGGAAGATTTAGGTCATTTTCGTCCTCCCTAGTCTTATTCTTGTCCAATTAGGGTTTTTATGCAATCTTGTGCATCCAATAGGTGTGTTTGTGTCATTGGACGAACATTTAGGTCATTTTCGTCCTCCCTAGGCTTATTCTTGTCCAATTAGGAGTTTTAACCAATCTTGTGCAACCAATAAGTTCATTTGTGTCATTGGATGAACATTTAGGTCATTTTCCTCCTCCCTAGGCTTATTCTTGCAAAATTAGGGTTTTTAACCAATCTTGTGCATCCAATAGGTTCATTTGTTTCATTGGATGAACATTTAAGTCATTTTCATCCTCCCTAGGCTTATTCTTGTCCAATTAGGGTTTTTATGCAATCTTGTGCATCCAATAGGTGTGTTTGTGTCATTGGACGAACATTTAGGTCATTTTCGTCCTCCCTAGGCTTATTCTTGTCCAATTAGGGTTTTTATGCAATCTTGTGCATCCAATAGGTGTGTTTGTTTCATTGGACGAACATTTAGGTCATTTTCGTCATCCCTAGGCTTATTCTTGTCCAATTAGGGTTTTAAGCAATCTTGTGCATCCAATATGTGTGTTTGTGTCAATGGATGAACATTTAGGTCATTTTTGTCCTCCCTATGCTTATTCTTGTCCAATTAGGGTTTTTAACCAATCTTGTGCATACAATAAGTTCATTTGTGTCATTGGATGAACATTTAGGTCATTTTCGTCCTCCCTAGTCTTATTCTTGTCCAATTAGGGTTTTTATGCAATCTTGTGCATCCAATAGGTGTGTTTGTGTCATTGGACGAACATTTAGGTCATTTTCGTCCTCCCTAGGCGTATTCTTGTCCAATTAGGGTTTTTAACCAATCTTGTGCATCCAATAGGTGTGTTTGTGTCATTGGAGGAACATTTAGGTCATTTTCGTCCTCCCTAGTCTTATTCTTGTCCAATTAGGGTTTTTAACCAATCTTGTGCATCCAATAAGTTGATTTGTGTCATTGGATGAACATTTAGGTCATTTTCGTCCTCCTTAGGCTTATTCTTGTCCAATTAGGGTTTTTAACCAATCTTGTGCATCCAATAAGTTCATTTGTGTCATTGGATGAACATTTAGGTCATTTTCGTCCTCCCTAGGCTTATTCCTGTCCAATTAGGGTTTTTATCCAATCTTGTGCATCCAATAAGTTCATTTGTGTCGTATTCTTGTCCAATTAGGGTTTTTAACCAATCTTGTGCATCCAATAGGTGTGTTTGTGTCATTGGAGGTACATTTAGGTCATTTTCGTCCTCCCTAGTCTTATTCTTGTCCAATTAGGGTTTTTAACCAATCATGTGCATCCAATAAGTTGATTTGTGTCATTGGATGAACATTTAGGTCATTTTCGTCCTCCTTAGGCTTATTCTTGTCCAATTAGGGTTTTTAACCAATCTTGTGCATCCAATAAGTTCATTTGTGTCATTGGATGAACATTTAGGTCATTTTCGTCCTCCCTAGGCTTATTACTGTCCAATTAGGGTTTTTAGCCAATCTTGTGCATCCAATAAGTGCATTTGTGTCATTGGAGGAACATTTTGGTCATTTTCGTCCTCCCTAGTCTTATTCTTGTCCAATTTGGGTTTTTAACCAATCTTTTGCATCCAATAGGTGTGTTTGTGTCATTGGAGGAACATTTAGGTCATTTTCGTCCTCCATAGTCTTATTCTTGTCCAATTACGGTTTTTTATGCAATCTTGTGCATCCAATAGGTGTGTTTGTGTCATTGGACGAACATTTAGGTCATTTTCGTCCTCCCTAGGCTTATTCTTGTCCAATTAGGGTTTTTAACCAATCTTGTGCATCCAATAGGTTCATTTATTTCATTGGATGAACATTTAAGTCATTTTCGTCCTCCCTAGGCTTATTCTTGTCCAATTAGGGTTTTTATGCAATCTTGTGCATCCAATAGGTGTTTTTGTGTCATTGGACGAACATTTAGGTCATTTTCGTGCTCCCTAGGCTTATTCTTGTCCAATTAGGGTTTTTAACCAATCTTGTGCTTACAATAAGTTCATTTGTGTCATTGGATGAACATTTAGGTCATTTTCGTCCTCCCTAGTCTTATTCTTGTCCAATTAGGGTTTTTAGCAATCTTGTGCATCCAATATGTGTGTTTGTGTCATTGGAGGAACATTTAGGTCATTTTCGTCCTCCCTAGGCTTATTCTTGTCCAATTAGGAATTTTAACCAATCTTGTGCATCCAATAAGTTCATTTGTGTCATTGGATGAACATTTAGGTCATTTTCGTCCTCCATAGGCTAAATCTTGTCCAATTTGGGGTTTTAGCCAATCTTGTGCAACCAATAAGTTCATTTGTGTCATTGGATGAACATTTAGGTCATTTTCCTCCTCCCTAGGCTTATTCTTGTCGAATTAGGGTTTTTAACCAATCTTGTGCATCCAATAGGTTCATTTATTTCATTGGATGAACATTTAAGTCATTTTCGTCCTCCCTAGGCTTATTCTTGTCCAATTAGGGTTTTTATGCAATCTTGTGCATCCAATAGGTGTTTTTGTGTCATTGGACGAACATTTAGGTCATTTTCGTGCTCCCTAGGCTTATTCTTGTCCAATTAGGGTTTTTAACCAATCTTGTGCTTACAATAAGTTCATTTGTGTCATTGGATGAACATTTAGGTCATTTTCGTCCTCCCTAGTCTTATTCTTGTCCAATTAGGGTTTTTAGCAATCTTGTGCATCCAATATGTGTGTTTGTGTCATTGGAGGAACATTTAGGTCATTTTCGTCCTCCCTAGGCTTATTCTTGTCCAATTAGGAGTTTTAACCAATCTTGTGCATCCAATAAGTTCATTTGTGTCATTGGATGAACATTTAGGTCATTTTCGTCCTCCATAGGCTAAATCTTGTCCAATTAGGGGTTTTAGCCAATCTTGTGCAACCAATAAGTTCATTTGTGTCATTGGATGAACATTTAGGTCATTTTCCTCATCCCTATGCTTATTCTTGTCGAATTAGGGTTTTTAACCAATCTTGTGCATCCAATAGGTTCATTTATTTCATTGGATGAACATTTAAGTCATTTTCGTCCTCCCTAGGCTTATTCTTGTCCAATTAGGGTTTTTATGCAATCTTGTGCATCCAATAGGTGTTTTTGTGTCATTGGACGAACATTTAGGTCCTTTTCGTCCTCCCAAGGCTTATTCTTGTCCAAATAGGGTTTTTAAACAACCTTGTGCATCCAAGAAGTTCATTTGTGTCATTGGTTGAACATTTAGGTCATTTACGTCCTTCCTAGGCTTATTATTGTCCAATTAGGGTTTTTAACCAATCTTTTGCATCCAATAAGTTCATTTGTGTCATTGGTTGAACATTTAGGTCATTTTCGTCCTCCCTAGGCTTATTCTTGTCCCATTAGGGTTTTTAACCAACCTTGTGCATCCAATAAGTTCATTTGTGTCATTGGATGAACATTTAGGTCATTTTTGTCCTCCCTAGTCTTATTCTTGTCCAATTAGGGTTTTAAGCAATCTTGTGCATCCAATATGTGTGTTTGTGTCATTGGATGAACATTTAGGCCATTTTCGTTCTCCCTATGCTTATTCTTGTCCAATTAGGGTTTTTAACCAATCTTGTGCATACAATAAGTTCATTTGTGTCATTGGATGAACATTTAGGTCATTTTCGTCCTCCCTAGTCTTATTCTTGTCCAATTAGGGTTTTTATGCAATCTCGTGCATCCAATAGGTGTGTTTGTGTTATTGGACGAACATTTAGGTCATTTTCGTCCTCCCTAGGCTTATTCTTGTCCAATTAGGGTTTTTAACCAATCTTGTGCATCCAATAAGTTCATTTGTGTCATTGGATGAACATTTAGGTCATTTTCGTTCTCCCTATGCTTATTCTTGTCCAATTAGGGTTTTTAACCAATCTTGTGCATACAATAAGTTCATTTGTGTCATTGGATGAACATTTAGGTCATTTTCGTCCTCCCTAGTCTTATTCTTGTCCAATTAGGGTTTTTATGCAATCTTGTGCATCCAATAGGTGTGTTTGTGTTATTGGACGAGCATTTAGGTCATTTTCGTCCTCCCTAGGCTTATTCTTGTCCAATTAGGGTTTTTAACCAATCTTGTGCATCCAATAAGTTCATTTGTGTCATTGGATGAACATTTAGGTCATTTTCGTCCTCCCTAGGCTTATTCTTGTCCAATTATGGTTTTCAACCAATCTTGTGCATCCAATAAGTTCATTTGTGTCATTGGATGAACATTTAGGTCATTTTCGTCCTCCCTAGTCTTATTCTTGTCCAATTAGGGTTTTAAGCAATCTTGTGCATCCAATATGTGTGTTTGTGTCATTGGATGAACATTTAGGTCATTTTCGTTCTCCCTATGCTTATTCATGTCCAATTAGGGGTTTTAACCAATCTTGTGCATACAATAAGTTCATTTGTGTCATTGGATGAACATTTAGGTCATTTTCGTCCTCCCTAGGCTTATTCTTGTCCAATTAGGGTTTTTAACCAACCTTGTGCATCCAATAAGTTCATTTGTGTCATTGGATGAACATTTAGGTCATTTTCGTCCTCCCTAGGCTTATTCTTGTCCAATTAGGGTTTTTAACCAATCTTGTACATCCAATAAGTTCATTTGTGTCATTGGTTGAACATTTAGGTCATTTTCGTCCTCCCTAGGCTTATTCTTGTCCAATTAGGGTTTTTAACCAACCTTGTGCATCCAATAAGTTCATTTGTGTCATTGGATGAACATTTAGGTCATTTTCGTCCTCACTAGGCTTATTCTTGTCCAATTAGGGTTTTTAACCAATCTTGTGCATCCAATAAGTTCATTTGTGTCATTGGAGGAACATTTAGGTCATTTTCGTCCTCCCTAGTCTTATTCTTGTCCAATTAGGGTTTTTATGCAATCTTGAGCATCCAATAGGTGTGTTTGTGTCATTCGACAAACATTTAGGTCATTTTCGTCCTCCCTAGGCTTATTCTTGTCCAATTAGGGTTTTTAACCAATCTTGTGCATCCAATAAGTTCATTTGTGTCATTGGATGAACATTTAGGTCATTTTCGTCCTCCCTAGGCTTATTCTTGTCCAATTATGGTTTTTAATCAATCTTGTGCTTCCAATAAGTTCATTTGTGTCATTGGATGAACATTTAGGTCATTTTCGTCCTCCCTAGGCTTATTCTTGTCCAATTAGGGTTTTTAACCAATCTTGTGCTTCCAATAAGTTCATTTGTGTCATTGGATGAACATTTAGATCATTTTCGTCCTCCCTAGGCTTATTCTTGTCCAATTAGGGTTTCTAACCAATCTTGTGCATCCAATAAGTTCATTTGTGTCATTGGATGAACATTTAGGTCATTTTCGTCCTCCCTAGGCTTATTCTTGTCCAATTAGGGTTTATAACCAATCTTGTGCATCCAATAAGTTCATTTGTGTCATTGGATGAACATTTAGGTCATTTTCGTCCTCCCTAGTCTTATTCTTGTCCAATTAGGGTTTTAAGCAATCTTGTGCATCCAATATGTGTGTTTGTGTCATTGGATGAACATTTAGGTCATTTTCGTTCTCCATATGCTTATTCTTGTCCAATTAGGGTTTTTAACCAATCTTGTGCATCCAATAAGTTCATTTGTGTCATTGGATGAACATTTAGGTCATTTTCGTCCTCCCTAGGCTTATTCTTGTCCAATTATGGTTTTCAACCAATCTTGTTCATCCAATAAGTTCATTTGTGTCATTGGATGAACATTTAGGTCATTTTCGTCCTCCCTAGGCTTATTCTTGTCCAATTAGGGTTTTTAACCAATCTTGTGCATACAATAAGTTCATTTGAGTCATTGGATGAACATTTAGGTCATTTTCGTCCTCCCTAGTCTTATTCTTGTCCAATTAGGGTTTTTATGCAATCTTGTGCATCCAATAGGTGTGTTTGTGTCATTGGACGAACATTTAGGTCATTTTCGTCCTCCCTAGGCTTATTCTTGTCCAATTAGGAGTTTTAACCAATCTTGTGCATCCAATAAGTTCATTTGTGTCATTGGATGAACATTTAGGTCATTTTCGTCCTCCCTTGTCTTATTCTTGTCCAATTAGGGTTTTAAGCAATCTTGTGCATCCAATATGTGTGTTTGTGTCATTGGATGAACATTTAGGTCATTTTCGTTCTCCCTATGCTTATTCTTGTCCAATTAGGGTTTTTAACCAATCTTGTGCATACAATAAGTTCATTTGTGTCATTGGATGAACATTTAGGTCATTTTCGTCCTCCCTAGTCTTATTCTTGTCCAATTATTGTTTTTATGCAATCTTGTGCATCCAATAGGTGTGTTTGTGTCATTGGACGAACATTTAGGTCATTTTCGTCCTCCCTAGGCTTATTCTTGTCCAATTAGGAGTTTAAACCAATCTTGTGCATCCAATAAGTTCATTTGTGTCATTGGATGAACATTTAGGTCATTTTCGTCCTCCATAGGCTTATTCTTGTCCAATTAGGGGTTTTAGCCAATCTTGTGCAACCAATAAGTTCATTCGTGTCATTGGATGAACATTTAGGTCATTTTCCTCCTCCCTAGGCTTATTCTTGTCAAATTAGGGTTTTTAACCAATCTTGTGCATCCAATAGGTTCATTTGTTTCATTGGATGAACATTTAAGTCATTTTCGTCCTCCCTAGGCTTATTCTTGTCCAATTAGGGTTTTTATGCAATCTTGTGCATCCAATAGGTGTGTTTGTGTCATTGGACGAACATTTTGGTCATTTTCGTCCTCCCTAGGCTTATTCTTGTCCAAATAGGGTTTTTAAACAACCTTGTGCATCCAAGAAGTTCATTTGTGTCATTGGTTGAACATTTAGGTCATTTACGTCCTCCCTAGGCTTATTATTGTCCAATTAGGGTTTTTAACCAATCTTGTGCATCCAATAAGTTCATTTGTGTCATTGGTTGAACATTTAGGTCATTTTCGTCCTCCCTAGGCTTATTTTTGTCCAATTAGGGTTTTTAACCAACCTTGTGCATCCAATAAGTTCATTTGTGTCATTGGATGAACATTTAGTTCATTTTCGTCCTCCCTAGTCTTATTCTTGTCCAATTAGGGTTTTAAGCAATCTTGTGCATCCAATATGTGTGTTTGTGTCATTGGATGAACATTTAAGTCATTTTCGTTCTCCCTATGCTTATTCTTGTCCAATTAGGGTTTTTAACCAATCTTGTGCATACAATAAGTTCATTTGTGTCATTGGATGAACATTTAGGTCATTTTCGTCCTCCCTAGTCTTATTCTTGTCCAATTAGGGTTTTTATGCAATCTTGTGCAACCAATAGGTGTGTTTGTGTTATTGGACGAACATTTAGGTCATTTTCGTCCTCCCTAGGCTTATTCTTGTCCAATTAGGGTTTTTAACAATTCTTGTGCATCCAATAATTTCATTTGTGTCATTGGATGAACATTTAGGTCATTTTCGTCCTCCCTAGGCTTATTCTTGTCCAATTAGGGTTTTTAACCAATCTTGTGCATCCAATAAGTTCATTTGTGTCATTGGATGAACATTTAGGTCATTTTCGTCCTCCCTAGGCTTATTCTTGTCCAATTAGGGTTTTTAATCAACCTTGTGCATCCAATAAGTTCATTTGTGTCATTGGAGGGACATTTAGGTCATTTTCGTCCTCCCTAGTCTTATTCTTGTCCAATTAGGGTTTTTATGCAATCTTGTGCATCCAATATGTGTGTTTGTGTCATTGGATGAACATTTAGGTCATTTTCGTCCTCCCTATGCTTATTCTTGTCCAATTAGGGTTTTTAACCAATCTTGTGCATCCAATAAGTTCATTTGCTTCATTGGATGAACATTTAGGTCATTTTTGTCCTCCCTAGTCTTATTCTTGTCCAATTAGGGTTTTTATGCAATCTTGTGCATCCAATATGTGTGTTTGTGTCATTGGATGAACATTTAGGTCATTTTCGTTCTCCCGATGCTTATTCTTGTCCAATTAGGGTTTTTAACCAATCTTGTGCATACAATAAGTTCATTTGTGTCATTGGATGAACATTTAGGTCATTTTCGTCCTCCCTAGTCTTATTCTTGTCCAATTAGGGTTTTTATGCAATCTCGTGCATCCAATAGGTGTGTTTGTGTTATTGGACGAACATTTAGGTCATTTTCGTCCTCCCTAGGCTTATTCTTGTCCAATTAGGGTTTTTAACCAATCTTGTGCATCCAATAAGTTCATTTGTGTCATTGGATGAACATTTAGGTCATTTTCGTCCTCCTTAGTCTTATTCTTGTCCAATTAGGGTTTTTAGCAATCTTGTGCATCCAATATGTGTGTTTGTGTCATTGGAGGAACATTTAGGTCATTTTCGTCCTCCCTAGGCTTATTCTTGTCCAATTAGGAGTTTTAACCAATCTTGTGCATCCAATAAGTTCATTTGTGTCATTGGATGAACATTTAGGTCATTTTCGTCCTCCATAGGCTAAATCTTGTCCAATTATTGGTTTTAGCCAATCTTGTGCAACCAATAAGTTCATTTGTGTCATTGGATGAACATTTAGGTCATTTTCCTCCTCCCGAGGCTTATTCTTGTCAAATTAGGGTTTTTAACCAATCTTGTGCATCCAATAGGTTCATTTATTTCATTGGATGAACATTTAAGTCATTTTCGTCCTCCCTAGGCTTATTCTTGTCCAATTAGGGTTTTTATGCAATCTTGTGCATCCAATAGGTGTTTTTGTGTCATTGGACGAACATTTAGGTCATTTTCGTCCTCCCAAGGCTTATTCTTGTCCAAATAGGGTTTTTAAACAACCTTGTGCATCCAAGAAGTTCATTTGTGTCATTGGTTGAACATTTAGGTCATTTACGTCCTTCCTAGGCTTATTATTGTCCAATTAGGGTTTTTAACCAATCTTTTGCATCCAATAAGTTCATTTGTGTCATTGGTTGAACATTTAGGTCATTTTCGTCCTCCCTAGGCTTATTCTTGTCCCATTAGGGTTTTTAACCAACCTTGTGCATCCAATAAGTTCATTTGTGTCATTGGATGAACATTTAGGTCATTTTTGTCCTCCCTAGTCTTATTCTTGTCCAATTAGGGTTTTAAGCAATCTTGTGCATCCAATATGTGTGTTTGTGTCATTGGATGAACATTTAGGTCATTTTCGTTCTCCCTATGCTTATTCTTGTCCAATTAGGGTTTTTAACCAATCTTGTGCATACAATAAGTTCATTTGTGTCATTGGATGAACATTTAGGTCATTTTCGTCCTCCCTAGTCTTATTCTTGTCCAATTAGGGTTTTTATGCAATCTCGTGCATCCAATAGGTGTGTTTGTGTTATTGGACGAACATTTTGGTCATTTTCGTCCTCCCTAGGCTTATTCTTGTCCAATTAGGGTTTTTAACCAATCTTGTGCATCCAATAAGTTCATTTGTGTCATTGGATGAACATTTAGGTCATTTTCGTCCTCCTTAGGCTTATTCTTGTCCAATTAGGGTTTTTAACCAATCTTGTGCATCCAATAAGTTCATTTGTGTCATTGGATGAACATTTAGGTCATTTTCGTCCTCCCTAGGCTTATTCTTGTCCAATTACGGTTTTTAACCAATCTTGTGCATCCAATAAGTTCATTTGTGTCATTGGATGAACATTTAGGTCATTTTCGTCCTTCCTAGGCTTATTCTTCTCCAATTAGGGTTTTTATGCAATCTTGTGCATCCAATAGGTGTGTTTGTGTCATTGGATAAAGATTTAGGTCATTTTCGTCCTACCTAGGCTTATTCTTGTCCGATTAGGGTTTTTATGCAATCTTGTGCATCCAATAAGTTCATTTGTGTCATTGGATGAACATTTAGGTCATTTTCGTCCTCCCTAGGCTTTTTCTTGTCCAATTAGGGTTTTTAACCAATCTTGTGCATCCAATAAGTTCATTTGTGTCATTGGATGAACATTTAGGTCATTTTCGTCCTCTCTAGGCTTATTCTTGTCCAATTACGGTTTTTAACCAATCTTGTGCATCCAATAAGTTCATTTGTGTCATTGGATGAACATTTAGGTCATTTTCGTCCTTCCTAGGCTTATTCTTGTCCAATTAGGGTTTTTATGCAATCTTGTGCATCCAATAGGTGTGTTTGTGTCATTGGACGAACATTTAGGTCATTTTCGTCCTCCATAGGCTTATTCTTGTCTAATTAGGGTTTTTAACCAATCCTGTGCATCCAATAGGTGTGTTTGTGTCATTGGACGAACATTTAGGTCATTTTCGTCCTCCCTAGGCTTATTCGTGTCCAATTAGGGTTTTTAACCAACCTTGTGCATCCAATAGGTGTGTTTGTGTCATTCGACGACCATTTAGGTCATTTTCGTCCTCCCTAGGCTTATTCTTGTCCAATTAGGGTTTTTAACCAATCTTGTGCATCCAATAAGTTCATTTGTGTCATTGGATGAACATTTAGGTCATTTTCGTCCTCCCTAGTTTTATTCTTATCCAATTAGGGTTTTTATGCAATCTTATGCATCCAATAGGAGTGTTTGTGTCATTGGACGAACATTTAGGTCATTTTCGTCCTCCCTTGGCTTATTCTTGTCCAATTAGGGTTTTTAACCAATCTTGTGCATCCAATAAGTTCATTTGTGTCATTGGATGAACATTTAGGTCATTTTCGTCCTCCCAAGTCTTATTCTTGTCCTATTAGGGTTTTTATGCAATCTTGTGCATCCAATAGGTGTGTTTGTGTCATTGGAGGAACATTTAGGTCATTTTCGTCCTCCCTAGTCTTATTCTTGTCCAATTAGGGTTTTTATGCAATCTTGTGCATCCAATAGGTGTGTTTGTGTCATTGGACGAACATTTAGGTCATTTTCGTCCTCCCTAGGCTTATTCTTGTCCAATTAGGGTTTTTAACCAATCTTGTGCATACAATAAGTTCATTTGTGTCATTGGATGAACATTTAGGTCATTTTCGTCCTCCCTAGTCTTATTCTTGTCCAATTAGTGCTTTTATGCAATCTTGTGCATCCAATAGGTGTGTTTGTGTCATTGGAGGAACATTTAGGTCATTTTCGTCCTCCCTAGTCTTATTCTTGTCGAATTAGGGTTTTTATGCAATCTTGTGCATCCAATAGGTGTGTTTGTGTCATTGGATGAACATTTAGGTCATTTTCGTCCTCCCTATGCTTATTCTCGTCCAATTAGGGTTTTTAACCAATCTTGTGTATCCAATAAGTTCATTTGTGTCATTGGATGAACATTTAGGTCATTTTCGTCCACCCTAGTTTTATTCTTGTCCAATTAGGGTTTTTATGCAATCTTGTGCATCCAATAGGTGTGTTTGTGTCATTGGACGAACATTTAGGTCATTTTCGTCCTCCTTAGGCTTATTCTTGTCCAATTAGGGTTTTTAACCAATCTTGTGCATCCAATAAGTTCATTTGTGTCATTGGATGAACATTTAGGTCATTTTCGTCCTCCCTAGGCTTATTCTTGTCCAATTAGGGTTTTCAACCAATCTTGTGCATCCAATAAGTTCATTTGTGTCATTGGATGAACATTTAGGTCATTTTCGTCCTCCCTAGGCTTATTCTTGTCCAATTATGGTTTTCAACCAATCTTGTGCATCCAATAAGTTCATTTGTGTCATTGGATGAACATTTAGGTCATTTTCGTTCTCCCTATGCTTATTCTTGTCCAATTAGGGTTTTTAACCAATCTTGTGCATCCAATAAGTTCATTTGTGTCATTGGATGAACATTTAGGTCATTTTCGTCCTCCCTAGTCTTATTCTTGTCCAATTAGGGTTTTAAGCATTCTTGTGCATCCAATATGTGTGTTTGTGTCATTGGATGAACATTTAGGTCATTTTCGTCCTCCCTATGCTTATTCTTGTCCAATTAGGGTTTTTAAACAATCTTGTGCATACAATAAGTTCATTTGTGTCATTGGATGAACATTTAGGTCATTTTCGTCCTCCCTAGTCTTATTCTTGTCCAATTAGGGTTTTTATGCAATCTTGTGCATCCAATAGGTGTGTTTGTGTCATTGGAGGAACATTTAGGTAATTTTCGTCCCCCTAGTCTTATTCTTCTCCAATTAGGGTTTTTATGCAATGTTGTGCATCCAATAGGTGTGTTTGTGTCATTGGACGAACATTTAGGTCATTTTCGTCCTCCCTAGGCTTATTCTTGTCCAATTAGGGTTTTTAACCAATCTTGTGCATCCAATAAGTTCATTTGTGTCATTGGAGGAACATTTAGGTCATTTTCGTCCTCCCTTGTCTTATTCTTGTCCAATTAGGGTTTTTATGCAATCTTGTGCATCCAATTGGTGTGTTTGTGTCATTGGAGGAACATTTAGGTCATTTTCGTGCTCCCTAGGCTTATTCTTGTCCAATTAGGGTTTTCAACCAATCTTGTGCATCCAATAAGTTCATTTGTGTCATTGGATGAACATTTACGTCATTTTCGTCCTCCCTAGGCTTATTCTTGTCCAATTATGGTTTTCAACCAATCTTGTGCATCCAATAAGTTCATTTGTGTCATTGGATGAACATTTAGGTCATTTTCGTCCTCCCTAGTCTTATTCTTGTCCAATTAGGGTTTTAAGCAATCTTGTGCATCCAATATGTGTGTTTGTGTCATTGGATGAACATTTAGGTCATTTTCGTTCTCCCTATGCTTATTCTTGTCCAATTATGGTTTTTAAGCAATCTTGTGCATACAATAAGTTCATTTGTGTCATTGGATGAACATTTAGGTCATTTTCGTCCTCCCTAGTCTTATTCTTGTCCAATTAGGGTTTCTAT
This sequence comes from Cicer pinnatifidum, assembly GCA_037974775.1. Taxonomy (NCBI): domain Eukaryota; kingdom Viridiplantae; phylum Streptophyta; class Magnoliopsida; order Fabales; family Fabaceae; genus Cicer; species Cicer pinnatifidum. Next base: position 59,304 of record JBBPBR010000233.1, read on the forward strand.
GCAATCTTGTGCATCCAATAGGTGTGTTTGTGTCATTGGAGGAAAATTTAGGTCATTTTCGTGCTCCCTAGGCTTATTCTTGTCCAATTAGGGTTTTCAACCAATCTTGTGCATCCAATAAGTTCATTTGTGTCATTGGATGAACATTTAGGTCATTTTCGTCCTCCCTAGGCTTATTCTTGTCCAATTATAGTTTTCTACCGATCTTGTGCATCCAATATGTGTGTTTGTGTCATTGGATGAACATTTAGGTCATTTTCGTCCTCCCTAGGCTTATTCTTGTCCAATTATGGTTTTCAACCAATCTTGTGCATCCAATAAGTTCATTTGTGTCATTGGATGAACATTTAGGTCATTTTCGTCCTCCCTAGTCTTATTCTTGTCCAATTAGGGTTTTAAGCAATCTTGTGCATCCAATATGTGTGTTTGTGTCATTGGATGAACATTTAGGTCATTTTCGTTCTCCCTAAGCTTATTCTTGTCCAATTAGGGTTTTTAACCAATCTTGTGCATACAATAAGTTCATTTGTGTCATTGGATGAACATTTAGGTCATTTTCGTCCTCCCTAGTCTTATTCTTGTCCAATTATTGTTTTTATGCAATCTTGTGCATCCAATAGGTGTGTTTGTGTCATTGGACAAACATTTAGGTCATTTTCGTCCTCCCTAGGCTTATTCTTGTCCAATTAGGAGTTTTAACCAATCTTGTGCATCCAATAAGTTCATTTGTGTCATTGGATGAACATTTAGGTCATTTTCGTCCTCCATAGGCTTATTCTTGTCCAATTAGGGGTTTTAGCCAATCTTGTGCAACCAATAAGTTCATTCGTGTCATTGGATGAACATTTAGGTCATTTTCCTCCTCCCTAGGCTTATTCTTGTCAAATTAGGGTTTTTAACCAATCTTGTGCATCCAATAGGTTCATTTGTTTCATTGGATGAACATTTAAGTCATTTTCGTCCTCCCTAGGCTTATTCTTGTCCAATTAGGGTTTTTATGCAATCTTGTGCATCCAATAGGTGTGTTTGTGTCATTGGACGAACATTTTGGTCATTTTCGTCCTCCCTAGGCTTATTCTTGTCCAAATAGGGTTTTTAAACAACCTTGTGCATCCAAGAAGTTCATTTGTGTCATTGGTTGAACATTTAGGTCATTTACGTCCTCCCTAGGCTTATTATTGTCCAATTAGGGTTTTTAACCAATCTTGTGCATCCAATAAGTTCATTTGTGTCATTGGTTGAACATTTAGGTCATTTTCGTCCTCCCTAGGCTTATTTTTGTCCAATTAGGGTTTTTAACCAACCTTGTGCATCCAATAAGTTCATTTGTGTCATTGGATGAACATTTAGTTCATTTTCGTCCTCCCTAGTCTTATTCTTGTCCAATTAGGGTTTTAAGCAATCTTGTGCATCCAATATGTGTGTTTGTGTCATTGGATGAACATTTAAGTCATTTTCGTTCTCCCTATGCTTATTCTTGTCCAATTAGGGTTTTTAACCAATCTTGTGCATACAATAAGTTCATTTGTGTCATTGGATGAACATTTAGGTCATTTTCGTCCTCCCTAGTCTTATTCTTGTCCAATTAGGGTTTTTATGCAATCTTGTGCAACCAATAGGTGTGTTTGTGTTATTGGACGAACATTTAGGTCATTTTCGTCCTCCCTAGGCTTATTCTTGTCCAATTAGGGTTTTTAACAATTCTTGTGCATCCAATAATTTCATTTGTGTCATTGGATGAACATTTAGGTCATTTTCGTCCTCCCTAGGCTTATTCTTGTCCAATTAGGGTTTTTAACCAATCTTGTGCATCCAATAAGTTCATTTGTGTCATTGGATGAACATTTAGGTCATTTTCGTCCTCCCTAGGCTTATTCTTGTCCAATTAGGGTTTTTAATCAACCTTGTGCATCCAATAAGTTCATTTGTGTCATTGGAGGGACATTTAGGTCATTTTCGTCCTCCCTAGTCTTATTCTTGTCCAATTAGGGTTTTTATGCAATCTTGTGCATCCAATAGGTGTGTTTGTGTCATTGGATGAACATTTAGGTCATTTTCGTCCTCCCTATGCTTATTCTTGTCCAATTAGGGTTTTAAACCAATCTTGTGCATCCAATAAGTTCATTTGCTTCATTGGATGAACATTTAGGTCATTTTTGTCCTCCCTAGTCTTATTCTTGTCCAATTAGGGTTTTTATGCAATCTTGTGCATCCAATATGTGTGTTTGTGTCATTGGATGAACATTTAGGTCATTTTCGTTCTCCCTATGCTTATTCTTGTCCAATTAGGGTTTTTAACCAATCTTGTGCATACAATAAGTTCATTTGTGTCATTGGATGAACATTTAGGTCATTTTCGTCCTCCCTAGTCTTATTCTTGTCCAATTAGGGTTTTTATGCAATCTTGTGCATCCAATAGGTGTGTTTGTGTTATTGGACGAACATTTAGGTCATTTTCGTCCTCCCTAAGCTTATTCTTGTCCAATTAGGGTTTTTAACCAATCTTGTGCATCCAATAAGTTCATTTGTGTCATTGGATGAACATTTAGGTCATTTTCGTCCTCCCTAGGCTTATTCTTGTCCAATTATGGTTTTCAACCAATCTTGTGCATCCAATAAGTTCATTTGTGTCATTGGATGAACATTTAGGTCATTTTCGTCCTCCCTAGTCTTATTCTTGTCCAATTAGGGTTTTAAGCAATCTTGTGCATCCAATATGTGTGTTTGTGTCATTGGATGAACATTTAGGTCATTTTCGTCCTCCCTAGTCTTATTCTTGTCCAATTAGGGTTTTTATGCAATCTTGTGCATCCAATAGGTGTGTTTGTGTTATTGGACGAACATTTAGGTCATTTTCGTCCTCCCTAGGCTTATTCTTGTCCAATTAGGGTTTTTAATCAATCTTGTGCATCCAATAAGTTCATTTGTGTCATTGGATGAACATTTAGGTCATTTTCGTCCTCCCTAGGCTTATTCTTGTCCAATTATGGTTTTCAACCAATCTTGTGCATCCAATAAGTTCATTTGTGTCATTGGATGAACATTTAGGTCATTTTCGTCCTCCCTAGTCTTATTCTTGTCCAATTAGGGTTTTAAGCAATCTTGTGCATCCAATATGTGTGTTTGTGTCATTGGATGAACATTTAGGTCATTTTCGTTCTCCCTATGCTTATTCTTGTCCAATTAGGGTTTTTAACCAATCTTGTGCATCCAATAAGTTCATTTGTGTCATTGGATGAACATTTAAGTCATTTTCGTCCTCCCTAGTCTTATTCTTGTCCAATTAGGGTTTTTATGCAATCTTGTGCATCCAATAGGTGTGTTTGTGTCGTTGGACGAACATTTAGGTCATTTTCGTCCTCCCTAGGCTTATTCTTGTCCAATTAGGGTTTTTAACCAATCTTGTGCATCCAATAAGTTCATTTGTGTCATTGGATGAACATTTAGGTCATTTTCGTCCTCCCTAGGCTTATTCTTGTCCAATTATGGTTTTTAACCAATCTTGTGCATCCAACAAGTTCATTTGTGTCATTGGATGAATATTTAGGTCATTTTCGTCCTCCCTAGGCTTATTCTTGTCCAGTTAGGGTTTTTAACCAATCTTGTGCATCCAATAAGTTCATTTGTGTCATTGGATGAACATTTTGGTCATTTTCGTCCTCCCTATGCTTATTCTTGTCCAATTAGGGTTTTTATGCAATCTTGTGCATCCAATAGGTGTGTTTGTGTCATTGGACGAACATTTAGGTCATTTTCGTCCTCCCTAGGCTTATTCTTGTCCAATTAGGGTTTTTAACCAATATTGTGCATCCAATAAGTTCATTTGTGTCATTGGATGAACATTTAGGTAATTTTCATCCTCCCTATGCTTATTCTTGTCCAATTAGGGTTTTTAACCAATCTTGTGCATACAATAAGTTCATTTGTGTCATTGGATGAACATTTAGGTCATTTTCGTCCTCCCTAGTCTTATTCTTGTCCAATTAGGGTTTTTATGCAATCTTGTGCATCCAATAGGTGTGTTTGTGTCATTAGAGGAACATTTAGGTCATTTTCGTCCTCCCTAGTCTTATTCTTGTCGAATTAGGGTTTTTATGCAATCTTGTGCATCCAATAGGTGTGTTTGTGTCATTGGAGGAACATTTAGGTCATTTGCGTCCTCCCTAGTCTTATTCTTGTCCAATTAGGGTTTTTATGCAATCTTGTGCATCCAATAAGTGTGTTTCTGTCATTGGACGAACATTTAGGTCATTTTCGTCCTCCCTAGGCTTATTCTTGTCCAATTAGGGTTTTTAACCAACCTTGTGCATCCAATAAGTTCATTTGTGTCATTGGTTGAACATTTAGGTCATTTTCGTCCTCCCTAGGCTTATTCTTGTCCAATTAGGGTTTTTAGCCAACCTTGTGCATCCAATAAGTTCATTTGTGTCATTGGTGGAACATTTAGGTCATTTACGTCCTCCCTAGTCTTATTCTTGTCCAATTAGGGTTTTTATGCAATCTTGTGCATCCAATAGGTGTGTTTGTGTCATTGGATGAACATTTAGGTCATTTTCGTCCTCCCTATGCTTATTCTTGTCCAATTAGGGTTTTTAACCAATCTTGTGCATCCAATAAGTTCATTTGCTTCATTGGATGAACATTTAGGTCATTTTTTTCCTCCCTAGTCTTATTCTTGTCCAATTAGGGTTTTTATGCAATCTTGTGCATCCAATATGTGTGTTTGTGTCATTGGATGAACATTTAGGTCATTTTCGTTCTCCCTATGCTTATTCTTGTCCAATTAGGGTTTTTAACCAATCTTGTGCATACAATAAGTTCATTTGTGTCATTGGATGAACATTTAGGTCATTTTCGTCCTCCCTAGGCTTATTCTTGTCCAATTATTGTTTTTATGCAATCTTGTGCATCCAATAGGTGTGTTTGTGTCATTGGACGAACATTTAGGTCATTTTCGTCCTCCCTAGGCTTATTCTTGTCCAATTAGGAGTTTTAACCAATCTTGTGCATCCAATAAGTTCATTTGTGTCATTGGATGAACATTTAGGTCATTTTCGTCCTCCATAGGCTTATTCTTGTCCAATTAGGGGTTTTAGCCAATCTTGTGCAACCAATAAGTTCATTCGTGTCATTGGATGAACATTTAGGTCATTTTCCTCCTCCCTAGGCTTATTCTTGTCAAATTAGGGTTTTTAACCAATCTTGTGCATCCAATAGGTTCATTTGTTTCATTGGATGAACATTTAAGTCATTTTCGTCCTCCCTAGGCTTATTCTTGTCCAATTAGGGTTTTTATGCAATCTTGTGCATCCAATAGGTGTGTTTGTGTCATTGGACGAACATTTTGGTCATTTTCGTCCTCCCTAGGCTTATTCTTGTCCAAATAGGGTTTTTAAACAACCTTGTGCATCCAAGAAGTTCATTTGTGTCATTGGTTGAACATTTAGGTCATTTACGTCCTCCCTAGGCTTATTATTGTCCAATTAGGGTTTTTAACCAATCTTGTGCATCCAATAAGTTCATTTGTGTCATTGGTTGAACATTTAGGTCATTTTCGTCCTCCCTAGGCTTATTTTTGTCCAATTAGGGTTTTTAACCAACCTTGTGCATCCAATAAGTTCATTTGTGTCATTGGATGAACATTTAGTTCATTTTCGTCCTCCCTAGTCTTATTCTTGTCCAATTAGGGTTTTAAGCAATCTTGTGCATCCAATATGTGTGTTTGTGTCATTGGATGAACATTTAAGTCATTTTCGTTCTCCCTATGCTTATTCTTGTCCAATTAGGGTTTTTAACCAATCTTGTGCATACAATAAGTTCATTTGTGTCATTGGATGAACATTTAGGTCATTTTCGTCCTCCCTAGTCTTATTCTTGTCCAATTAGGGTTTTTATGCAATCTTGTGCAACCAATAGGTGTGTTTGTGTTATTGGACGAACATTTAGGTCATTTTCGTCCTCCCTAGGCTTATTCTTGTCCAATTAGGGTTTTTAACAATTCTTGTGCATCCAATAATTTCATTTGTGTCATTGGATGAACATTTAGGTCATTTTCGTCCTCCCTAGGCTTATTCTTGTCCAATTAGGGTTTTTAACCAATCTTGTGCATCCAATAAGTTCATTTGTGTCATTGGATGAACATTTAGGTCATTTTCGTCCTCCCTAGGCTTATTCTTGTCCAATTAGGGTTTTTAATCAACCTTGTGCATCCAATAAGTTCATTTGTGTCATTGGAGGGACATTTAGGTCATTTTCGTCCTCCCTAGTCTTATTCTTGTCCAATTAGGGTTTTTATGCAATCTTGTGCATCCAATAGGTGTGTTTGTGTCATTGGATGAACATTTAGGTCATTTTCGTCCTCCCTATGCTTATTCTTGTCCAATTAGGGTTTTAAACCAATCTTGTGCATCCAATAAGTTCATTTGCTTCATTGGATGAACATTTAGGTCATTTTTGTCCTCCCTAGTCTTATTCTTGTCCAATTAGGGTTTTTATGCAATCTTGTGCATCCAATATGTGTGTTTGTGTCATTGGATGAACATTTAGGTCATTTTCGTTCTCCCTATGCTTATTCTTGTCCAATTAGGGTTTTTAACCAATCTTGTGCATACAATAAGTTCATTTGTGTCATTGGATGAACATTTAGGTCATTTTCGTCCTCCCTAGTCTTATTCTTGTCCAATTAGGGTTTTTATGCAATCTTGTGCATCCAATAGGTGTGTTTGTGTTATTGGACGAGCATTTAGGTCATTTTCGTCCTCCCTAGGCTTATTCTTGTCCAATTAGGGTTTTTAACCAATCTTGTGCATCCAATAAGTTCATTTGTGTCATTGGATGAACATTTAGGTCATTTTCGTCCTCCCTAGGCTTATTCTTGTCCAATTATGGTTTTCAACCAATCTTGTGCATCCAATAAGTTCATTTGTGTCATTGGATGAACATTTAGGTCATTTTCGTCCTCCCTAGTCTTATTCTTGTCCAATTAGGGTTTTAAGCAATCTTGTGCATCCAATATGTATGTTTGTGTCATTGGATGAACATTTAGGTCATTTTCGTTCTCCCTATGCTTATTCTTGTCCAATTAGGGTTTTTAACCAATCTTGTGCATACAATAAGTTCATTTGTGTCATTGGATGAACATTTAGGTCATTTTCGTCCTCCCTAGTCTTATTCTTGTCCAATTATTGTTTTTATGCAATCTTGTGCATCCAATAGGTGTGTTTGTGTCATTGGACGAACATTTAGGTCATTTTCGTCCTCCCTAGGCTTATTCTTGTCCAATTAGGAGTTTTAACCAATCTTGTGCATCCAATAAGTTAATTTGTGTCATTGGATGAACATTTAGGTCATTTTCGTCCTCCATAGGCTTATTCTTGTCCAATTAGGGGTTTTAGCCAATCTTGTGCAACCAATAAGTTCATTCGTGTCATTGGATGAACATTTAGGTCATTTTCCTCCTCCCTAGGCTTATTCTTGTCAAATTAGGGTTTTTAACCAATCTTGTGCATCCAATAGGTTCATTTGTTTCATTGGATGAACATTTAAGTCATTTTCGTCCTCCCTAGGCTTATTCTTGTCCAATTAGGGTTTTTATGCAATCTTGTGCATCCAATAGGTGTGTTTGTGTCATTGGACGAACATTTAGGTCATTTTCGTCCTCCCTAGGCTTATTCTTGTCCAAATAGGGTTTTTAAACAACCTTGTGCATACAATAAGTTCATTTGTGTCATTGGATGAACATTTAGGTCATTTTCGTCCTCCCTAGGCTTATTCTTGTCCAATTATGGTTTTCAACCTATCTTGTGCATCCAATAAGTTCATTTCTGTCATTGGATGAACATTTAGGTCATTTTCGTCCTCCCTAGGCTTATTCTTGTCCAATTAGGGTTTTTAACCAATCTTGTGCATCCAATAAGTTCATTTGTGTCATTGGATGAACATTTAGGTCATTTTCGTCCTCCCTAGGCTTATTCTTGTCCAATTAGGGTTTTTAACCAATCTTGTGCATCCAATAAGTTCATTTGTGTCATTGGATGAACATTTAGGTCATTTTCGTCCTCCCTAGGCTTATTCTTGTCCAATTAGGCTTTTTAGCCAATCTTGTGCATCTAATAAGTTCATTTGTGTCATTGGAGGAACATTTAGGTCATTTTCGTCCTCCTTAGGCTTATTCTTGTCCAATTAGGGTTTTTAACCAATCTTGTGCATCAAATAAGTTCATTTGTGTCATTGGATGAACATTTAGGTCATTTTCGTCTTCCCTAGGCTTATTCTTGTCCAATTAGGGTTTTTAACCAATCTTGTGCATCCAATAGGTGTGTTTGTGTCATTGGAAAAACATTTAGGTCATTTTCGTCCTCCCTAGTCTTATTCTTGTCCAATTAGGGTTTTTATGTAATCTTGTGCATCCAATAGGTGTGTTTGTGTCATTGGACGAACATTTAGGTCATTTTCGTCCTCCCTAGGCTTATTCTTGTCCAATTAGGGTTTTTAACCAATCTTGTGCATCCAATAAGTTCATTTGTGTCATTGGATGAACATTTAGGTCATTTTCGTCCTCCCTAGTCTTATTCTTGTCGAATTAGGGTTTTTATGCAATCTTGTGCATCCAATATGTGTGTTTGTGTCATTGGATGAACATTTAGGTCATTTTCGTCATCCCTAGTCTTATTTTTGTCCAATTAGAGTTTTAAGCAATCTTGTGCATCCAATATGTGTGTTTGTGTCATTGGATGAACATTTAGGTCATTTTCGTCCTCCCTATGCTCATTCTTGTCCAATTAGGGTTTTTAACCAATCTTGTGCATCCCATAAGTTCATTTGTGTCATTGGACGAACATTTAGGTCATTTTCGTCCTCTCTAGCCTTATTCTTGTCCAATTAGGGTTTTTAACCAATCTTGTGCATCCAATAATTTCATTTGTGTCATTGGATGAACATTTAGGTCATTTTCGTCATCCCTAGTCTTATTCTTGTCCAATTAGGGTTTTAAGCAATCTTGTGCATCCAATATGTGTGTTTGTGTCATTGGATAACCATTTTGGTCATTTTCGTCCTCCCTATGCTTATTCTTGTCCAATTAGGGTTTTTAACCAATCTTGTGCATCCAATAAGTTCATTTGTGTCATTGGATGAACATTTAGGTCATTTTCGTCCTCCCTAGGCTTATTCTTCTCCAATTAGGGTTTTAACCAATCTTGTGCATCCAATAAGTTCATTTGTGTCATTGGATAAACATTTAGGTCATTTTCGTCCTCCATAGGCTTATTCTTGTCCAATTAGGGTTTTCAACCAATCTTGTGCATCCAATAAGTTCATTTGTGTCATGGGATGAACATTTAAGTCATTTTCGTCCTCCCTAGGCTTATTCTTGTCCAATTAGGGTTTTTAACCAATCTTGTGCATCCAATAAGTTCATTTGTGTCATTGGATGAACATTTAGGTCATTTTCGTCCTCCCTATGCTTATTCTTGTCCAATTAGGGTTTTTAACCAATCTTGTTTATCCAATAAGTTCATTTCTGTCATAGGATGAACATTTAGGTCATTTACGTCCTCCCTAGGCGTATTCTTGTCCAATTAGGGTTTTTAACCAATCTTGTGCATCCAATAAGTTCATTTGTGTCATTGGATGAACATTTAGGTCATTTTCGTTCTCCCTAGTCTTATTCTTGTCCAATTAGGGTTTTTATGCAATCTTGTGCATCCAATAGGTGTGTTTGTGTCATTGGACGAACATTTAGGTCATTTTCGTCCTCCCTAGGCTTATTCTTGTCCAATTAGGGTTTTTAACCAATCTTGTGCATCCAATAAGTTCATTTGTGTCATTGGATGAACATTTAGGTCATTTTCGTCCTCCCTAGGCTTATTCTTCTCCAATTAGGGTTTTTAACCAATCTTGTGCATCCAATAAGTTCATTTGTGTCATTGGATGAACATTTAGGTCATTTTCTTCCTCCCTAGTCTTATTCTTGTCCAATTAGGGTTTTTATGCAATCTTGTGCATCCAATAGGTGTGTTTGTGTCATTGGACGAACATTTAAGTCATTTTCGTCCTTCCTAGGCTTATTCTTGTCCAATTAGGGTTTTTATGCAATCTTGTGCATACAATTGGTGCGTTTGTGTCATTGGACGAACATTTAGGTCATTTTCGTCCTCCCTAGGCTTATTCTTGTTCAATTAGGGTTTTTAACCAACCTTGTGCATCCAATAAGTTCATTTGTGTCATTGGTTGAACATTTAGGTCATTTTCGTCCTCCCTAGGCTTATTCTTTTCTAATTAGGGTTTTTAACCAACCTTGTGCATCCAATAAGTTCATTTGTGTCATTGGTGGAACATTTAGGTCATTTACGTCCTCCCTAGTCTTATTCTTGTCCAATTAAGGTTTTTATGCAATCTTGTGCATCCAATAGGTATGTTTGTGTCATTGGACGAACATTTAGGTCATTTTCTTCCTCGCTAGGCTTATTCTTGTCCAATTAGGGTTTTTAACCAATCTTGTGCATCCAATAAGTTCATTTGTGTCATTGGACGAACATTTAGGTCATTTTTTTCCTCCCTAGGCTTATTCTTGTCCAATTAGGGTTTTTAACCAACCTTGTGCATCCAATAAGTTCATTTGTGTTATTGGATGAACATTTAGGTCACTTTTGTCCTCCCTAGGCTTATTCTTGTCCAATTAGGGTTTTTAACCAACCTTGTGCATCCAATAAGTTCATTTGTGTCATTGGATGAACATTTAGGTCATTTTCGTCCTCCCTAGGCTTATTCTTGTCCAATTAGGGTTTTTATGCAATCTTGTGCATCCAATAGGTGTGTTTGTGTCATTGGACGAACATTTAGGTCATTTTCGTCCTCCGTAGTCTTATTCTTGTACAATTAGGGTTTTTATGCAATCTAGTGCATCCAATAGGTGTGTTTGTGTCATTAGACGAACATTTAGGTCATTTTCGTCCTCCCTAGGCTTATTCTTGTCCAATTAGGGTTTTTAACCAATCTTGTGCATCCAATAAGTTCATTTGTGTCATTGGATGAACATTTAGGTCATTTTTATCCTCCCTAGGCTTATTCTTGTCCAATTAGGGTTTTTAACCAATCTTGTGCATCCAATAAGTTCATTTGTGTCATTGGATGAACATTTAGGTCATTTTCGTCCTCCCTAGTCTTATTCTTGTCCAATTATGATTTTTATGGAATCTAGTGCATCCAATAGGTGTGTTTGTGTCATTGGACGAACATTTAGGTCATTTTCGTCCTCCCTAGGCTTATTCTTGTCCAATTAGGGTTTTTAACCAATCTTGTGCATCCAATAAGTTCATTTGTGTCATTGGATGAACATTTAGGTCATTTTCGTCCTCCCTAGGCTTTTTCTTGTCCAATTAGGGTTTTTAACCAACCTTGTGCATCCAATAAGTTCATTTGTGTCATTGGTTGAACATTTAGGTCATTTTCGTCCTCCCTAGGCTTATTCTTGTCCAATTAGGGTTTTTAACCAATCTTGTGCATCCAATAAGTTCATTTGTGTCATTGGATGAACATTTAGGTCATTTTCGTCCTCCCTAGGCTTATTCTTGTCCAATTAGGGTTTTCAACCAATCTTGTGCATCCAATAAGATCATTTGTGGCATTGGATGAACATTTAGGTCAATTTCGTCCTCCCTAGGCTTATTCTTGTCGAGTTAGGATTTTTAACCAATCTTGTGCATCCAATAACTTCATTTGTGTCATTGGATGAACATTTAGGTCATTTTCGTCCTCCTTAGTCTTATTCTTGTCCAATTAGGGTTTTTATGCAATCTTGTGCATCCAATAGGCGTGTTTGTGTCATTGGATGAACATTTAGGTCATTTTCGTCCTCCCTAGGCTTATTCTTGTCCAATTAGGGTTTTTAACCAATCTTGTGCATCCAATAAGTTCATTTGTGTCATTGGATGAACATTTAGGTCATTTTCGTCCTCCCTAGGCTTATTCTTGTCCAATTAGGGTTTTTAACCAATCTTGTGCATCCAATAAGTTCATTTATGTCATTGGATTAACATTTAGGTCATTTTCGTCCTCCTAAGGCTTATTCTTGTCCAATTAGGGTTTCTAACCAATCTTGTGCATCCAATAGGTGTGTTTGTGTCATTGGATGAACATTTAGGTCATTTTCGTCCTCCCTAGGCTTATTCTTGTCCAATTAGGGTTTTTAACCAATCTTGTGCATCCAATAAGTTCATTTGTGTCATTGGATTAACATTTAGGTCATTTTCGTCCTCCCTAGGCTTATTCTTGTCCAATTAGGGTATCTAACCAATCTTGTGCATCCAATAGGTGTGTTTAGTCATTTGATGTACATTTAGGTCATTTTCGTCCTCCCTAGGCTTATTCTTGTCCAATTAGGGTTTTTAACCAATCTTGTGCATCCAATAAGTTCATTTGTGTCATTGGATGAACATTTAGGTCATTTTCGTCCTCCCTAGGCTTATTCTTGTCCAATTAGGGTATTATGTAATCTTGTGCATCCAATAGGTGTGTTTGTGTCATTGGACGAACATTTAGGTCATTTTCGTCCTCCCTAGGCTTATTCTTGTCCAATTAGGGTTTTTAACCAATCTTGTGCATCCAATAAGTTCATTTGTGTCATTGGATGAACATTTAGGTCATTTTCGTCCTCCCTAGGCTTATTCTTGTCCAATTAGGGTTTTTAACCAATCTTGTGTATCCAATAAGTTCAGTAGTGTCATTGGATGAACATTTAGGTCATTTTCGTCCTCCCTAGGCTTATTCTTGTCCAATTAGGGTTTTTATGCAATCTTGTGCATCCAATAGGTGTGTTTGTGTCATTGGACGAACATTTAGGTAATTTTCGTCCTCCCTAGGCTTATTCTTGTCCAATTAGGGTTTTTATGCAATCTTGTGCATCCAATAGGTGTGTTTGTGTCATTGGACGAACATTTAGGTCATTTTCGTCCTCCCTAGGCTTATTCTTGTCCAATTAGGGTTTTTAACCAATCTTGTGCATCCAATAAGTTCATTTGTGTCATTGGATGAACATTTAGGTCATTTTCGTCCTCCCTAGGCTTATTCTTGTCCAATTAGTGTTTTTAACCAATCTTGTGCATCCAATAAGTTCATTTGTGTCACTGGATGAACATTTAGGTCATTTTCGTCCTCCCTAGTCTTATTCTTGTCCAATTAGGGTTTTTATGCAATCTTGTGCATCCAATAGGTGTGTTTGTGTCATTGGATGAACATTTAGGTCATTTTCGTCCTCCATATGCTTATTCTTGTCCAATTAGGGTTTTTAACCAATCTTGTGCATCCAATAAGTTCATTTGTGTCAATGGGTGAACATTTAGGTCATTTTCGTCCTCCCTAGTCTTATTCTTGTCCAATTAGGGTTTTTATGCAATCTTGTGCATCCAATAAGTGTGTTTGTGTCATTGGAGGAACATTTAGGTCATTTTCGTCCTCCCTAGTCTTGTTTTTGTCCAATTAAGGATTTTATGCAATCTTGTGCATCCAATAGGTCTGTTTATGTCATTGGACGAACATTTAGGTCATTTTCGTCCTCCCTAGGCTTATTCTTGTCCAATTAGGGTTTTTAACCAATCTTGTGCATCCAATAAGTTCATTTGTGTCATTGGATGAACATTTAGGTCATTTTCGTCCTCCCTAGGCTTATTCTTGTCCAATTAGGGTTTTTAACCAATCTTGTGCATCCAATAAGTTCATTTGTGTCATTGGATGAACATTTAGGTCATTTTCGTCCTCCATAGGCTTCTTCTTGTCCAATTAGGGTTTTTAACCAATCTTGTGCATCCAATAAGTTCATTTGTTTCATTGGATGAACATTTAGGTCATTTTCGTCCTCCCTAGGCTTATTCTTGTCCAATTAGGATTTTTATGCAATCTTGTGCATCCAATAGGTGTGTTTGTGTCATTGGACGAACATTTAGGTCATTTTCGTCCTCCCTAGGCTTATTCTTGTCCAATTAGGGTTTTTAACCAATCTTGTGCATCCAATAAGTTCATTTGTGTCATTGGATGAACATTTAGGTCATTTTCGTCCTCCCTAGTCTTATTCTTGTCCAATTAGGGTTTTAAGAAATCCTGTGCATCCAATATGTGGGTTTGTGTCATTGGATGAACATTTAGGTCATTTTCGTCCTCCCTATGCTTATTCTTGTCCAATTAGGGTTTTTAACCAATCTTGTGCATCCAATAAGTTCATTTGTTTCATTGGATGAACATTTAGGTCATTTTCGTCCTCCCTATTCTTATTCTTGTCCAATTAGGGTTTTTATGCAATCTTGTGCATCCAATAGGTGTGTTTGTGTCATTGGACGAACATTTAGGTCATTTTCGTCCTCCCTAGGCTTATTCTTGTCCAGTTAGGGTTTTTAACCAATCATGTGCATCCAATAAGTTCATTTGTGTCATTGGATGAACATTTAAGTCATTTTCGTCCTCCCTAGCCTTATTCTTGTCTAATTAGGGTTTTTAACCAATCTTGTGCATCCAATAAGTTCATTTGTGTCATTGGATGAACATTTAGGTCATTTTCGTCCTCCCTAGGCTTATTCTTGTCCAATTAGGGTTTTTATGCAATCTTGTGCATCCAATAGGTGTGTTTGTGTCATTGGACGAACATTTAGGTCATTTTCGTCCTCCCTAGGCTTATTCTTGTCCAATTAGGGTTTTTATGCAATCTTGTGCATCCAATAGGTGTGTTTGTATCATTGGACGAACATTTAGGTCATTTTCGTCCTCCATAGTCTTATTCTTGTCCAATTAGAGTTTTTATGCAATCTAGTTCATCCAATAGGTGTGTTTGTGTCATTGGACGAACATTTAGGTCATTTTCGTCCTCCCTAGGCTTATTCTTGTCCAATTAGGGTTTTTAACCAATCTTGTGCATCCAATAAGTTCATTTGTGTCATTGGATGAACATTTAGGTCATTTTCGTCCTCCCTAGGCTTATTCTTGTCCAATTAGGGTTTTTATGCAATCTTGTGCATACAATAAGTTCATTTCTGTCATTGGAGGAACATTTAGGTCATTTTCGTCCTCCCAAGTCTTATTCTTGTCGAATTAGGGTTTTTATGCAATCTTGTGCATCCAATAGGTTTGTTTGTGTCATTGGAGGAACATTTAGGTAATTTTCGTCCTTCCTAGTCTTATTCATGTCCAATTAGGGATTTTATGCAATCTTGTGCATCCAATAGGTGTGTTTGTATCACTGGACGAACATTTAGGTCATTTTCGTCCTCCCTAGGCTTATTCTTGTCCAATTAGGGTTTTTAACCAATCTTGTGCATCCAATAAGTTCATTTGTGTCATTGGAGGAACATTTAGGTCATTTTCGTCCTCCCTTGTCTTATTCTTGTCCAATTAGGGTTTTTATGCAATCTTGTGCATCCAATTGGTGTGTTTGTGTCATTGGAGGAACATTTAGGTCATTTTCGTGCTCCCTAGGCTTATTCTTGTCCAATTAGGGTTTTCAACCAATCTTGTGCATCCAATAAGTTCATTTGTGTCATTGGATGAACATTTACGTCATTTTCGTCCTCCCTAGGCTTATTCTTGTCCAATTATGGTTTTCAACCAATCTTGTGCATCCAATAAGTTCATTTGTGTCATTGGATGAACATTTAGGTCATTTTCGTCCTCCCTAGTCTTATTCTTGTCCAATTAGGGTTTTAAGCAATCTTGTGCATCCAATATGTGTGTTTGTGTCATTGGATGAACATTTAGGTCATTTTCGTTCTCCCTATGCTTATTCTTGTCCAATTATGGTTTTTAAGCAATCTTGTGCATACAATAAGTTCATTTGTGTCATTGGATGAACATTTAGGTCATTTTCGTCCTCCCTAGTCTTATTCTTGTCCAATTAGGGTTTCTATGCAATCTTGTGCATCCAATAGGTGTGTTTGTGTCATTGGAGGAAAATTTAGGTCATTTTCGTGCTCCCTAGGCTTATTCTTGTCCAATTAGGGTTTTCAACCAATCTTGTGCATCCAATAAGTTCATTTGTGTCATTGGATGAACATTTAGGTCATTTTCGTCCTCCCTAGGCTTATTCTTGTCCAATTATAGTTTTCTACCGATCTTGTGCATCCAATATGTGTGTTTGTGTCATTGGATGAACATTTAGGTCATTTTCGTCCTCCCTAGGCTTATTCTTGTCCAATTATGGTTTTCAACCAATCTTGTGCATCCAATAAGTTCATTTGTGTCATTGGATGAACATTTAGGTCATTTTCGTCCTCCCTAGTCTTATTCTTGTCCAATTAGGGTTTTAAGCAATCTTGTGCATCCAATATGTGTGTTTGTGTCATTGGATGAACATTTAGGTCATTTTCGTTCTCCCTAAGCTTATTCTTGTCCAATTAGGGTTTTTAACCAATCTTGTGCATACAATAAGTTCATTTGTGTCATTGGATGAACATTTAGGTCATTTTCGTCCTCCCTAGTCTTATTCTTGTCCAATTATTGTTTTTATGCAATCTTGTGCATCCAATAGGTGTGTTTGTGTCATTGGACAAACATTTAGGTCATTTTCGTCCTCCCTAGGCTTATTCTTGTCCAATTAGGAGTTTTAACCAATCTTGTGCATCCAATAAGTTCATTTGTGTCATTGGATGAACATTTAGGTCATTTTCGTCCTCCATAGGCTTATTCTTGTCCAATTAGGGGTTTTAGCCAATCTTGTGCAACCAATAAGTTCATTCGTGTCATTGGATGAACATTTAGGTCATTTTCCTCCTCCCTAGGCTTATTCTTGTCAAATTAGGGTTTTTAACCAATCTTGTGCATCCAATAGGTTCATTTGTTTCATTGGATGAACATTTAAGTCATTTTCGTCCTCCCTAGGCTTATTCTTGTCCAATTAGGGTTTTTATGCAATCTTGTGCATCCAATAGGTGTGTTTGTGTCATTGGACGAACATTTTGGTCATTTTCGTCCTCCCTAGGCTTATTCTTGTCCAAATAGGGTTTTTAAACAACCTTGTGCATCCAAGAAGTTCATTTGTGTCATTGGTTGAACATTTAGGTCATTTACGTCCTCCCTAGGCTTATTATTGTCCAATTAGGGTTTTTAACCAATCTTGTGCATCCAATAAGTTCATTTGTGTCATTGGTTGAACATTTAGGTCATTTTCGTCCTCCCTAGGCTTATTTTTGTCCAATTAGGGTTTTTAACCAACCTTGTGCATCCAATAAGTTCATTTGTGTCATTGGATGAACATTTAGTTCATTTTCGTCCTCCCTAGTCTTATTCTTGTCCAATTAGGGTTTTAAGCAATCTTGTGCATCCAATATGTGTGTTTGTGTCATTGGATGAACATTTAAGTCATTTTCGTTCTCCCTATGCTTATTCTTGTCCAATTAGGGTTTTTAACCAATCTTGTGCATACAATAAGTTCATTTGTGTCATTGGATGAACATTTAGGTCATTTTCGTCCTCCCTAGTCTTATTCTTGTCCAATTAGGGTTTTTATGCAATCTTGTGCAACCAATAGGTGTGTTTGTGTTATTCGACGAACATTTAGGTCATTTTCGTCCTCCCTAAACTTATTCTTGTCCAATTAGGGTTTTTAACCAATCTTGTGCATCCAATAAGTTCATTTGTGTCATTGGATGAACATTTAGGTCATTTTCGTCCTCCCTAGGCTTATTCTTGTCCAATTAGGGTTTTTAACCAATCTTGTGCATCCAATAAGTTCATTTGTGTCATTGGATGAACATTTAGGTCATTTTCGTCCTCCCTAGGCTTATTCTTGTCCAATTGGGGGTTTTTATGCAATCTTGTGCATCCAATAGGTGTGTTTGTGTCATTGGACGAACATTTAGGTCATTTTCGTCCTCCATAGGCTTATTCTTGTCCAATTAGGGTTTTTATGCAATCCTGTGCATCCAATAGGTGTGTTTGTGTCATTGGACGAACATTTAGGTCATTTTCGTCCTCCCTAGGCTTATTCTTGTCCAATTAGGGTTTTTAACAAATCTTGTGCATCCAATAAGTTCATTTGTGTCATTGGATGAACATTTAGGTCATTTTCGTCCTCCCTAGGCTTATTCTTGTCCAATTAGGGTTTTTAACCAATCTTGTGCATCCAATAAGTTCATTTGTGTCATTGGATGAACATTTAGGTCATGTTCGTCCTCCATAGTCTTATTCTTGTCTAATTAGGGTTTTAAGCAATCTTGTGCATCCAATATGTGTGTTTGTATCATTGGACGAACATTTAGGTCATTTTCGTCCTCCCTAGGCTTATTCTTGTCCAATTAGGGTTTTTAACCAATCTTGTGCATCCAATAAGTTCATTTGTGTCATTGGATGAACATTTAGGTCATTTTCGTCCTCCCTAGGCTTATTCTTGTCCAATTAGGGTTTTTAACCAATCTTGTGCGTCCATTAAGTTCATTTGTGTCATTGGATGAACATTTAGGTCATTTTCGTCCTCCCTAGGCTTATTTTTGTCCAATTAGGGTTTTTATGCAAACTGTGCATCCAATAGGTGTGTTTGTGTCATTGGACGAACATTTAGGTCATTTTCGTCCTCCCTAGGCTTATTCTTGTCCAATTAGGGTTTTTATGCAATCTTGTGCATCCAATAGGTGTGTTTGTGTCATTGAACGAACATTTAGGTCATTTTCGTCCTCCCTAGGCTTATTCTTGTCCAATTAGGGTTTTTATGCAATCTTGTGCATCCAATTGGTGTGTTTGTGTCATTGGACGAACATTTAGGTCATTTTCGTCCTCCCTAGGCTTATTCTTGTCCAATTAGGGTTTTTATGCAATCTTGTGCATCTAATAGGTGTGTTTGTGTCATTGGACGAACATTTAGGTCATTTTCGTCCTCCCTAGGCTTATTCTTGTCTGATTAGGGTTTTTAACCAATCTTGTGCATCCAATAAGTTCATTTGTGTCATTGGATGAACATTTAGGTCATTTTCGTCCTCCCTAGGCTTATTCTTGTCCAATTAGGGTTTTTATGCAATCTTGTGCATCCAATAGGTGTGTTTGTGTCATTGGACGAACATTTAGGTCATTTTCGTCCTCCCTAGGCTTATTCTTGTCCAATTAGGGTTTTTAACCAATCTTGTGCATCCAATAAGTTCATTTGTGTCATTGGATGAACATTTAGGTCATTTTCGTCATCCCTAGTCGTATTCTTGTCCAATTAGGCTTTTAAGCAATCTTGTGCATCCAATATGTGTGTTTGTGTCATTGGATCAACATTTAGGTCATTTTCGTCCTCCCTATGCTTATTCTTGTCCAATTAGGGTTTTTAACCAATCTTGTGCATCCAATAAGTTCATTTGTGTCATTGGATGAACATTTAGGTCATTTACGTCCTCCCTATGCTTATTCTTGTCCAATTAGGGTTTTTATGCAATCTTGTGCATCCAATAGGTGTGTTTGTGTCATTGGACGAACATTTAGGTCATTTTCGTCCTCCCTAGGCTTATTCTTGTCCAATTAGGGTTTTTAACCAATCTTGTGCATCCAATAAGTTCATTTGTGTCATTGGATGAACATTTAGGTCATTTTCGTCCTCCCTAGGCTTATTCTTGTCCAATTAGGGTTTTTAACCAATCTTGTGCATCCAATAAGTTCATTTGTGTCATTGGATGAACATTTAGGTCATTTTCGTCCTCCCTAGGCTTATTCTTGTCCAATTAGGGTTTTTATGCAATCTTGTGCATCCAATAGGTGTGTTTGTGTCATTGGACGAACATTTAGGTCATTTTCGTCATCCCAAAGCTTATTCTTGTCCAATTAGGGTTTTTATGCAATCTTGTGCATCCAATTGGTGTGTTTGTGTCATTGGACGAACATTTAGGTCATTTTCGTCCTCCCTAGGCTTATTCTTGTTCAATTAGGGTTTTTAACTAACCTTGTGCATCCAATAAATTTATTTGTGTCATTGGATGAACATTTAGGTCATTTTCGTCCTCCCTAGGCTTATTCTTGTCCAATTAGGGTTTTTAACCAATCTTGTGCATCCAATAAGTTCATTTGTGTCATTGGATGAACATTTAGGTCATTTTCGTCCTCCCTAGGCTTATTCTTGTCCAATTAGGGTTTTTAACCAATCTTGTGCATCCAATAAGTTCATTTGTGTCATTGGATGAACATTTAGGTCATTTTCGTCCTCCCTAGGCTTATTCTTGTCCAATTAGGCTTTTTAGCCAATCTTGTGCATCTAATAAGTTCATTTGTGTCATTGGAGGAACATTTAGGTCATTTTCGTCCTCCTTAGGCTTATTCTTGTCCAATTAGGGTTTTTAACCAATCTTGTGCATCAAATAAGTTCATTTGTGTCATTGGATGAACATTTAGGTCATTTTCGTCCTCCCTAGGCTTATTCTTGTCCAATTAGGGTTTTTATGCAATCTTGTGCATCCAATAGGTGTGTTTGTGTCATTGGACGAACATTTAGGCCATTTTCGTCCTCCCTAGGCTTATTCTTGTCCAATTAGGGTTTTTAACCAATCTTGTGCATCCAATAAGTTCATTTGTGTCATTGGATGAACATTTAGGTCATTTTCGTCCTCCCTAGGCTTATTCTTGTCCAATTAGGGATTTTATCCAATCTTGTGCATCCAATAGGTGTGTTTGTGTCATTGGATGAACATTTAGGTCATTTTCGTCCTCCCTAGGCTTATTCTTGTCCAATTAGGGTTTTTAACCAATCTTGTGCATCCAATAAGTTCATTTGTGTCATTGGATTAACATTTAGGTCATTTTCGACCTCCCTACGCTTATTCTTGTCCAATTAGGGTTTCTAACCAATCTTGGGCATCCAATAGGTGTGTTTGTGTCATTGGATTAACATTTAGGTCATTTTCGTCCTCCCTAGGCTTATTCTTGTCCAATTAGGGTTTTTAACCAATCTTGTGCATCCAATAAGTTCATTTGTGTCATTGGATGAACATTTAGGTCATTTTCGTCCTCCCTAGGCTTATTCTTGCCCAATTAGTGTTTTTAACCAATCTTGTGCATCCAATAGGTGTGTTTGTGTCATTGGATGAACATTTAGGTCATTTTCGTCCTCCCTAGGCTTATTCTTGTCCAATTAGGGTTTTTAACCAATCTTGTGCATCCAATAAGTTCATTTGTGTCATTGGATGAACATTTAGGTCATTTTCGTCCTCCCTAGGCTTATTCTTGTCCAATTAGGGTTTTTAACCAATCTTGTGCATCCAATAAGTTCATTTGTGTCATTGGATGAACATTTAGGTCATTATCGTCCTCCATAGTCTTATTCTTGTCTAATTAGGGTTTTAAGCAATCTTGTGCATCCAATATGTGTGTTTGTATCATTGGACGAACATTTAGGTCATTTTCGTCCTCCCTAGGCTTATTCTTGTCCAATTAGGGTTTTTAACCAATCTTGTGCATCCAATAAGTTCATTTGTGTCATTGGATGAACATTTAGGTCATTTTCGTCCTCCCTAGGCTTATTCTTGTCCAGTTAGGGTTTTTATGCAATCTTGTGCATCCAATAGGTGTGTTTGTGTCATTGGAGGAACATTTAGGTCATTTTCGTCCTCCCTAGTCTTATTCTTGTCCAATTAGGGTTTTTATGCAATCTTGTGCATCCAATAGGTGTGTTTGTGTCATTGGACGAAGATTTAGGTCATTTTCGTCCTCCCTAGGCTTATTCTTGTCCGATTAGGGTTTTTAACCAATCTTGTGCATTCAATAAGTTCATTTGTGTCATTGGATGAACATTTTGGTCATTTTCGTCCTCCCTAGTCTTATTCTTGTCCAATTAGGGTTTTAAGCAATCTTGTGCATCCAATATGTGGGTTTGTGTCATTGGATGAACGTTTAGGTCATTTTCGTCCTCCCTAGGCTTATTCCTGTCCGATTAGGGTTTTTTTACCAATCTTGTGCATTCAATAAGTTCATTTGTGTCATTGGATGAACATTTAGGTCATTTTCGTCCTCCCTAGTCTTATTCTTGTCCAATTAGGGTTTTTATGCAATCTTGTGCATCCAATAGGTGTGTTTGTGTCGTTGGAGGAATATTTAGGTCATTTTCGTCCTCCCTAGTCTTATTCTTGTCCAATTAGGGTTTTTATGCAATCTTGTGCATCCAATAGGTGTGTTTGTGTCATTGGACGAACTTTTAGGTCATTTTCGTCCTCCCTAGGCTATTTCTTGTCCAATTAGGGTTTTTAACCAATCTTATGCGTCCAATAAGTTCATTTGTGTCATTCGATGAACATTTAGGTCATTTTCGTCCTTCCTAGTCTTATTCTTGTCCAATTAGGGTTTTTAAGCAATCTGGTGCATCCAATAGGTGTGTTTGTGTCATTGGACGAACATTTAGTTCATTTTCGTCCTCCCTAGGCTTATTCTTGTCCAATTAGGGTTTTTAACCAATCTTGTGCATCCAATAAGTTCATTTGTGTCATTGGATGAACATTTAGGTCATTTTCGTCCTCCCTAGGCTTATTCTTGTCCAATTAGGGTTTTTAACCAATCTTGTGCATCCAATAAGTTCATTTGTGTCATTGGATGAACATTTAGGTCATTTTCGTCCTCCCTAGGCTTATTCTTGTCTAATTAGGGGTTTTAACCAATCCTGTGCATCCAATAGGTGTGTTTGTGTCATTGGACGAACATTTAGGTCATTTTCGTCCTCCTAGGCTTATTCTTGTCCAATTAGGGTTTTTAACCGACCTTGTGCATCC
Source organism: Cicer pinnatifidum (assembly GCA_037974775.1). Lineage (NCBI taxonomy): Eukaryota > Viridiplantae > Streptophyta > Magnoliopsida > Fabales > Fabaceae > Cicer > Cicer pinnatifidum. The sequence goes on from JBBPBR010000233.1 coordinate 82,001, forward strand.
AATAGGTGTGTTTGTGTCATTGGACGAACATTTAGGTCATTTTCGTCCTCCCTAGGCTTATTCTTGTCCAATTAGGGTTTTTAACCAATCTTGTGCATCCAATAAGTTCATTTGTGTCATTGGATGAACATTTAGGTCATTTTCGTCCTCCCTAGGCTTATTCTTGTCCAATTAGGGTTTTTAACCAATCTTGTGCATCCAATAAGTTCATTTGTGTCATTGGAGGAAATTTTAGGTCATTTTCGTCCTCCCTTGTCTTATTCTTGTCCAATTAGGGTTTTTATGCAATCTTGTGCATCCAATTGGTGTGTTTGTGTCATTGGATGAACATTTAGGTCATTTTCGTCCTCCCTAGGCTTATTCTTGTCAAATTAGGGTTTTTAACCAATGTTGTGCATCCAATAGGTTCATTTGTTTCATTGGATGAACATTTAAGTCATTTTCGTCCTCCCTAGGCTTATTCTTGTCCAATTAGGGTTTTTATGCAATCTTGTGCATCCAATAGGTGTGTTTGTGTCATTGGACGAACATTTAGGTCATTTTCGTCCTCCCTAGGCTTATTCTTGTCCAAATAGGGTTTTTAAACAACCTTGTGCATCCAAGAAGTTCATTTGTGTCATTGGTTGAACATTTAGGTCATTTACGTCCTCCCTAGGCTTATTATTGTCCAATTAGGGTTTTTAACCAATTTTGTGCATCCAATAATTTCATTTGTGTCATTGGTTGAACATTTAGGTCATTTTCGTCCTCCCTAGGCTTATTTTTGTCCAATTAAGGTTTTTAACCAACCTTGTGCATCCAATAAGTTCATTTGTGTCATTGGATGAACATTTAGTTCATTTTCGTCCTCCCTAGTCTTATTCTTGTCCAATTAGGGTTTTAAGCAATCTTGTGCATCCAATATGTGTGTTTGTGTCATTGGATGAACATTTAAGTCATTTTCGTTCTCCCTATGCTTATTCTTGTCCAATTAGGGTTTTTAACCAATCTTGTGCATCCAATAAGTACATTTGTGTCATTGGATGAACATTTAGGTCATTTTCGTCCTCCCTAGTCTTATTCTTGTCCAATTAGGGTTTTTATGCAATCTTGTGCAACCAATACGTGTGTTTGTGTTATTGGACGAACATTTAGGTCATTTTCGTCCTCCCTAGGCTTATTCTTGTCTAATTAGGGTTTTTAACCAATCTTGTGCATCCAATAAGTTCATTTGTGTCATTGGAGGGACATTTAGGTCATTTTCGTCCTCCATAGGCTTATTCTTGTCCAATTAGGGGTTTTAGCCAATCTTGTGCAACCAATAAGTTCATTCGTGTCATTGGATGAACATTTAGGTCATTTTCCTCCTCCCTAGGCTTATTCTTGTCAAATTAGGGTTTTTAACCAATCTTGTGCATCCAATAGGTTCATTTGTGTCATTGGATGAACATTTAAGTCATTTTCGTCCTCCCTAGGCTTATTCTTGTCCAATTAGGGTTTTTATGCAATCTTGTGCATCCAATAGGTGTGTTTGTGTCATTGGATGAACATTTAGGTCATTTTCGTCCTCCCTATGCTTATTCTTGTCCAATTAGGGTTTTTAACCAATCTTGTGCATCCAATAAGTTCATTTTCTTCATTGGATGAACATTTAGGTCATTTTTGTCCTCCCTAGTCTTATTCTTGTCCAATTAGGGTTTTTATGCAATCTTGTGCATCCAATTGGTGTGTTTGTGTCATTGGAGGAACATTTAGGTCATTTTCGTGCTCCCTAGGCTTATTCTTGTCCAATTAGGGTTTTCAAC